>JAHRHZ010000048.1:12687293-12752732 GCA_024137785.1 Ginglymostoma cirratum | reverse complement strand
GAGAGATTGTGTGTTGGATGGATGAAAACAGACCATTAATCTGATTTGTTGACTTTTCTATGAAAAGATCTTTTGGGCAACTTGGGACTACTTCTGCATTAATGTGCTATATGAATGAAAGTTGTTGCTGCACATGAAGACTGACCACTTGGTTGAAATGAGTGAGAGTGGTTGGCACCATTGTGCAACATGACTTGGTTACTTTAGGCAAATGGAGAAGTAAATTAGTGACGAAGTATCAACATGGAATATTTAGAGGAAATAACAGAGCAATCTTGATGTGCTATTGATGGTGTTTACACCATTTAATTTATGAATGGATATAATGATCATGACGACTTTATTTCTGGCTTGCAAACCTTTCCCAGTTAATCATGAAGTGCAGAATATTCCCCAAGCTGTTGATGTAGACTTTTACCATTCATGCAAATTTAATTCCATTCACTGCAGCTATTAAAGAACTCAGAAAAAACTGCCAATGTTGGAGTTTGAGATAACACAGTGTGGAGCTGGAGGAACACAGCAGGCCAGGCAGCATCACAGGACCAGGAAAGCTGATGTTTCGGGTCAGGACCCTTCAGAAACCTATTTTCTGAAGAAGGATCCCGACCCAAAATGTCAGCTTTCCTGCTCCTCTGATGCTGCCTGGCTTGCTGCATTCCTCCAGCTCCACGCTGTGTCAGCTATTAAAGAACGTTTGATTTCACAATTACCAAGGTCAAAATTTTAAGCAAGGTCAGGATCCAGATCAGATGAAAGCAGTGGGTAGCCTCTACAAGTTACTTTTAATCAAAGGCCATACCTGCACCAACTGGGATTTCCAGTCAGCAGTACAGGCTGCTGAGGTTGGCGTGGAACATATCTGGGCCAGTGGGTGGGCTCAGGGTGGGAATGTGTGGGTGGAGAGGAGAGGCACAGTATGCATGGAAAAAAGTGCCTGATATCAGTAATAACTGGCCTTCTCTTTCTCTTTCCCCTCCACCCAACTTTTCCCCACTCTTCCCCACACTCCCTCCCCACCCCCCCCCCCGCCCCCACCATCTCTCCTCCACTGCCTCTCCCTCTCCCTCTCCCTCACCTCCAGAAAAACAATTTTGGGAGTTCTGCAGAGTTTCCCATCTGGCCTCCAACACCAGGATCCACTGATTATCTGACAAGCCAACTCCCAAACCTTAAGTTGTGATATTCCTCACCCCTGAATGAATATTCAAGCCCCATATCCTTTAATAACTGATAGAAGCTGATTTATCTTCACTTACGTAAATGAAACTTCAAAGGATTTGACTGACAGAGAATTGTGGAGTTCTTTAAGTGATCTGAAAATGCCATAAGATGCAGTCACCACTGCCACCTCCCAGCCCTCAGTGTTATCCCTTATCAAAGTGAAAATGCAGCCAGCTCTGAGAACATGGAAGCTTCGTTATTTCCCATAGCTCTCACTGGGCTCTGTTAAGAGATTACAGCATTCCAGATGTACTCCCGTGCGTAGAACAAGGCTGAAGCTATTGTGTTACTGACTAATGATAAAAAAAAACAAAATTACTTCGCGGCTTTGGGGCTGAAAGCTGTAGCTCAAATGAAGTGATAAGGTGACAGGACTTCGATATCAGAAAGGCTTTGTGGTGTGTTATCTTTTAATGGAATGCTGTTGTTTTAAGCTCCCTGATGGTGACAACAGCCCCTCCAGAGTTGCACTGAGAAAAGACTTCCAGAAACGGTAGCAGAAGCCTGTCTGCTGAGCGTTTTTCCCAGTAGAGGGTGAATATTTGCTTTACTCATATCAGTGCTGGGAACTGTCTGAGCTGGCAGCAAGAGCTAGCTGGGCTCGCACTTCATGACCTTCAGGGTACCAAATAACAGAGCCATGTATGGCCATGGTGTATAGAGTACCCAGCTGATTGGCTAAGATGGAGGATCAAGGCCTTGAACGGCTGACAGGTGTTAGAAATGACAGCACCTGTTTACCATGTGCTGATTTAATGATCCTGTACATTAGTGGAAGTTTAGACAGAGTTGGCGTACAGAAGACAAAACATATGCCAAGTATTTGCAGAAAATCTCTTTGCAGACTTTCTGCTTCAGATTAAAAGGATTTCAGGTTGTTTACTGGAGGTTGACCGTGTAATTGTGTCTGGTGAAACATTTTATGAGGATTGCAGCAACTGCGCGTTGAGATGGTGATCAGTCTTAATGTTTTGCATCAAAATCTTGTCATGCGTTTGGTATAACTGCTTTGTACGTGGGGCTGACATCACAAGTGAACGTTTTTGATCTGAATGTTTCTCAAAAGGGCATTCCCTACAATTGTCTATCCATTGTAATCATTGGACAGAGAATGACCAGGCCATGCTTTCCATTCTCCACAATGCTCCTATGATGTGCTGTGCACCATAGTATCATATTTTAATTATACACCAAAATAATACTGAACTGGTATTTTGAGAAAATGTTCAAAGACCCCGTAATCTCCTTCAAATCCCACTTTTATAGATTGTTTTACATTCATTAGCATTTTACTACGTGCTACAAGTTGGATGTCTGAAAACCAGCACTGTCCAGTTTGAGACCTTGTTGGATATTCCCAGATTTGACATTACCTGTCAACAAAGAAATTGACATACCATGCAAACCCAAAATACGCGTCTGGATTTAAGTCTCTCAATTTAATTGAAAAGCCCATCCTATCTTCTGAGTTGAACTATGAGGAGTGCAGTCCAGGATCCCTGCAGAATGCTGGTACTTGAGACTCCTGTTATTTGATGTGACAATGTACCAACAAACAGTTGTAAATGCTGAGTGATGCCCAAAGAGTAAAATGCCTACCTTTTGGACAATCGGGTGTGTGGCACTGGCCTTGTATTGCAGAATCATAAATCTTTGGCTAGTGCTGAGTTAGCTGGTCCTAATTGGAGCACAAAGGATCTGGAAGTTCCTGAGCCTAGAAAAGACTCTGGCCATGATTTTCACTGTCCAGTGCTGTATGTGGACCACTTTGGATTTGTGCACATCAAATTATAAAAAGATCCTATGATCAAAAAGCAATTGATACTTACTCTACAGGCTGTTTAAAAAAAAATGCTGCTTTGATGAGCTATGGAATCACATTTACTATGCATCACCTTCAATAGAAGATCAAGAGTGAGAAATTATCAAAATGGGAATGGAAGAGTGAAGGAATTGAATCTTTGTAATTTAAGCAAATATAAAATTGAGTGAATTGGTATCCAATTAAGCTAGTGGAAAAGGGCGTAGTATCAAAACTGCACCACATAAATTCAGGGTGGTTTTGTTTAGGTTCAGTTTTGTGGCAGACCTCTAAAGTTGTTGGTCTCTTGCTCTGCAGATCAGACATGATGGTGAGAGCAATGGAAACATCAGGATGTCCACCATGACCTCTCCTTCCTCACTCTGCCCCTTAACTGTCCACTGCATGTCAATAACACGATATCACTGTCGCCAGGATGAGACATCAGTTGGGTTTAACATGCTGTAGATGGCTCCCTGGCATACTCCTTGCTTATTGTCAAGGCTTCTTAACCTGTGGTGAGATCCCACAATTTTAGATAACCTGTTTTGAAATTGGAAATTGAAAAAAGGCCTTTGCAGCTTTTCTGCAAAGCACAACCATTGCTCTCACTTCCACTCACACTATTGTAAATGCTTCTCTTCTGCACCCACAGAAAGTGGCTGGAATAACATTGCTAAACTTTGCATAGTTCAAGGGCAGACTGCCTTTTGCAGGGAATCTGCCAACATCTATCCTGCATAAGCACCTGGCTCTCACCTTGGGGAAAGGTTCAGATTGGTAGCAGGTCTTATGCAGTGAGTAGAAGCCCTTCTTCCAACAGGAAATAGAAAATCCAGGCCACTATCTCTGAAAATTTCTTAATTTTCCTTTATTTGGTGGGCTTTTACTTTTCACTGAATCAGCTGTGGACAAGTCATTTCAGATTATTGCATTAATTGTGTATTTGACAGAGATTAGTTGAAGTTATTTTCCAATGAATTTGGTGGATTTGAATATGCCTTTTGTTGTTTCGGTAATGGGTAGAAAATCTTTAATTATAGAAGTAACTGTTAACATAGCCCCAAAGATATGGAATGGAGTCAGCAGCCCGATTTTCATGTGGGGATGGGTGCAAGGGGTGTCCAGCAGCAACTGGGGAAATCTGTAGATCCTGTTAAGGTGGAGCCCCTGTTGAAGTTAACCACAGGATCTCATTTGAAACTTTCTGCAGAGTTTCCCGCCTGATTGCCAGGTAATTCATAGAATCGTAGAATCCCTACAGTGTGGAAACGGGCCATTCAGCCCATCGAGTCCACACTGACCCTCCAAGGAGCATCCCACTCAGACTCACCCCGTACCCTATCCCTGTAACCCTGCATTCCCATACCTAATCCATCTAGCCTGCACATCTCTGGACTCTATGGGCAATTTAACATGATCAGTCCATCTGACCTGCAAGTCTTTGGACTGTGGGAGGAAACTGGAGCACCCACAGGAAACCCTTCTGGACACGAAGAACATACAAACTCCATACAGACTGTCACCTGTGGCTGGAATAGAACTTGGGTCCCTGGCACTATGAGGCAGCAGTGTTAACCACTAACCAGTGCCACCCCAGTTTGACGGGGGACGTTAAAGCCTGTGGTAGGAGGCAGAGGGTGGTCCCTGGTAATTGCGAAGCCCCTCTCCTACCACCGTGGAGGTTTAAAATTGTCCCATGTGTGTCTCCCCTTCTTAGTGACAGTTCAAAAGATAGTGCTAGTAACTTTTTTTAATTCCATGTATTATTGAAATTACACCAGGTGTAATGTTTTGTAAATGTGTAACAGCATGCCTAAAAGGACCAAGAAGTGAATTATAATTACAGTGAAATGTCATATATTATTTTCAGTTATGTTACATTATATTTTGTTAGGCATGAACAGAGGGTACATGATAAACAAGTAATCATCAGAGACTGAAGCAGCTTTAGAGTCAGTAAACAGGAAATTAGCTAGAAAGGAGGCTTTGGAGGCTCAAAACCACAAATAAAACCACACAACAGGCAGGTATTAGTAACAGCAAAATATAAAGCATTTGATACAACAAAATGAATCAGTAAAATTAATAATATGTTATGAATATAATTTCAAAGAATCACGTATACAATATATATTTTATATGTATTTAAAAGAAGGAACCAATATTCCAATTTGAGTTTAACATTGAGGAATAGGATGGTGTGCAGGCTGTCTGCACTGCAGTCTCTTAAGGGGCAACACTTCCCAGCATTCCTTTAATGGTAATTTAGAAGAGTCAACAAATTGCAAAGAATTGCCTGTGCTTGCTGTTGGTGTTAATTATGCTTTCAGTCGCAGTGCCTTCGCACTCAACAAATTCATTGTCTGTGCAGAGCTTCACGCTAGTGCTAATCTTGGAGTGTAAATTGGGTGCCAAGGTCCAAACTGGCTCTCAAATGAAACAGCAAAGCAACCTCCTGTAGGGAGTCAAGATTACTCAGCTTCCTTCTGGTGTCAGGTCAGCTCCCCATGCAACATCCAAGCAACATTTACACTGTAATTGCACAGTTGGTGCAAAACCAAAGCACTTTTCACGAATGCAGTCTGTGGATTGTGAATGCACCTCCCAAGGGTGGATTAATTATGTGCATGGAATTGCTTTTTCCTGTTTTGAGTTTGTTTTTTGCGATAGTGAGTTAAATTGTCATGTTTATTTTCTTTAAATACAGATTGATATTGAAATGATTGGAGCTATGAGTGTTTAGGACTGAGCAAAAGAATTGTTATTGGCTTGAGAAGTAAGTAACTGATAAAAGTGCAAGTAGCATCACATAATTAGAACACTGGAATTTTTTAAATTTTTGTCCAAATGTTGCAAATGTGAGCCTTTGAAATTTGACCACCAGGGTTATAAAATGGGAGGCCTATTTACTACTTAGAAACAGCTGAGCTTTTGAATGGATTTCAGGCAATAGGTAGGAGCCTATAAAACAAATCAATCTTGTAATATCTTTTCTGAGTCCATGATAATTCTGTGATGTCAAATATAAATTATTTTAGATCTCCATGAGACAAATGTAACTTTGTTAAAGTGGGGTGAGGGGGGAGACTTTTTACAGAAAAATAGTTTAAATTATTTCAGAGATAGTAGGAACTGCAGATGCTGGAGAATCTGAGATAACAAGGTGTAGAGCTGGATGAACACAGCAGGCCAAGCAGCATCGAAGGAGCAGGAAAGCTGATGTTTCGGGCCTAGACCCTTCTTCAGAGTCCAGGCTCGAAACGTCAACCTTCCTGCTCCTCTGGTGCTGCTTGGCCTGCTGTGTTCATCCAGCTCTACACCTTGTTATCTCAGTTTAAATTATTTGCTGTGTTTTAGGGGGGTGTCCAAGTTAAGCAATGCCGAATATAGATAACAGTTCATTCAAGCTTGAGACTTACATCCCTGTTGTCTGAAAACAACGAATCTAAAAATAATACTGCTAACTATCTTGTTGTATTTTATTGAATATTTTGTATAGATAACAATCTGTTAGTGAATTAAATTTTCTTAACACTGGTTCCCTGAATCATTCAAAATCAGAAGTTGCTGGAAAAACTCAGCATCTGTGGAGAGAAAGCACTGTTAAACTGTCAGGTCCAGTGATCCTTCTCCAGAACTGAAATCAGTTCTGATTTCAAACTGCTAGATGCTGCCAGGTCTACTGAGTTTTTCCAGCAATTCCTGATTTCCAGCATCCGCAGTCCTTTGATCTGGGGAGGAAAATAAAATATCCAGTGTTGGGTGTTGACTGTTGACACCACACATATGTGGACTGCACACCTTTAGTCACTCCCATTTACCCCCCCATTTCCTCATTCTATATCCCATCCACATTATCTCCTGCCCACCCCCTCTGTTCCTCTGCCCTGCCCCCTCGATCCTTGCTGTCCTCCAACACCCTCCCCCAACGCCCACACTGATCCTCACTCCTTCATTTCAGTAGTATGGGTACATGCAGTTCCTTTGTGAATGACATCATTGGAATTCTCCATGATGACCTAGCCCTTCTGTGTATGTACAGTTGCAAGATACAGCAGGTGTCAGCAGATTCTGGCTTCGGTAAACGGGAAGCAGATCTCTTAATCCCGGGATATCACCAATGTTGCTCTGAAAGTTGCGAGTGGGACATTGTCCTGACCACCAACCTTCCTCTGAGCCACTGTGTAAAGAGTTTGTACTGTCACAGAGAGTATGTTTGGGCCTAACCTCTAAGTGATCCTCTTTTGGGATCAATACTGTGGCTAGCTAAGCACTGGTTAATATTGTGCTAGCAACTAATTGCTTTACGCCTTCTGGTAGAGTCCTGGATTTGAATTGGGACAGCTGCCTGGTCATTAATGCCTTTGCTAATGTAAGTAAACTTAGACACTGGGCCTCAGCCAGTTCATCAGTACTGACCCATCAATGCCAGCACAAGTCTGACACAAAGAAAAGTAAGATTTTGACTGAGGAGTTGCCAAGGCATTGAGTGATGAGGCAGCTGGTTGGAACCTCATTAAAGAGACCTTTAACTCTTCTGTCATGAATAGCAGCTTGTTGTAAACTTATCCTGGCCATCATAATTACCAGCCAACGCAAGACTTCTAGTGAGCTTTGACCATACTATAAGCAATGAACCTTGGTATTAACCTTTCTTCCGAGCTCCTAACCCCCTCCAACAGCCAGTTGCAGGCAGCATGCTCTGAGACATTGGCAGATAGGGAGCCATGCAAACAAACATAGTGGGACAAGTTATTGTTATATTTAAATCAGGCTCTCTCAATGCAATCGGTCCTTGAGAAGCACATGCTGAAGCTATCATGAGACTGAGGCAAGATATGATGGAAGTATTGCACTTATCAAGACACATATCGGATAGATTTTCGTTTGGGATCGTTCAATCAAAGAGGATGTAGCCTTTGGGTCTTTGCAGACACTCAAGTAACAAGCAAGCTAGCTTCCGATTTCCAGCTTCTTGAATTGCCATAGTGAGTTGTTGCTGGAAGTTGGTCAGTCATAGGGAACATGTTGATGCAGTGGGATACCCAGAACTGCTGCAACTATTTAAAGGCTTACAGCAGCTGATTAAATTGCAAGAGTAACAAAGGTTATCTGTCTTGTACCATTCTCACAGGGCAGCAGTTAACTGAAAATTTATGTAACTCAATTTGGCTGTTTTTTCCCCTGAAAATGCAGTTGCAGCACTAAATATGAATTCAATACTTTGCAAACAGTATTTATGATAGTGTTTACTTTATTTGCATTTTTGTTAGCCTTCTGTACTGTAAGATTATATGAGGTACAAGTTGGATCGATCACAAATGAAAAGCTTTATTCAAAACAAACCAAGTAAAGGACCAGACAGTCTCCAAGCCAAAATCAGAGGAAAATGTCCATCTTTTTATATTTAAAAAAAACCTGAGTTAAAGAAATGCTCAGCGCACAAACAATGATCATTTAAAAGAACATAAATTCATTCAAATTTGTGCAGAGAACCAATTTTTTGTTTGCTTGGGATTAAAGTTTCTGTATATGTAACACTGGAAAGGATGATGTTGGGAATTGTATTTTGAGTTAATGCATAATAGACAAGTCCATAAATGAAATGAGTGACCCAGCCAACTAGACGAAATCTCCTCAGAGAGCCTGCTATCTAGCTGCTCCTGACAGCAAAGCTGCTTTAGTAACTACCACCTCATTTCTTCTGTGTAACCTCTGCTGTTGGCCACAGGTTGACCACCTCCTTCACAGTAGGACCCTCCGCATGGCAAAACTGTGGAGTGGACAACGATTTTTAATGGTTATCTAACAACAAAAATTTAGATAGCTCTTTTGAAAAGAAGAGCTACCTGCTGCATTGTAAAAACAGGACTGGCATTAATTTTTATGCCATTCAAGTAAGACGCTCTGAGTCTTCTGTTAGTTATGAATTGCCAGAGGTTGATTTCCGATGTTAGTTAAGTTTTTTTTTGTGCTATTTATTTGTGACTACTATGCACTTATCTTAAAGGGTCTGCAAAACTACATGCGTTAGTCGAGTGTGTGAAATATGTCCCATTTCCTGCCACCTACTCCTCCTCTCCTCTACCACACCCATGCAACCTCTGGGGGAAATCCACTCCTGTATGTTAAGTCTGTGTCATACTCTGGGTTGCTTAGACAGCAATCAGGCATCAAAAAGATTTTCCCTTCTGTTCAGAGGAAACAGGGAAAGTTGTTGGATCCTTGAGTGGAAGGTCAATAACAAGGGAGCATAACTTTAAGGCGAAAGGCAGGAGGTTTAGAAGGGATTTGGAGATATTAGTTTTCACCCAGTGGCTGGTGGGAATCTGGAAGCACTGGCTTGGGTGGGTATTTGGGGCAGGAAACCTCGCAACCTTTACAAAGTACTTGGATGAGCACTTGAAATGTCATAACATGCAAGAGCGTGTTTCAAGTGCTGTGGCTAGTGTAGATTGAGTCGAATTGAATTAGCTTTATTGTCACATTTTACATATTTGAGTACAGTGAAAAGTTTTTGTAAGTCACTTCTTACAGCACCATCTTGGATACAAAGGTACCTAGGTACACTCCTTAGTTACAGAGTAGAGAAATGAAGAAAAAGAGTTAATTGCAGCTATATTAGGAATAACTATAGGTCAGAAAAACAAGACAAATTAAAAAGACAAACATCACCGTCTTAGTAGTTTTTGTCAGTGTAGACTCAATGGACCAAAGAAACTGTTCTGTACTGTATGATTCTACAGTATGCTTCTGTCAATGAACACCAAATTCTCCATATTTATGGATTTATTGGAAATGTGCAGGCAAGACTAAAAACAGCACTGGAACCCGATAAGTCTGAGGACACAGAGCTAAGTTACCAACAGGAGGCCATGAGCTGGAATGCTTGAGGATGATTCCGAGTATTCAAGAGGGAATGGGGGCAGCGAGTGGTCATGGCCAATAGCTGGATGAAAGATTGGTCATTGTGAGCTTTGTGGTGAGGGATAAAAGGAGAGATTGGAGATGAAGTTTGTCGGGTGTGGAGCGAAGACCTGTGCATTGGACTGCACTGGTTTCATGCTTTTATTCTACTACCTCCATGTGGTTAGTCCCAGAACTTGTTTGGACTTGGCTAGTTATGGCTTTAGGTTTTGCAAGTTTTAACTGAGACAATCTCCTGCTGGATTTTCTGGTAATTTTTAAAATGGAAACCAACATGTCAAGTTCCCAGTGCAAAGGAGAAACAATATTCATTTAGAAAGGGAACCCAAGCTGATTTTCTTTTATGGTAATTTGCAGTTGACTCCCTCAACAAGTTAGTTCTCTCTTGCAATCTAGGCAGTTTGGCAAGTTGTGTTCATTCATTTGCATAAATTACAGATAGAATCAGTGTTCTGCGCATATTATGTAAAGAATTTCTTGGAAAGAAGAATAAGGGCAAGTATAAATCATTTAATCTAATTTTTTTTCTGAAATTTGAGCTCATGTTTTATGAACAGAAATCACTAAATAAGCTAGCTATTGTGCAGATGGGGGAATGCTTGCTCTTTCCGCTTAAATTTGTGTGTTGTTCAATCTGGTTAACTTTATTCCATTTTCTTATACTGCGTGTATACAAGGTGAACTCTGAAGAGGGAACTTCATATACTAAACTAATGCATGTATAGGTCAAAAATAATAACATTTAAGTTTCTGATTTGTTACTAATATACTAATGACTTAGTTATTGAGCTATTGTTAGTTGAGATGCAGAAAGCTCAGAAATATGCGTTTTGTAGGTAACCTGGATTATAGTTTGCAGAGGGTTTTTTGTCCTTTTCCTAACTCTGTACCTGTTGTTTCGTTTGTAACTTCTGATAATTGATCACCTCATCTTCCAATTTTTCTTTTAAAAGCCCTGCATTTCAATTTCTTATGTTGTCTCCAGTGAAGAATGTATCCCATTTTTATAAAATAGTAAGGTGAAATATTTCCCCTCACTTGTGTGGCGTGAGCATTGGCAAGAAAGGTGGGAAGATTCTGAAAGCGTGAAAAAATTAGAAACTCGCTGTGAGAAAAATATTTGCAAATTTTTTCCCCTCAAGCCTTAAAAGGAAACTTTAGACTCTCATCATTGAGCAGCAATTACCTTACTTTCATGCATTTGCACCTCATTAAAGCCCCAGCTCATCTTACTTCTGCACCACTCTGTGCTCCTGTCCTCAAGAAATGAGATGGCACAAATTCCTGATGGATGGATACCTGATGGCTGCAGCTCACGGATTTGCTTATTCTGGTTTCTGCTTTGTCACAATGTCCCTGTGTGCTCCAAGGCCACCACCCTCCTCGATCTTGACCCTTTTTCCATAGAAGTCGGTGTTGGCGAACTACCAGCCTCACAATATCATTGTGCCCTCCCTCAGACCAACTCTCACACCACTTCATCCCTTTAACTCTTTATTTTGGGATACCTGTGATTTGTATGCTTTCGCTGGGTTGATTTTCTTGGGATTTTCTTGCATCTTGTGCAACTGTGCAGGATGTGTCTAATGGCCCTTAGCTTGCTTTCCTAGCACTCACTCACTTTTTGTACATCCTTGAAGGATGCCTGCTTCTGTCTACATCTCATTGCTTTGTCAGCTCACAGGGTTTTTTTGTGCTTAGTCATAGGCTGCCAGCCTCTGTGTCTTGTATTGCCTTTATGTGCAAAGGGAGGGTAGGCAACCTGTTGCGGTGGGGAGCACTGAACAGTCAATTTGGTGGGTATGCTACTAGACTGTACTATGTAGCAGCAACTTCACACCTGAAGCACGTACCAGCAGTTTACATGGCAGACAAACTGCATGTGTTTCAAGCAAGTGGCCATGTGTGAAAATCAAAGGGAAGCAGACCTTAGTGTGGTGAAAGAGTACTATGACCAGTCAGGAGACACCACACAATCAGTCAGGGAGCTCACCTTGTTCCAGTCCATGAGGGTGTCCATGGTCATTCAGGCACTTGGTCCTGTCAAAGCCCAGGAATCCGCATCTTTGCAGTTCGGCCACAGCCAATCCTATAAGTCAAGCACATCTAGTCCGTGGATTCCAGGTAGGTCAGATGGGGTCCTGTGGAGACATCAATTCAGAGAGGTGACCAACTTTTCCAATAATTCCACAAAAGGTGAGATTAGATTTGTTGGAAGTGGATAGATAATGGGTGGTGGTGATGCAGGTGCAGGAGAAGTGCTGTTGTGTCCCCATTGACTGAGCAGAAAGCACAGAAGGCAGTACGGCATATTTTAGGCATGATGCATTCAATACAAAAAGTCGTACTTTTGTGACCCATATTGAGAGGTGTGTGCATTAGGACAGTTAGTGGTTGGTGGTCTTTTGAGTGTGAGAGAAAATGGTGGTACTTGCCCCTGGAGCACAGAAGATATTTGAATTTCTTTCTGAACTGCTAGGTGTCCTGCTTCGCCCAGGGCACAGACCTGGGCTGCAGTTTGGGTCCAGTCTGGCTTAGTCTGATGATGCAGCCTCTTGTGGTTGTCCATGGGAAAAGGTACACCTCTCCATCTTGCTGACTACCAACACTGCAGCTCCATGTCCGCAAAGCATAGAGCAGGCTTTCCTCTGGGCCAATTCCTCGTGATGTCAGTAAAACACAAGACGATGGCCTAGTGCTTATTATTAGTTGACTTAATCCAAGGAATGTTCTGGGGACCTGGGTTCAAATCCTACTATGACAGCTGAAATCAATAAAAATCTGGAATCTAATGATGATCATGAATCCATTGTCAGAAAACCCCTAAGAACTGCGGATGCTGTAAATCAGTTCTGAGGAAGGGTCACCGGGCCCGAAACGTTAACTCTGTTTTCTCCTCCACAGATGCTGCCAGACCTGCTGAGCTTTTCCAGCAACTTTGTTTTTGTGTCAGAAAAACCCTTCTGTTTTAATAATGCCCTTTAGGGTAGGAAACTGCTATCTTTACCTCACCTGGCTTATATGTGACCCCAGCCCCAAAACAATGTTGTTGACTCCTAACTATCCTCTGGGCAGTTAGGGAAGGGTAATAAATGCTGGTCTAGCCAGAGACACCCACATCACAAATGAATGAAAAGGAACAGTAATGGTCAGTTCTGAGCTTGCACATCTGAAGTGGTGTGCACCTGGGCATCAAATATGGCACCAAAGTTCTGAATGACAGGTGTTTGGGCAGTGACCACTCCTCTGCTCGCACAGTTCCACAAGTACAGTGCCCAAGAGCTGAGTTGCTTAATTAATGAGGTAAAGAGTGGTAGGTTGAGCAAGAGAGCTTGCTCCAAACCAGGCAAGATTCAGGGCTATGAATCTCACTCAACAAAACCATTTCAACTGAAATTGAGACAATATTACCCTTCACCAGTAGATTAATTTTTACTTTGATCTCGGGCTACTTATTGATTATTGATCCTGCACATCTAAGAAATAGTTGTAAACTCATAAGAAGAAGAGATTGTCATTATCAAAAAAATCTCCATCCGATTGCAAACCATCAGAAACTTCATAATTTATTTCCTTAAATAATTAGAATTGCTGTGCAAATGCTATACCTGCTTTCTGAAATCCATCGAATTACCTGCTGAACTAAGTTTTATTTACAATAGCTTGGTTATGCCTTTAAATTTAAGATTGTTGCCCTAATTTTCAAAGCTTTTGTTGGCTTTGCCCCTACCTCACCACCATCCCCAAACCCAATCTGTTAAGTCCGAGATCCCTGCACTCCTCCATTCTCAAATATTACTTACCCCTATTTTAATCTTTATGTTATTGATAGACAATCTCTGCATTTGCCTCTCCAAGCCTCTCCTCTCTTGTCAGTTAAGAAGCTCCTTGAACCTTTGACCAAGCTTTCGGTCACCTGTCCTAATCGCCTTATGTCTTTTGATGCCAAATTTTGGTTGCTAGCACTCTTGCGAGACTCTTTTGGAATAGTTTGTTCTGTTACTACATTCATTATGCTAAATAAATACAAGCTCTTGTGGTTCAGGAACTGGAACAACCTGCTGCCAACTCTGGAATCTTTCTAAATGTCAGAATTGTATGCAGTCTTTTTCTTAAAAAGAATCCTTTCTTACTTATAAATTATGTCTGATCTGCAAGATCAAGGAAATAAATATAGTGGGCATTGACTACATTTTCCATCTATTCATAGTGACTGGCAGGGAAGTCTTTTGGCTATCTGAATTTCTAATGAGTTCTGGTATGCATTAAGACATCAAGGAGTAGAAACTTGTCTCAAAGTAGCAAAAATGGGTAGCATTATGTGACCTGACTGGTATATGCAACACTTAGTGCTTTGTATCAGTTCCATTGACTTGAATGTACAACACACATCATTGACTCCTGATGTGATGTCACCCATTTCTTCTATTCAAGTTGAATCTCTACTGCCAGAACTTCCAGAATAAATGTTATTAATGTATAACTTTTGTTTTCTTTTTTGTTTATAAGTTCCTAACACACTAACTCGTATTTGTGCATTGTGACAGCTACAAATATGCTCCATCATGCAAATAATTGGCTCCAACCATTTTGCACTGACCTATTTTTATGCTGTCAGATTGTATTAAAAATGTATGATAATGAAGAATTTCACCCATGTGTAAAGCAAGTTTGCATATCGAAAGCAAGGTACCACACTTCACTATCTTTATTTTTTGTCCCTTCCTTAAATAGTGTGTGTATAACATTTCCTTTCAACTCTGAACCATTCATGTAAACAATCCTATGACGTAATTTCACGTGATGTGAAATGTGACCAAATTAAGGGAACTTGTAAATTTGTTTGTGATTTAACCCTGTCGTCAGTTAGCTCGGTTGACTGGACAGCAGGTTTCCAATGCTGCAATGCAGACAGCACAGGTTAAATTCCCATGTCGGCTGAGGTCACCGTGAAGGTCCCTCCTTCTCGACCTCACCCTTCACCCGAGGCATGGTGACCTTCGGGCTAAACGCACCACCTGTTGTCTCTATCTAATGAGGCAGCAGCCCTATGGTCCTTTGAGATTATGGCAACTACTGTTAAACAGCTGCTGTAATCTTCATGTATCTTAGTGAAAGGGAATGGAATGAATTTCATTCTGCAGTTTCTAAATGAAAATGAGATCAAGAAGGTAAAGCCTCTCTCCCCTTTTTAAACAATGGAACAATAAGTGAATGTCAGTGTTGAAACCTGCAATCCTACAATTAATTTTGATGTAGTTATATCATTTTCTTCTCTTCGGTGTAAAGGCTGCTGCTTTCAGACTTAATTCCAGATTTATAAAGATGCCCATTAAGAATGGTTAAATTTTGGGGGTGCGTTGCGGTGGTGACTAGGGGGATTCAGTTATTGAACAGTTATTGTTATGGCAGGTTTGTAGTTGTGTGTGAATTTTCCAATTGTATTTCAGACCTTAAGAAAGAAAGGACATAATGACTGTGATAGCCCAGACCCAGATGATTCTTTTGAGCACAGTCCGCTCATGGAGGACAAATACAGAAAGCTTAATGAAGATAATGATGTAATGTTCAAGCGCTATGGTGTAAGTACCTTCATCTGGTATTCTTTGTGTTGATTCTTTAAATCTGCTAGGCACTTAACAAGAAAGAACACAGAGGCTGCGACAGTCCAGAGCCTGACTCATCATACGTGCTCACCCCCCACACAGAGGAAAAATATAAAAAAATAAATGAAGAGTTTGATAACATGATGAGGAATCACAAACTCGCAGTAAGTAGATTTTGGCATGCAGCCCTTTTGCTTGGGAAGACTTTGATTTCCTTGCTACCCAATTGCCTGCTCTTTGACTGAAGAAGGCTGCATGAAGACAACTGAACAGAGCGTGAAGCAACACAGAATGAGACCTAATTCACAAAACATGTACCTAATTTCATGAGCTGATTCAGAACTAACTCATTCAAATTACCGTGGCTGGAATGAATCACCCATTTCATACTGTGTCATTTCAGTTATTACACACCTCCAGCAATATTGTGATTTTTCCATCTCACAACTCATTATCACCATGAAGTATAATAACTCCTATGAATTAATATACAGAAAAATTCACTCTAACATTTATAGTTTGAACATGGTGTGTGCCAAGCTGATCCAGAGTTTCCATAAGGTGTTGTGTTGCATTTGGGAGAATGTGTCTTTTCTCAATCCCATCTGAAAATTTATGGAACTCCAGCCTGGACTTTGAAGTTTAAAGTGTTGAAATTGAAAAGTTCTTTCTGGCCTAATTTAACAATCAGTAAGTGATAAATTTTACAAATCTGATGGTAAAAGTTCAACTTGTTCCACCAAATTCCTTCACATAAATAAATCCCATTTGCTCAACAGAGAATGCAGAGTCAAAAGTAAAATTAATTGTAAGTACTACTGAATCCTTGAATTGTGCTGCTGCCCCTTACATTATTGGATATAAAACAGAATGAAACATTCCATGGAATTGGCTGCATGAAAGGTTAAGTACCAAGTGGTGGTGGTGGTAGAAGAATATATTTAGAAACTATTTTGAGCCAAGCTTGTCTGGGTGTATGTGAATCAAAGGTGTTAGCTGATTAGGGACAGCATTTTGAAAACTGTATGATAAAATAATTGGCCTTGTTAAAACAACTCTTTATACAATTAGTGCAATTTTGTATCTTGTTAACAAAATTGTTTCTATTCAAGTCTTAATTGCTGTTCTGCAACAAAATTAGGGTTTATCAATTATTGTCATTCTGCTCACACAATAGTGGGTGAAGACCTAAAAGAGTACCCTTACATATATCAACTCCTGAATCCAAATTGCACTTGATACCACAAAATGACATCTTCCGGCTCAGTGGGTAAATGCATCAATTTTGCAAGAACTTAAATTTTCTGGATTTGTTCTCCTGCTGGGCCAGGCAAGAGTGTTAAAGCTACATGGAAATATTGGATAGGGTTCTGAAATCTACTAACCATTGTTGGGATTATATATGTGTGGCTAGGAAGTGAGGATGTGGTTGGCATCTGCTGTGGGACCTGTTAACACTCACTGCCCTGCCTTATGTTTGAGAAATAAACACTTGAGCCCAGGTGGTTGTCTGGAAAGCTATGCTTCAGCATGAGTCACTTCCTCAGGAGAAGAGGAAATGATATCGTAGGGGTTGGGAGTGACATCAAAGACAAGGGGATATTGATTTATAATTGTCAAATTGCCAGCTGCTGATGGGTGGGTGTTTTCGGACTAGTAGACCCAATGTGAATTTTTATTTCATGTCATTCAAAATGATTCATCTAGAAGCAATCCTTTAAAGAATGTAATCAAAAATGTCATGGTGTAATAAAGTTTAAAGCTGTAATTACATAAAGTTCGAATGTGGAGTTTCAAAGCAAATCTGTCAATATTCTGATGTCAGTTTTATATTTCCGTTTATTTAATTGATGTCTGCAAGACTAAAAGCCAAAGAAAAGTTAGCAAAAATTTTAATTCATAGCAACGTGCTGAACTGCTCAGCTCTTTCTTTCACTTTTTTTGTAATCCACTGGATCATTTTGTGTGAAAATGTTGTTAACATCCAGGGTTCAGCCCAGGAATTTTGTTAGTAGAAACATAGGGTGGAGTTTAATCCAGTCTCTCATGGCCCACTTGATCCCAGAAGTTGCTGCACTTCAGTCCTCCATCAGCAGGCAAATCTCTTGCGTTTAAGTCTGAAGTGGGAGGGGCGGATCTGAAAAACCTCACCAGCTCGTGACAGGATGTCACGGTTGTTGGTGTGGGTGGAGGGAGTTTGCATTTGCTGTCTGTGCCTGAACAAGGAAACCTTCATTGGGAAAGACGGGGAGAATGCCTAGAGCCACCCTCCCCACCCCGGGCCTTTGATCAGTAGGCCAGGAATGGGGTTAATTCAATGTACTAGGATTCAGGCACCATCTCAATTTGGGGGATGGGGGGTGCATGGAAATGACTTTGATTCTCCAACCAGTAAATGAAACCCTCATAGCCTACATTAAATCCAGATCTTGAAGAATTAGGATTGCTTCTCCGACTTGTTTTTAAATTGGAGTTTAACAACTGTTCCAAATTTTATTGCAAAATCTGAAAGTATTTCTAGATAATTACTGTATACAATTCATACCATTTTAAAGTTACCTTCAGGCTAAATACAATTAAAGCCCAAATGAATCTCTATCTTTTTCCTCAGCTGTATTGAAATGTTTGTTATTTTAATTGCAAATAATCATTTGCAAAGTTTTCATTTTTTCATAAAGCCCTATAAATTTTGCTTGCGAGAAGAGTTCCATTTTAAATTTGCGTGAAATATTTCATTTGTTTTTATGATTGCAGACTTCTTGTTTAGGACCTGGCCAAGAATTTTAACATCTCAGTCTGTCTATCAAATGGCATGTGCTATGTCACATTTTGTTTTTTAATTTTGTGCTGCTTTTGAGAAACATGCATTTCTGTGTTGTGAAGTTACAGTAATATACTAATATCATATATGAGTTTTTATTCAGTCTGTCCATTCTTGCTGATTTCTGCATAATTTTATTTGACATGTGATTCTATTTGATGTTCTTTTAATCAGCCTTTTTGGACATGTTATGGCAAACCTCCATGGCAGATGGGAATTGAAACTGGACCTTCTGGTCTAGTAGGGGAAGGGGGAGCACTACCACTGTACTAGAAGACTTGGTTCTATTTTAAATATTAACATTATTTATGGAATAGTTTGCATAATGTCCTTTGTCAAGACTTTATTTTGAAATAGATAATGCAACTAGAAAAATGCTTCTGGCTTCTGAGCCACATGTACACTGATGTGAAAACTGTTGTGTAACATCTAGCAAGCATTGCATTTTTAGGAAAATTTTGGCTAATGAATTATTGATAACTCCTGATAAATAACTAGCAATAAAATGCATTTTTTTTCTATTTACGGGGTTTAAATTGGTGTGGTTATTCTTACTATTTGGTGTTGGTTACCAGTGATGCATCAAAGTGCTTGGCTTAGGAACTCATATGATTTATTGTTCTGGGTTCAATAATTAGACATTTTTTTGTTTCAGCTTTTATACTTCAATTCTATAAAATTGAGGAACATAATGTAAAAGAAGAAATTGCCTCTAGAGTTAATAGGTACTGCAGAGGCTGGAGAATCCGAGATAACAAGGTGTGGAGCTGGATGAACATAGCAGGCCAAGCAAGCATGAAGGGTCTAGGCCCGAAACGTCAAGTTTTCCTGCTCCTATGATGCTGCTTGGCCTGCTGTGTTCATCCAGCCCCACACCTTGTTATCATTGTCTCTAGAGTGTCTATTTCCAGTTCAAGTATTAGAAAGTTGGTTTCCAGAGTGCGCATCAGTGAAGGGGCACCTTATCTGCCTCCACAGCATATTGCAAACTCATAGGCTGGTTGTCACCCCATGAATTGTGGGAAATTTAAAAAAAAAAAAATTGGCCCCTGGGTGCATAGGTAGCCCGTGCTTGTGAAGTAACAGAAAGATCTATTTAACATGAATTTTGGGAAGAGTATAACTGTTGCTATGTTGGTTGTATCAAATGGAGCCAGGAGTAACGACCCTTAAAAGATTGGGCAGATGAAAATTGTATGTACCTGCCTTTGTGTTCACTTGTGTATGGCAGACTTTAAATCTGTGCTCATTATACTACTTTAGGATATTGTGCAAATTCATCATAAATGCTATACTTTTGTACATTTAAAAGCATTCAGTACATCCTAAACTCAATTAATCACAGACATCTTTGCCGTTTCTTTTATTGAAATGAAATGTATATTAGCATTGAAGTAACATGTCTTTTTTGATTTCTTTGCAGCCTGGTTTGCCGCCACAAAACTTTGCAATGCCAGTTGCAGTTCCAGTGAGCAACCCAAATAATCTAACCTACAGCCACCCAAGCAGCTCTCTTGTAACTCATTCATTGGTAACCACATCTCTAACAGATACCAGCATGCTTTCGCCTCCTCAAGCTACACTGCCCAGAAACGTTGTGTCACCAGGGGCTCCGCAGAGACCACCCAGTGCTGGTAGTGCAGGTATACTTAGATATCTAACTGTTGCAGCCACGGCATTGATATAGAACATTACCACATCAATGTAACGTGATGAGAAAGATGACACGCAGCGAGAGAGCTTTTCCTTTGGATTAGGAACCTATGAGCGCATGAATTAGAAAAATATATTTTAGATTGCCGTAACTCACCCCCAAATAGTCGTGAGATAAGTTTCTGGTTTCACACTTACAACTTGGGTACCTTGCCCAATGTTTTGGGGGTGGGGGTTGAGCATGTTGGTAGATTGTACATGGGCCACACATAGATGATGCATGAAAATTCATCAGTTGAGAAAATTGTGGATAGTTTATCCTCATTTGTCTTCCCAGCAGGCAAGGCTGTGTACTAGAAAACTGTCATTAAGGTTTAGCTATAAGAATTGTATCACGTTTAATATAATGGGAAGTATCGAGGCACTTTGCAGGAGAGCAGTAAAATACAAAATTAGACACAGCCATTCAAGGTGATTTTAGGTCAGATGACAAAACGTTTTGCCAAAGAGGTATGTTTTGAAGAGTATTTTGGTGGAGGAAAGCAAGATGGAGAAGTGTATGGAAGGAATTTCCAGAACTTTGGGCCTAGAAAACCGAAGGAGAGGCCCTCAGTGGGTCACAGAGCAAAATAAACAATAATCATCGCTACTGCCTTAATGAAAGTTTTGTCAAAAGGGTAAAGATATTAATCTTCTAATCGGCTGTCTTTTGTTGTTTAATCTCTGGAGTTATAAACTAAGGATCAATGAATTCTGACAAAATAAAGAACAGGCAAAACCTTTGGAAAGCAAGAATCCATTATCAACAGAAATTAGGGGAAAAAGAACTACTCGACTTTGTTCAGTTTAAAATCTTGAACTGAAGTAATATTTCAAGCTGAATATACCCAACAGAATTTTGAAACCAGAACGCAAGCTATTGAAAACTATTTCAGACAATGCTACACCGCACTCCTCGCCTTCACCCTCCTAGGCTCCTGATCTATCCCCATTCAAAACTCCAGGCCTGCCTCTCTGTGGCTGTGCCCTTTTCACCTGAAGGACTTTTTGACATCCCAGCAACACCCACCTTTGAGTTGCTGGGACTGCTAGAAATGCGAGGCAATCATATGAAATCCAATCCCCTCTCTCTGGGGGTGCTGGAAGCGCTGTTTCAGGCTACCAGTAGGGTATAATTGCCAAGCTGCAGCCTTTTTCTTTTAAGTTGACCAGTGGGTTTGGAACCAAGGTTCCTTGCCGGATGGAACCAGTCCATTTGCAAGCACAGCTACATGGGCTTAGCTCAGTTTAGCAGAACGGACACAATATCTCAGGGCATGACCAACATTAAAATGTATCAGTGAGGGAAGGCATGCAATATTATTTGATAATTCATTTGATGTTTGGACCTTGTGAGAAACTCCGTCGCCATATCTGCTAACGACACTGACAGGGGAGCCGTTCATGGAGCGGTTATGTCACTGTATTAGGAAATCACATATCTAGGTTAATGCTCTGGGGACAAGTACAAACTTCACCAATTTACATTTAGAGTTAGTAACATGACAACTATCATCAACTATGATTTGTTACAAAACATTGATTGATTGATGTCCTTAAAGGAGGGAATTCTGTTTTCCTTACCTGGTCTGACCTACATTGGATTCCAAATCCACAGCAATATGGTTGGCTCTTAACTGCTGTCTGAAATGACCCCTCAAGCCACTCAGTTCAAGGGCAATTAGACACAGGCAACAAATGCTGTACTTGCTAGTGACACCCACAACCCAGAAAAAAAAGACTGCACATTAAAAGCAGTATTAGACATTGTGTATGTAATGAGTTTCTAAAGAAATGCAAATTTCTTTTTTGAGTTTTATAGGTTTAGAGTAGGTTTTAAAGTTGTTGAGTTAGACAAACTACTCAAGTTCAATAAAACAAACATCTGCGGGTGCTGGAGATCTGAAACACAGACCGAAATTGCTGGAGAAACTCAGCAGGTCTGGCAGCATCTATGGGGAGAGAGAAGAGTTAACATTTCAAGTCCAGTGGCTCCTCTTCAGAATTGATAGCAGATAGGAAAAAATGGTATTTGTGCTGGCTGAGATTGGGAGGGGTGTGGAGCGAGAAGTGAGTGGATCGGTGGAGACGGAGCATGGAGAGAGAAAAAAAAGAGAGAGATGTGAAAGGGAGACAAGGAGATCATTGATAGAAGGCCAGGACAGAAGAGAAGTCACATAAATCATAATGAGAGCTAAGGGTAGAAGAGAATAGGTAAGTTGTGCTGACAGCAACTCATGTCTTGATGGGACCAGAGTGTGGGGATGGGTAAGAAAAGCATGGAAGGACAGAATCAGGCTCTAAAGTTAACAAATTCGTTGTTGAGTCCCAGAGGTTGCAGGGTCCTGAAGTAGAAAATGAGATGTTGCTCTTCAGGCTTGTGCTGAGGCTCACTGGAACGCTGCAGCAGGCCTGAGACAGAAATGTTGGCCTGGGAACATGGTGTGTTGAAGTGGCAAGCAGCTGGAAGCAAAAAGCCATTGTTACAGACATAGGTGTTCTGCGAAACAGCCACTGAGTCTGCATTTCATCTCCCCAGTGTAGAAGAGACTACATTAAGAACAGTGAATACAGTGGACTAGATTGAATGAAATGTAGATAAATTGCTGCTTACTGAAATTTGATATAGATTACATAATAGCATTTGAAATGTTAAAGATTACATGGTAACTTTAACATATCGATTAAACAGATAAACCTCACAGTAGTTTGTGGCACTAATTTTGTTTCCCAACTACTGTTAATTTATAGTGATTTAATCAAAAGCTTAGACACGTTACAGCCATTCTGTAGTACATGCACCTTGATCTATAGCTGTAATCTGTTAGTAGATACTGTCTTTGAGTTTACTCATACATATTATTCAACATACATTATTGTTTTTGAAGGTTCTATTGAGTACTAGTCTGCTAAAACGCTGTCAGTTTAATATGCAACTTTAAAGAGCCTTACTTGATGTTCTAAGAGGAATGTATTTTCAGTTAATCATACAAAACTTGATTTATTTCGACCCCTCTTCATAAAGTAAATTTAGGACCAGTTTTATTGCCAATAAATTGAGAATGTGTTTCTAATGCATTTGATTGATAGCTGGATCTGTCTTCTGTTTTGCTCTAGGTGGAATGATGGGTGACCTTACAATGCCGAATGGTGCAGGCACCAGCCCTGTGGGTAAGCAAAAATCCTGGCATGAGCTCAATAGTTTAACCTACTGTCAGTAGAAAAGGGGAATTAATGCTATTGCACTCGGGGTTACGTATCTACTTTGTGCGATAGTATTACATGAGTAATAATGAGTCAGTAACCTGTTTTGTATTTCTTGCAATTTCATTAATTTCTTTTGACGTGACTGGAAGATGCATAAAATAAGTGGCTGACTTGCTATCATCCATTTTACTCTGCCGTGCAAAGTCGATATGAAATCTTCCTCATCCTTTCAATTCCAACTTACAAGCTCAAACCCGCTGGAATTTGCATTTGGAAACTTCTGGGTTAAGAAATTTATGCTGTTGTGCTGCCATTTTGCTCACGTAATTGTTCAGAATAGGTGCTTTTTTCTGCGTCTCTCTGGCATAATGCTGATCCTTATCAGAATAAATCTGTTTGTTATGATTCAGCATTTACTTTAGTTTAGTGTATAAATGATTGAAATTACTATTTCTCTACTACTTAAGCCTTTTGTTCACTAGCCTTTAATTATTTTAAAAGCATTGTTAGTGTTTAAACATGCACATTTGAGAATGCATAGAGTAATTTCTTCCATCCAAACTCCAAAAGGTTTATGGAGTATCTTCAAGATGGTACTTAGCAAGGTTTTGTTGCAAAATCTTCAACCATCATCTGGTTTATAACCTGAAAATCTGCAGAAACTTCACTTGCTCTACTATTACCTTAACAATTTTAGTTTCTAAGAAGGGAAGCTCCATTTGAGTATCACACAGATACATGATAAGCCAATTTTATAAAGAAGAGATTTGCAGTTAAAATTCCTAGGATAACACAAAGCAGCTCATAGCCAGTAACAGTCACACACCAATTTATTGTGCAAAGTCTAGTTTGGAATATCGCCCTGCTGGCATGTCACAGGCAATGTAAGAAATCTAGAGTTAGAATATACACAAACCACAGCACCACGTTTTCATGAAGAAAATATATGACAATTGAAATGTCAAATTACCAGCCACCATAAACTGGCTTGGCCATTTTTGTCATTATGGTGTGGTTGTTGAAAATCTCACTTGTGCTCTTTTCGCCTCCAAACCGGCTGCAGAGCCGCACATTCTCCATCATTTATAAGCTTTGGCGGATCCAAACTCTGCTGCCCTTAGCTTAGTCTACACCATTCCACCCACAAAAAACCCCTTACTCCAGTTGGAATTGGTCCCATATTTCTCACCTTAGCATTTTGCAGCGTTGGTTTGAGTCTTTTATTGTTTCCTCAGTCAATGGACTGAACATAACGACCATGTGGTGGTCCAGCCATAGGTTGGAAAGCTGAGGCAGTCCCCTGTGGCCATTTATTGGAACTCCATATGGGGTTAATTTCATAGAATAGAATTTCATAGAATCCCGACAGTGTGGAAACAGGCCCTTCGGCCCGACAAGTCCACACTGACCCTCAGAGCATCCCACCCAGACCCATCCCCATCCATCTATAACCCACCTAACCTACACATCCCTGAACACTACGGGAAATTTAGCATGACCAATCCACCTAACCTGCGCATCTTTGGACTGTCAGAGGAATCCCACGCAGACACGGGGAAAATGTGCAAACTCCACACAGACAGTCGCCCGCGGGTGGAATTGAACCCGGTCCCTGGCGCTGTGAGGCAGCAGCGCTAACCACTGAGCCACCGTGCTGCCCCATTAAGTTGAGCATTACTTGGGCAGATTGCTGTCTGCTGTCAAAGCCTCCATATTGTTAAACATGCCATCTCCAAGAGTCACTGCCAGTCAAAAGCCAGCAACTCTTCAGTCACATTGATAGCCTCTACTGTTACTGCAACAAAGACCCTGTGATGTAGGTGAGTTGATGCAGACCAGAGCAATGCTGGGTTGCAGGGGGCACCCTTTGAGCAATGGGCAGCCCCAATCACCAGTGAGGTGTGCTTTCTTTGGGCAGAAAGTGCCTGATCAGGAGGGTATCCCTCACCCTCGCAGAAGTTCACTAGATTTTGCATATCAGCAGCAGTGGCATGAGGCTGTTAAGTAGGCATTGCTTGGACACTCAAGGGCTTTAATTGGGGGAAGATAAACAAGAAAGCTATCCTCAAACTTCTCTACTTGACAATCGGAAAGAGTCAAAGATTCCTGATTATATGCTACCTCCTCCCAAGGGTTGAACTGTAAATAACTAAAGTCAACCCAGTGACTCATCAACAGTTCCTATACTCGGATCTTGCCCAATTATATCCAGAAGTTGTACCTTTTTGAGCAACCCATGTCATCAACATTCCTAAACCGATGACTAACAGTTGGCCTACTTACAGTGATCGTTTAACTGGATTCAATGTAATCTCGTACAACGCCATCATGTGCATGTTACAGTACCAGGTATTCAATATACCAAATTTATACACTCAATTTCCCACAACCCGCTCCCTTTTGAAATGTCAATGCCTAAATCTGTGCTTACATTTCCATAACTTTTATGTAAGAGTATCTACATAAAATGGCATTTCTTCCCTGTAAAAATATCAAGTTCTATTTATGTTGCATTTTTTTGGGTATTATTTCAACTTTCTTTCTCACTTTGTGACTCAGCAGAAATTCTTGTATGCAGATCTAATTCCTCTTCATCCCTAGCTGCTGTCTAAGACTGAATGAATGAAATTGCTGATACACTTGGTAAGATATGTCCTTCCAAGCTGATTGCATATTTCTGCTGTCAACAGGCCTATCTATTTTAGTTGTCATTGTGTGGTCCTCCCCTACCCTACCTCAAACCATCTGTTGAAAATGTAATTTTTGCCTTTTTCCACTGCCTAACCTGGCTCTTTTAGTTCACTTTGGTTAATGACACATCAGTCTCCCATCATATGCTTCAAATGAAACAAAACTGTTCTACGCCTCATTTCACTTTTCTTTTGGTTATCACTCGCCATAATGGGGCCATTGGCATTACCTTGCTTCTTTGCTGGTTTTCTTCAAGTTTCCCCCAGTCCACACATCATTGTTATCTACTCACACAAGCTTTCTTTCTCCCCTTCTGATTTTGCAATACTCTTTTTTTTTTTTTCAATTCCTACATTTCTATTCTTGATCCAACCCATTAGCCTGTCTTTCTGTCTATCCAATGCATACTAATCTTCCTCCATCAAATCCATGTTTCAAAAGCTGTTATCTGGGGTGGCATGGTGCATCAGTGGTTAGCACTGCTGCCTCACAGTGCCAGGGACCCCAGTTCGATTGCAGCCTTGGGCGACTGTCTTTGTAGAGTTTGCACATTTTCCCCGTGCCTGCATGGTTTTCCTCTGGATGCTCTGGTTTCCTCCCACTGTCTAAAGATGTGCAGGTTAGGTGCATTGGCCATGCTAAATTGCCCATAGTGTTCAGTGGTATGTTAGGTTTGTGGGTTAACCAGGGGAATAGCAGGGTTAGGGTAGGGGAGTGGGTCTGGGTGGGATACTCTTCAGAATGGCCTGCTTCCACACTTTAGGGATTCTGTGATTCTTCTCTCATCATTTTTTCTTCAAAGTCTAATTGTGGCAATAGCAAAGTGCAATACTGCACACCACTATCTGTACTAGACAGGTTTTCAGTCCTATGCTGATGCTTTAGACTTCCAGGTGCTACTTAAGTCACGGGTTTTGTTCTTGTACCAGCTCATGTCACATAGATTTCACTCTTGGCTGCAACCTGTTTATCAGTGATACAAGGTATTTTAATTTACTCACTGTCTCTATCTCACTGCTTCCAATCTTTATTTTTCCATTGCCGTTTAGGCAAAATAAAGCATGAAGCCACACATTTAACTTTGGCTTTTCATAAAATAGTATGCAGAGAAGTATTTTTAAATTTGCATCTTCAGTCCCATTTCATCTGCCAAGTAATGAACCATTATTATGAAAACATTAATAAATAGATTCCAATAATGGCATTGGAAGAAACCTGCAAGTCTAGAAATTGTTGGAGAAGCACAGTCTGCTTAGGCAAAGAGTCTTTGGGTGAAATCTGAAAAGAGCTTGATTTGCCGAAATTTCTTGCATTCGTGTGAGGAATCGGTCAAGGCTTTTTTTGACGTTGAGAGCGACTCATAGCATTTTCAGACAGAGTTCTGGATGTTGAGATGAGATCCTGTCTAATGAGTGGCAAGATTCTACTCAACAGGGAATATTTCTTGTTGATGTATTTGCTCATTACTGGACAGCTTCCGACTCTGTGACCTGCCATGAGAAAATTAGGTGTCAACACCACCCAGACAGAGTAGGTACCTGGCAACTTCAGTTGTTCACTTGTCTCCAAGATGGCAGCCTGGAAAGCCTAGGCAACAACGTCTCAGGGCATAGTCTAGGGCAACTTGCCACACTTAACCCTGGCTCTTCACCTCTCCACTGTCCAAAGATGCTGGTGATGGACACTTGTCAGCCTGTCAGGATCCTCATGGATGAAAGGTTTAGGCCCGAAACGTCAAGTTTTCCTGCTCGTATGATGCTGCTTGACCTGCTGTGTTCATCCAGCCCCATACTTGTTATCTCGGATTCTCCAGCATCTGCAGTACCTTTTATCTCTGATACAGTCCACTTGCATGCTGCTTCCGCACTTTAAAGTGGCACTTTGGGGTGCACTGACAACTTGCATTGAAATGCTGCCGCAGGGACGTTTTGCGCACAGCTCACAGACTGGACCAGGCTGCGTCCCAGAACTGCTCTGTTCCTCCCTTAACACTCAGTCACTTTGTGCCTGCCTGGATGCTCACAACATCCCTGCCTTAGCATCCATTGTTGTGCTTTGGCACCCTACAATACCAAGCTCCCATCACTTATGTCTTGCCTTGCAGATTAGCCACAAAGCCAGGAAACTTGTCATGGTTGTCAGCTGTCATCGGTTAAATCAAGGGAAACCGCCTCAGTCAAGGGATCCTGGTTTAGTAAGTTAAGGGCAGTCTCTGATATCAGTCCCAAGGCTTGTACGTTGGCCACTCAGTGCATCAGGGTCAGGATCCTGGGCCAGAAGAAGTTTAATGTCCATGAACAAACATAACTTCAGCTGGGTTCACAGCCTTCAGATCGTGTCAGAGGCCTAACCTCCGGTAGTCATCTAATTATTTAACATCTATGGCCTAATAACTAGTTGTTGTTCATGGGAAGTTACCCAAGGATGTTGTCTTTCTGTCTTTGGAAGGGAATTTGATGTCCTCCATTTGGTAATATATGATCATTTTAAAAACGAACCTTCTTTGAAAGGAGGTAATCGTTATAGGTTGGCACTTTTATGGGTATATGGCAGATGGTGCAAATTCTATAATTGGAATATTTGCAAAGTGACATTTAACAGATCAACAAAGTTTTGAGACTGGCATTTTGAATTTAACATGCATCTATTTTGATTTCTTAATGCGATTATTCAGTAAAATCTGAGTTATTTGTGCTCGATTCTGTAGTGTTAACCTTGGTGAAAACTCTGCAAACATGAGGTGAAAATCTTTAGGTGTTGCAAATCTGAATTTAAAATAAGTTTAGTCTTGTGTCTCAAGCCTGTAACAAGCTTGATTTTAAAACAAGTTTGTTCTGAACTTGCAGCATGTGATTTGTCAGTCTGGCAAGTAATAGGAATAAGATCAGAATGTACTGAAGCAAAGTGAAACAGAGATCCCTGTTTATGCTGTATCTAACGTCCAGTACAACACTAAAATTCTAGTAAACTAGTCAAAGGTATGTAGCATACAGTGAAGCAGCACACTTTATAGAAGAGAGGTTCCCAAAGTGTGACAAGAGTGATCATCGCTCAGTGGCTGTGGAGCAGATACCAATATTTGACAGTCCAAGGATTGGCTACAAGGTCACTTTAAATGTGTGTGTTTTTTTTTATTTGCTTGTCTGTGGCTTCATCCAGTGAGCTCATTGACAGCAACAGATCCAGAAAATGGGAGGTGTCTTCTGTTTCTCGTTTTTTGTTTTTATTTCATTGACTCTCAGGACATGGATGTCGCTGCCTGGGTGATCATTTATTGCCCACCCTTAGTTACCCATTGAAAAAATAGTGGGAGCTGCCTCCTTGAACCGCTGCAGTCCATTTGCTGTAGGTATGCCCACAATACAGTTAGGAAGTTCAGGATTTTACCCCACCGACACTGAATGGCAGTATGTGCCTGCATCTCTGCTGTTCAATCTCTCACCAGCACAATGAGTCTTTACTCCCATTCCAATTTTCTTTCTGGGGTTGCACCAAACATGCATTATTAAACTGGAGTCACAGCAGAAAACAAATTGGGAAGCACTGATTCAGAATTCATCTCAGCTGCCGTGTAAGATTAGAAGGAACTTCACCATAGTAAAAAGGAAGTGACTAAACTCAAAGTTCATTTCAATATCACCCCAGTCTTCCATTTACTTTTACCCTGAAGGTTGAGCCTTGCAACTCAACTGTTAATTTTTATGCTCTGTTAATACTTTAATTAAAATTACAGCGTAAAGAGGATTAAGTAATTCTTTAGGTTTGTCATTGTATAGTTAATTGTTCACGTTGACCTACCAGTAGAAGGTAATGTTGTTACACATAAACATACCAATATAATTAATATACAGGGTATTTTCTAAAACACTCAACAGAATTTGCTTTACTCAAATGACAGTTTCAGGTTTGTGTTCGATAATACCAAGCCTTTTATTGATTGCAAAGCCAGTAGCATGTAAGCTGAGCAGATCTTCTGAACATCCAGCAAGCATTTGGATGACGTCATGTGATTACGTTCCTAGTACACAATAACCTGCCAGCTAACTGTGCCCGTTATATGCTATGCGAAGTGGAACAGCAGGTGCAGATTAAGGACGAATCCTGGAACTGAGACCCCAGTGAGACCTTGATGGATCATCAGCTGTTGTTTTTACCTTCTGAGTGAGCAGAGAGGCAGCTTTTGAAAAGAGCTCAGTATGTCAGCACGGATGTCAGTTTCACATTCTTGGCATGTTCTTTGTTTGTTGCCAGAGCTGTTGAGAAACAGACCCCAGCTCTCATTCTCTAGAAATCAATCTCATGATTAAAGAGAGAAGCAAGTTGAGTAATGTTTTGACTTCCTGATTCAATAAGGGCATTTATAATTTTAGCATTGTAAAATCTCCTGCAAAAGTACAGAATGGGTTGAAAGGTCACTTTCTATAGATCAGAAACATACAAACCTTGAAATTTGTATTTTACAGGCTTAAAACACATCCAATAGGGTGGATTATATGAATATATATATATGTATATCCGAAAGTGTGGTGTTTGTGCTTTATGGATAACTGTAAGCCTCTTCCCTATAAAATTAAGGGGTCTAACACTTTTTGTTGAGGCCATCTTGTCAAAATAGGACTTCTTTGAACATGACCTTCACTGAACATGACCTTCAAACTTGCTGCATTTAGGTTAACCAGGCCCCTGTGCAGCTTGAGAAGTACGGTTTGCTTGTGAAGGCTGCCATTGAAATGGTGGCTTTGCTTCCAGTCGGAGACCAAACCTTGTTCCCCAATACCAGGACTAGCTTTGTCTCTGTGAAACTTCAGAACTGGTTTTGGATGGTATATTGACATCCTCAACTTATCTGCAGGATACTGATGAGGTTTGAAGTCCAATTTAGAGCAACTTAGATTTGGGATGTACTCACTAGTGTAATAACAGCAGGGAAGAAGCTGTTCTTGAAACTGTTGATACGAGTGTTTAAGCTTTTGTATCTTCTGCCTGATGGGGAGAGGTGGAAAGACGTTATAACTGGGTGGGAGGGGTCTTTGATATTAGCTGCTTTTCTGTGGCATTATATTCCAGATTTGTTCTTTAATTGAGTCTAAATTCTCCCAGCTGGCAGTGTGGGTTTTGAACAGCTGTCTCTAGAACATTATTCCAGACTTCTAGAATAAATAATCTAGTAACATTGCCACTGTGCCGTTAACTTTGCATTCTGTCCTGATTTGGGCCGAGCAAGCATTCAGTTCTCTATAGAAGAGTGTATTTGTTTCTTCTTGACTAGGAAGCTGGATAAGTTCCTTGCTGGTCTCACTTTGAGACTGTAAGATATAGGAGCAGCATTAAGCCTCTTGGTCCATCAAGCCTGCTCTGCCATTCGATCATGGTTAATATGTTTCTCAACCCCATTCCCCTGCTTTGCCCTTGTAACCTTTGATCCCCGTACTAATCAAGAGCATATCTATTTCTATCTTAAATACACTCCATGAATTGACCTCTACAGTTTTCTGTGGTAAGGAGTTCCACAGATTCTCCACGCACTGGCTGAAAAAAAATCCTCCTCTTCTCCGTTCTAAATGGTCATCTCTTCAATCTGAGGCTATTATCCTGAATCCTAGTCTTCCTCACTATTAGGAATGTCTTCTCCACATCCACCTTATCCAGGCTTCTCAGTATTCTGTAAGTTTCAATGAGAGCCCGCCTCATCCTTCTAATCTCCATTGAGTACAGACCCAAAGTCCTCAATTGCACCTTATATGACGAGCCCTTCATCCCCAGGATCATTCTTGTAATCCTCCTCTGGACTTCCTCCAATGTCAGTGCAGCCTTCCTTAGATATAGGGCCCAAAACTGCTCACAATATTCCAAACGCAGTCTGGACCTTATACTAGGCATTGTACAGCCGCAGCAGTACATCTGTATTCTTGTATTCTAGCCCTCTCGAAATGAATGCTAACATTGTATTTACCTTCCCAGGTTCCACAATAATGACCCCGATGAGATCCTGTAGAGAACTATTTCAGGTTCATTCAGTGCCCGGAAAGAGAGTTCATTATGAAAGGAATTGCAATCAAAACTTGTCTAACTCATTTGAGCCATAATTGAGCATTGAAAAAAAACATGGATCAGCAGATTATCTGCACATCAATACTTTTTTGTGAAATGGTTTATTGCAAGCTATTTTATATTTGTAACATTGGTTGATAGCTGTGAAAGGATTTCTTGTATGGTAGGGGCATTTTATTTATTCTTTCATAGGATGTGGGTATCATTGGTAAGGCCAACATTTATTGCGTATCCATAGTTGCCTTTGGGACGGTGCCTTCTTGAACTGCTACAGTCCCATGTGGTGAAGGTGCTTCCACAGAGTGGTTAGAGAGGGAGTGGGTCAGTATGAAAAGGCTGAAGGTGAAGTCAGCTTTAGAGTTTATATTGTCACCAAGCAAAGATAATAAACAAAATGAGCTTTAGAGCTACCGTTATTTTTATTAGATCTCCCTGCTGATGTCTTCCTCTCTGCCAGCCGTTGTGCAGTAACTTTGATGGCAATCTTTGCAGTGTAGATTGTTGTCCTGTTTGGAATTGTATGTGCAGCAAAAGGCTTCCAAAGGAAGACCAACTAAATTCTACAAATGTCGAATTTCTATGAGATGTTTACATTTGAAAGCTTAAGCTCTCATTTCAGCCTTATCCTGAAGTCATGCACCTTCAAGCATAGGTGATTTGCTTGTATGTGTGCAGAGAAGGTTAGAGCTTCAAATTCTACATTTGTGCCTACTAATTAACTCTTTCTTGGGTGTACTAATGAATGAATGCACAAACAAATAAAGGCCTGTCCCCAAAATCTTTGACTCGCTTGTCAAACAAAGCATAGTCTAACTCGGCATGAATATGTTCAATGACCCAGACTCCCCTGCTCTCTGTAGAAGAGAATCTCGCAGACTAATCCTTTAAAGAGATGAAACTCCTCCACATCTTGGTCTTGAATGGGAAACCGCTTACTTTTAAACTTTGCTCCTGGAGCTAGATTCTCTGAGAAGGGGAAACATCTTCTCAGTTACTCTAGCAATACCCCCCCCTCAGGGTCTTGTATCTTTCAATAAGATCTGTTGTATCTGACTGGAAACCATTTGCTTGCAAAATGTCATCAGCCAATGCATTCACCCACATTAGGCTTCTCTCGTTTGCCAGGATTCACATGTGAATTGCCTCTCCACTGCTCCTGAGAATTCCTGATATTTTGCCCCTGCCATCTTAACACAAGCTTTTTGAATAGTGGCCATCTCTTGGCAAAGACCTGGCCTATTTCTTAGCTTCTTTCCTTGCACTGCCTCTTGACATGTATCCTTGGCCTACTTCCTGACCTTTAGCTTTGCCAACGTTCAGGACATGGCCTCAATACACATCTGCACCTCTAGCCCTCACTCGGTGTGTACCACTTTGTCTCCATCCCACCCTCCACTGTCTGCTGATCTTGGACTCTTTTCAGTTCAGTTTGCCCTGTCTTCCTTCCAGGCCATAAAATTAAACCAGTCTAAAAATAAACCTGAGTAAACCCTATGCAAGATTTCGATAGCCCACCAGCTCAGGCCTGAGCTCTGAATATGTAAGATACTGTAAATTTACATTTTTTTTTGAAATTATTCATTTCAGTTATTTGTACAAGTCATCTTTACGTTTTGACCTTGTTTATTGAATAATTCCCAGAATGTAATTGGCCGAGCAACTGCAGTTCACTTTCAGTTAGAATTTTACGATCTTTAATCCCACCTTTTGCCCACTGAGCCTTGCTTGGTCATAAGTTCCTGTAGCTATTTTAATCGACCTGCTTGGACATGTAGGTATTTCCTGCATAGATGGGACTTGAACTCAGACCACTGGCCCAGAGGCAGGGACTCTACCACTGTGTCGCAAGAGCCCAAGGAAGGTCACTGTCGTTATTTTAATCAACTTGTTTAGACAAGATATATGATACACAGCCAGGACTAGTGGGGCTCAAGCCCAGTCTTCCTGGCCAGAATGTAGGGGCACTACCCCCATGGTTTTGTTCTCTAGTAAATATCTGATTTGTGAAACGGACTTCTTCAAAATCAACCAATGTGCTCACAGTTGATATCTAAGTGAATAGGTAAGAATACAGTAAATCTTAAAAGAAATTAGTCAAATAAAAACAAATGATCACCAGTTGAAGGAACATTATAGTTCATCTTTTGTTAATTCTAGAATAACACTAGATCTATTTGAATTATATTTTTAGAACAGTGTCCAAGCATTTAAACTGGGTGGCATGCTATAAAAGTTTGGCTATCTATAGCATGGTTAAACGGTTTGGAGGGGATAGAAGGTACAGTTTATTTGTTTGGTAGTGTGTAGATTGAAAAAAGATTACTTAAGACTGTTTGTGTAATCTGTGCCACTGTTCGATGAGTTGTTACTCTGTTTCGCACTAGTGAGAAGTTAATCCTGAAAATTGGTAGCTAATTAATTCATTATGATTTGGCTTAAAGGTATAAAAATGTCCTTAACAGTTGCCTGAAAGGAAAGATGACATCTCCTGATTTTTAATGTCATCCTGTTTGGTGGCTATACAATAATTGGTTAAAGTTGCAACAACAACAATGCACATATTATGAAAAAGTATCATAGCAAAATCCATCATATAGGATGTAGGTAATTGAAGGTTTGGCAATAGTGGTGGGCCAGAGTAAATGGAAGGCGGAGTTTGTAAGGTTATAAGGAGTTACCGTGAAATACAGTTATGCTATTGGAGGGATGGTGTATGTATACATCTTTGTAACCTAGATTGTGTTAGATCACAAGTTAGAAGTTGGCCCTGATCTCAAATAGAATAACAACTCCACCAGGAGATGAAGAAACAATTGAAAAACATCTCTCATGTTGGAAATCATTGTTTTCTTGAAAGACCTGAACAAATCAACAGATCTCAACAAATCTCAACAAATCAACAAATCTCTTCCAGGCACCAGTTGTTTCTTATGAAAAATTCATATTACTGTTCTGCTCAAAAACAAAGACTTGGGAGAAATTATTTTGGGAGGACCCTGAACTTTTCCATTTATTATTGGTGTTATTGAAAATAAATATTGAATTTAATGTAGCTGTTTATTCCTTGGGCACTCACTTTAAGGCTGGTCATAGACTCATTTAGAAGTTTTCCCTCCCAACCAGCAGGATAAAATGTCACTTTCTATCTTTCAGCTAGTCCTGTCTCTTCTGGGAAAGGCAAATGAGAGGTCAGGACAGTCCAAAAAAGCAATTTATACTTCCACTGACAGAATAGGCAAAAAATACCCTTTGAAAACATTACTAACAATATCTCACAGTTGGATAATGTTTGCCAAGCAGAAAGGATTACGTAAATTTGATGCATGACTGGTGCATTTCGAGAGCAACATCTCTACCAAAGAGTCTACTTGACAACCAATCAACACTCTCCCCTGATACATTATAAATGTTGTTTTCCCCTTTTACATCGGTATGCCTCACAAATTGTGATGAGTGCCAGATGAATAGCTTTAACAAAATGTCTTTAATTTCAGCAATACTCAAGATTTTTACTCAATACTCAAACCTCCACTATGTAAAGCATTCTTTTTAAAAATATATAAACAATGTCAGAAAGGCCTTCACATTATAATTAATACCCACCAAAAAAATCAAATCACAAGGGAAGATGAGAAAACTGTTCAGTTTATTTAAGTTTTAGTGACTTTCTTGAAATTTGATCTGATCACTTTCATGAACGCTAGATGGCAGTAAAATGCACAACATTGATTTGCAATTACTCTCTCTGTAGATTGATGAAACCCAACTATGCATGAGAGGGTGTAAGACCACACAGTGTGGAGCTGGAGGAACACGGCAGGCCAGGCAGCATCAGAGGAGCCTGCTGTGTTCTCTGAACACTGCACTGTACTGTCTCTGATTCCAACATCTGCAGTTCTTACTATCTCTGTGCATGAGGGTGTGCTTGGTTTTAAAACTGTTAAATTAGAAGACTGAGTTGTTTGAGTTAAAAAAGCTATAAACTAACTTAAATGTTGCATTTAAAATGAAAATATTTTGCTATTTTGGTCTTTTTTAAAAAAAATGGAATTGATAAGATTTTGTGCCGTGCACTCCATTGTGGACATAATGTTACCTGCTTTATGGGTCAGTAATTAAAATCATTAATCTTTTGCCTTCCAGATACTGATAGCTTGAGGTCTGTGAAGGGCTAATGCATACAAACAAATATCACTATTTAGAAACTCATTGTTGTGTTCTTTGTATTGGTTAGCTTCTCCTGGTATAAAGATCTTTTAATTAACCAATACAGAATGATGTGCTTTCTGATTTTTACTGCATAGTTTTGTAGAACAAAATGATCAGTGTGTGATTGAAGGTTTCTGTTTTCATGCTTCATGCTTCATGTTTTCATGCTAGATGATGCAAATCAGGTTTATTATCAAACAGGGTCTGTATTATATCAATGTTTTTATATTATTATGGTCCTAAATGGGTCCAGTAGAATGCACAAAAGCAGCAAGCATCAAAATAAGAGATAACAGGGTGTAGAGCTGGATGAACACAGCAGGCCGAGCAGGAGGGCTGATGTTTCAGGCCCAGACCCTTCTTCAGAAAAGTGCTCTACACCTTGTTATCTCAGATTCTCCAGCATCTGCAGTTCTTACTATCTCTGAAGCATCAAAATAATAGACCTTTTACTGCCGAAGTTCCCACTCACTTGAATCTCAGTAGTGAATAATATGGATGAGTTTTGGTCATCTTAAGATGTTAAGACTAAGCTGCTTCTTACCATTCCGTGTTAGTTTATTGCAACACAAATTTGGTGCGAAGGTCCCATCAGAATCACCATTTCCACTATGATATGATATGATATGATAGTAATGTGATAGACATAATCACTGCCCTGTTGTTACACTTGAGACTGGGGGAGTCCACTGACTGTCTCTACTAAACTCTACTGGTTTCCAGTATACAAGAGAATAAGAAATAGAATCATAGAATCCCTACAGTGTGGAAACAGGCCCTGCGGCCCAGCAAGTCCACACTGACCCTCAGTGCACCCACCCAAACCCATCCCTCTATAACCTACCTAATCTACACATTCCTGAACACTACGGGCAATTTAGCATGGCCAATCCACCTACTCTGCCCATCTTTGGACTGTAGGAGGAAACCCACACAGACGTGGGGAGAATGTGCAAACTCCACACAGACAGTTGCCTGAGGGTGGAATTGAACTCGGGTCCCTGGTGCTGTGAGGCAGCAGTGCTAACCACGGAGCCACTGTGCCGAAGCAAGAGCAGGCCATCTGGCCTATTGAGCCTGCTCTGCAATTCATTAAAATCATGGACTCGTTTCATGGACTCCGCTCCACTTAACTGCACGCTAACCATAACTCTTAATTCCTTTACTGTTCAAACATCTATCTTTTCCTTAAAAACATTCCGTGAGGTAGCCTCAAATGCTTCATTGGGCAGGAATTCCACAGATTCACAATCCTTTGGGTGAAGAAGTTCCTCCTCGATTCAGTCCTAAATCTGCTTCCCCTTATTTTGAGGCTGTGTTACCTAGTTCTCGTTTCACCAGGCAGTGGAAACAACCTCCCAGCTTCTATCTTATCTGTTCTCTTCATAATTTTATACATTTCTATAAGATCTCTGCCATTCTTCTAAATTCCAATAGGTACAGTCCCAGTCCATTCAATCTCTCCTCATAAGCCAACCCTCTCCACTCCAGAATCAATCTAATGAACCCCCTCTACACACCTTCCAGTGACAGTATGCCCTTTCTCAAGAGACCAAAACTGTACACAATACTCCAAGTGTGGCCTCACCAGCACCGTATACAGCTGCAGCATAACCTCCCTATTTTTAAACTCCATCCATCTAGTAATGAAGTACAATATGCCATTTGCCTTCTTAATTACCAGCTGCACCTGCAAACCAACTCTCTGATTCATGTACAAGGACACCTAGATCCCTCTGCACAGCAACATGCTGCAATTTTTCCCCATTTAAATAATAGTACATTTTGCTATTATTCCTACCAAAATGGATGACCCCACATTTACCAACATTGTACTCCATCTGCCAGGCCCTTGCCTGTTCACTTAACCTATCTATATCTCTCTACACACTTTCAGTCCAAGCAATTAGCTTTAAGCCATGTGATTTTTTTTAAGTGTCTTTTGAAAAGAATGTTGCGTTATGTTTTATTTAGAATCTCCAAATGAATAATGAAATATCTACATACTGTTATATTCTAGCAGGGAAAGAAGGCAATTTCTAATTGACCAAAACTGCATTTATTCAGCAGTCCATTTCTTCCAAACAAATGTCTAATTACCTTGACAGTTGACTGTTCTTTGTTCATGGATAAATTGAATCTTTTTAAGGAAGCTCATACTCACTCTTAAAGCGCTGTTGTATAATCATAGTTAAATCTTTATTAGGAGAACAGAGAGAGAATTCAAAACCACAAGGCAATCCCAGTTCCTAACCACATTCAGTCCCTCTTAGTTCTGGGATTTTTGCCTGCACCAGTGCATCTATATGTCTGTACTAAGGCTAGATCACCTGAACTGCACAGTAATATTTATTAGGCTGGGGCTGTTTTCTCCAAAAGAGTGAAGACTGAGGAATGACTTGATGGAGGCCAGTTATGATGGGGTTTGATAGTGTAGATGCAGAGAAAGTGTTTCCACTTGTGGCCAAGAGCAAAAATTGGCCATAAATAAAAGATAATTAATAAATCCAAAATGGAGTTCAAGAGAAATGTTTTCAACCAATGCATGATTAGAGCGTGGAACTCTCTACTCCAGGGAGCTGTTGAAATGAATACCCGTTGAAAGCTAGCAAAGGACTAGAGGAAGAAAGAAATTGGATATGTTGATGGGGTTTGATCAAGAAGGTTCTAGGAGTTTTGGAGCACTGCTGTTCCGTGGGTCACTGGAGCCAAATGTGTAGTCATTGTGCTGTAAATACTTTTTTGGTAGATAATGAAGAACGTACTGATAGCAAATTATCTTTTAGTAGTTCAAGTATGTACCCCTTATCCTAGTTGCACTCTTGGTTTTAAGTTAATGTTGCTAATTAACCTTGTTCAAATTATCCATTTGTTTTCTTATGTGCCATGGTAAGATCATACCTTGGGCACCACCTTATCCAGATTGAAAAGTTTAATTCTCTCCAGACATTCCTAATAACTTAACTCTTTAATACCAAGGATTTACTTTGCGGCTGTTTTTACATTGTCTCCCATGTTTCCCATGTTTCTTGGAAACCAGGACTGGCCATAGTGCTGAAGGTGTGGTCTGACTAGCGCTCTGTTCTTGAAGTAGCCTTGACTTTCTTGGGCTTGTATTTTACTATTTTGGTTATATGCTTCGACATTCTGTTGGTCTTTGTTCTTCAGCATTTGTTGAATATCAATGTAGTCAAAGAAAGTACTGTGAATGCCCGGAATCTGAAATAAAAACAGAAAGTGCTGGAAAAGTTCAGATCTGGCAGCTTCGGAGAGGAGAGAACGAGAATTAAGGTTATGAGTCGCATTTGGTTCAAAAAGTTAACTCACTGTCTCTCTCCACAACTGCTGCCAGACCTGCTGAGTTTTTCCTGCTCTTTCTGTTTTAAGTTGTGCATCACATCAACCAAAACTTTACATTCTTTGTTTCTTCAGTGTAATTCACAACACACATTTGTTGCCCATTTTTCCCTTTCTGGGTGAAGTAAGTTGTATTTTTCTGCATTAATATTTCAAACCACTGGTTTCAGGCCCATTTGGCAAGTTTTAGGCTGCCTCTTTTAATTTCAGTGTCCCTCCTCATTTACCACGTTTTGCAAATGTAACCTTTTTGTATTTAGTTGCTGAATGTAAACCATTGTATTTTAAATGTAAATTAGAAACAGTAAGACACTCCTCGGTACTGAAATGATTTCTATAAACAAAGGATATTTGGATTACCAAAGGATTTTATTGCAATCTTAATGCATCTCTACTTATAAAGAACTGTCAATTATATAAAGAAGGGCTTCTTCACTTATACTCACACCAGGGGAGCACAGCATTCTCCTAATTGTAGTAATTTGCCAAGGGGTTATTAAGCAATTATCTTGTTTTTGGAATTCCTGACCTGGCACTGTATTGTTTAGTGGCTGATCGTCTGCTGTAGATAAATGATAAAAAAAAAAGATGGCATTTAGTACAGTCGTCTGTCTGAAGTGAATGTTGTGAGGTGGATTTCTAACCCAACTGTTGTCCTATTGAAAATGGTATAGGTGGAAATAACATTTAACTTTTAATTTGTACCTTTTTCATCCCTGAAGAGCTGAGATATAAAATTACATCCAGAAATAGATATCTATTTTTAAGGAGCAAACTAAAATTTTCCACACTGCTTTTTCATCTTAAAAAAAGAAAATGAATTATTGCTAATTTTAAAAGAGAAAGCTTGCCTGCTAGAGAATGCACCCCCTAATTAACTTCAGGGATGATGCTTGCTTTAAAACTCACTGTCTAGCCTCTCATTGATCCTCGGACAGAGTTTTTAGGGAGGACAGGTATTTTCTGAGAGACGGTTGGCATCCAGATGTAATCAGAAAAGATCCGTTTTTGATTTATTGAATTCATTAGTTGAGCTTCAAAGGAATGGCCCAATTTATTTGAAGCCATCAAATGCTGAAAACGTTGTAAGAGGTTTCCGATGTAAAATCGCAGTCAAAAACCTTGGGTAGCATTTAATGTCGTCTGTAGGGGTGTACGTTTTAATCAAGCATGTGGGACCCTGATACCATCTCTCCTCCAGCCATGGCTAGATGTCCAATGGACAGTCCTCCTACCTGCCACAAATTGAGACCTTTTAAAGTGGGCAATTAACACCCACTTAAGACTGGTATTAATCCAGCAATGGTTGGGGGTTTTCATCATGAGTGAAGTATGATGGGTATGTGCTTGCAGATGTTAATTGCAAGCTCTTTTGGGGTGGTTCGTCATTCAAAAGCACAGTGCCTGATCCAGGGATTGACGAGGGATTGAGGTGTGCTGTTCCCCTCAATCTCTGTCTCTTCCCCACACCCATGAAGACCCTCATTGTCCAGTTAAGTGCCAAAAAGTAGCACACTTTCCCTAAAAAAGCAAGTTTGCTCTCTGGCTAGTGAGTGGAAGAAAAAATCCCTGTCACTTCTATTGGAAATGCCCCTTGTTCCGTGCTGGATTAGATTTTTAATTCTTGTCAAAATATTACATTTTGGCTGAGTGTGATGCTGTTTCTCGGTTAACAGGCAGGAGGCAGAACAGGAGTTTTGGCAAGATTTGCTGCAAACCATGGATTTTTCAGCCAGGAAAATCTATTTTTGGTCTATTTAAAAAGCAGTGTGTATTTACTGCAATCTGTTTAGGAAGAGAGTGCAGCAATGTCTCCTGTTAAAAGTAGTGTGAATTCTCCAGCAAAATGCAGGAGCAGAGGATAATTATGGACGCACAATATGCACAAAGTTAATAATCATTTGCAGCAATGCAGATGCCAAATGTGATTCACAGGGGAATTGTGCAATCACGTCCTTCTTGGCTGGGAATAATGGCAACACTAAATCCACTCATTGATGCATTCAATATTTGAGCCCCAGTCAGTCTGATCTAACATAACGAGCATATACCACGTGCCTGGTGATTCTTGACCACAAATAATTACATTTAAGAAATAAGAAGTCCCAAATGCAATAAAAATTAATGAAATAATGTACTTTTTTTTATCAAAATTCATTTCAGGAAATGGTTTTGTTAACCCTCGTGCTTCGCCTGGCCTGCTGTGCTCCACAGGTGGGAATGGATTGGGAAAAGTGATGCCCACAAAGTCACCGCCCCCTCCTGGTGGAAATGTTGCAATGAATAATCGCAAGCCAGACCTACGCGTGGTCATTCCGCCAACAAGCAAGGGCATGATGCCACCTCTGGTGAGTCCATTAGAGAACAACACAATGCAAATTGTATCAATGTAATCATCCGTAATTGTGTGACTCCATTTTATTCTGCTACTTTGGAAATTATAAGCAGAATGCCTCAGAGAACACAGTTCTCTGGGTACAAGGTTTGTGAGAATTATTCAGAAGTCATGCCATAGAATATACAAGATGTTATGCAGCAAAACATTGTGATCACCCTTATTATTAGCACATCAGCTTACATCTCCATTGTGTCTTCCACGAAACAAAACGCCCTGAGGCAATTCTTTGGGAGCTCGGCTGTGCTTTACCTAGGACAGGTGGTCAAAATAATGCCCAAAGACACAGGTTTATGAAGAATTGAGTAGAGGCCAGGGTTGAAGGGACAGGATGGTAAGCTGGGTAAAAGCAGACCAATGAACCGACATTGGATGCTGGATGCGTGTGAAAGAGATTTCATGAGTAGATTAGAGGAAGAAGTCCTTGAGAGCTGGTTATGCAAGATCTGAATGAGTTGATCTTGTCTTGAGGTTGGCATTAGTCTGAGATGGAACTTGGAACAGCAGTCAGTTACAGTGGTACAGCGGGGCATGATCAGGACAAGGCTCAGGAGCTGGAAGTAAGTAATCTTGGCAACATTCTCAATGTGTGGGTTGAACGGAGCACAAAAGCACACATGCAGATTCATTGAAAACAAATGCCTTATTGGGACACAGAATTACAGTCTGGGGGAAATAGCAGAAAGTGAGCAACAGCATATGCTTTGTAGTGAGAGCAGGTCTGCACTCGGGTGAGTGAATGTGAAGATGTTTTATTGAACGTAACTATCGACGGAAGAGACCCTGTCTGAGATACTCCATACTCGGGTCCTGGCTCTGTCTTGATCTGATATTATCATGACATAGGTCCTCATGTACATGTTCAATTAACATTTTACTCTACACACTTCCCAAAAGTTGAATTATTGCAATGTGTAGGACTTGACATTGACCAGACTATATTATGACCATCATCAAATTTAGGGTGAAACAGAAAGCCAGAGTTGGTGCCATTTGATGTGCTTGTTGATGCTGACATTATTGTTTGAAAATGTTTGAGGGACAGCCTGTAAAGTTTGAATAGGAGGGAACTGTGGATGGAACACCCCAGGTATTATAATTTAAAGGAGGAGAATCTCATGGAGAAAATTAACTCACTACATTAGGAAATCTGTAAAGGAATACAAGAAGTGAGTGTCTGGGTTCCAGGAAAATATAAAATATTCACCAAACATCAATGCTGCAGTTCCATTGATCCATTTAACAAAGAAATCAAATCAAATAACAGAGACAGAAACTGCTGGAGAAACTCAGCAGGTCTGGCAGCATCTGCGGAGAAAAGCAGAGTTAACATTTCAAGTCCAGTGTCACCAATTTCAGATTTTTTTCAGATTCCCAGCATCCACAGTTCTTTGTTTTATGTGACTAGTGTCAGGGTTATCATTCCCAATAACACAGTATGCTTGTTTTTATATCTGCTTTCTGCAGTCAGAGGAGGATGAATTGGATATGGTAAGTCTGATTGCACCTTGGAGAAATGTGTGTGATTATACTAGGTCTTGAAATAGGTTTGAATTAATACTCATTTTTGTAAGATATAGTGTTATCAATAGCATTGCATGGCTTTGTGTTTGAAGTGAAAAGTCCTTTTTATTTCAGTGCTTATTGTGTGGAAAGTCAGTGCGTTATTCCCTCACACAAAGAAAATATTTGAATCCCTATTTTTGAAGTAGCTGCTAATTTTAAACCTCACATTTTTGAAACTATACCTCTGATTACTCTTTAGCTCTTGGGTGTTAACAGAACTCAAAGCATGTAAGAGCATCTTCATTAACAGCAAAAAACACCTATTCTACTCATTTCCCAGTGTATAAGTAGCTTTCATTAACCTGTCAGAATGTAAGTATACAGGATGATTTTCCTCTTGTCCACGTTTGATAGTGCATTTTGCTTTGTTTTGAGTTATTGAGACCCTTCTACCTCATTCATATATGTCCAGTATTGAGTTGCTAGGCTGTATTGCTCAAGTCCCATTAATGTATTTTATTTGGAAAATTAAATTCCTTTGGATTCATTAAAAGTACTGGATTTGTTCCTCAATATGATCGAGTATTATCACCATTTAATAACTCTGTATATCTGTTAAGTACAGTTGTACATATTAGTCAGTACTAGTTTCTAAAATCATCAGTAGTTTTAAGGTCTCTGGAAGCTTTTACTTTCCTTTTCATGGGGGATTATCAATGAGCCTATGAGTTTAAATGGATTTGGTATTTTGAACATGTAAAATATTTCATAATTTTTTTCCTCATCCTTTTGGGCTGTTTGTGATTTTCAGTCTATAAATACATGACTTAACAATCTACTGAGCTAACAACTACAACAGAAGAATTTGTTTAATGATAACTATGATTTTTGTGTCAGAATTTATATTTTTTAATATAATTTGTAGGAATAACGTCTTTCTTGTTTAACTGTAATATGGCATTTCGACCCCTTATTATTGTTTTAAGTTGCCTTTTAATCTGGTTAGACCATCTTCCATCTATCCCCACTTCCTCCTCTCCATTTTGATACTTTGCCTGCATAGACCATTGTTCCTGTGTAAGTGTCTTGATAACTTGGGTCACTCGGCAGCAACCAGTAGAAATTTGAGGCTAATGATAATACCACTGCTGTCCAGACAGAGTCCAGTCAACTCAGCACAGGCTGGCTTTTGGATCTTGTATTCGCTGCTTAAACTTACCAAGCAGCTAAAGCATCTGATTGCATGTTATTTAGCATTGTAGTGCTGCTTCTTCATGATGGCTACAACTCCCAATGGAATATTGAAATTCTGTGTTTTTCCCAGGACTCTGGAAATGACCCCAGTTATATTTTGCAGCATTCCATGCCAGTATGCGCATCGAACCTGTTTGTGAAATGTTAATGAAAAATTAAAGTAGACCCAATATTGAAGATTATAAGAAACAAGGAACCCACCCATTTGACTGTATCAGTCCTGCAAAGAACCTGCACAGATCAAAAACTAAGCTCTGGCTCTCCTTGTAGACTTGTGGACTTTTCCCCCTGCTTCAAATGACATCCATTAGAAGCATTGCCATAGTAGCACTGTCAATTTGACAGAAGCCTGGTAATGGAATGCTTTCAAAGATGCTCAGCAATTGACTATAATCCTCATGAGGAAAGATTTCCTCTCCCTTGAACTTTGCTCTGCGTACCAGTCCACCTGGTGGAGAATTGGCAAAACCACTGACAGTGGCAAGTTGAGCTTGAATGGTGGGCTCCAATTCTAGCAGCTTTCTGTTCTGAAATTAAATACCCAGCCTATTTTGGTTCCTGATAAGAATTGGAGCATGTCTTTTAATTCTTCTATAGTCAAATAAATGAGATGCAGAGAAAGCATTAAAACATTTAGGTCCCTCTTACATGTGATTTTTAACTTGATTGCCCAAAATAAGATGTAATGTTACGAGATTTGTGCTATGAACAATCCCCAACCCAGCATTTCCATTGATTATTAATCCTCAGAGGCGTTCAGTCATGAAAGCAACTTCAATATGCAAATCTGGTTTCTTGCTTTTGTGATGAGCCACTTCATCCTGTGACTTAATGTGGGCTAATGAAATGTAGATCAAAAACAGCTTTTTTAATGAAGGAAACAAAAATACATTTGCATTTCCAATAATTCTTGCGCAGCTTTGCACATGGAAAAGTCTATCTTATGTGAAAATGCTTCAGTGGCATATGCTTGTGTTAAATAACTTTTTTTTTTATTTATAGAATGTACAGAGGATAAGCAGTTCACAGTCAACACAGGCTCTTGCAACTCCAGTAGTGTCTGTTACTACTCCAAGTCTACCACCACATGGTCTGTTGTACTCGACTTACAACACTGGTAATCAAACAAAATTCATTCTTATTCATTATTGTCTGCACTGAAGTACAATTAAAAAGAAATTAGTTTCTTCCTTTTTCAAATATAAATATTAACATAAGTGACATTGCTTGAATTTTGTATTCAGCCTAGATATAGGAATGGAAGGTTTTGGTGATATGGCTGTACGGTCTGAGCATTACAGGTTCTGATAGAATCAACCGGAGAACATGTCAATGTTTTGATTTGGGATCTGCTGTTTCTAGTGAAATAATTGTAGGCAATCTTTCTTATAATCTTCAAGTGATATGATGTAGATGTTCAAATTATAATTTTTCAGATTAAGTTCAAATATCATTGAAATGTTATTGTTATTGATGTATCTCTTGTGGACTGATGGTCTGAATGAATGGATGAATCCAGATACTCAGTACTACATATAAATTGCACCAGCTGAATAAAAATTAGTTCTAACTGCTTGAAAATTTCTGCTTCTAGGTCAGAAAGAGTCCAACATTAATTTTCTCTTTTGCTAAGTTGCTTAATTAATGTACTGTAATTTCTGGAAAAGGATGGCCAATTTCCAATTCTGTCCTCTAATTTTCTTTAAATACTCTTTAAAATTCTTTTTTAATGAGGTATAAGTTGTTTTCGAAAAAAAATCTCTCTATTAACCTTTAATTGGCGTGTTACAGACTGTGGAGCTTCAGGAAGAATTTTCTAAGGCCATGATGTTGACATATTGTCAAAACAAATTAAAAGACGCAAGACACAAGTGCTGTAAAACTAAAAAGTGTGAAAATAGGCTGGAACATTTGCACTAATTATGAAGATCCATCTTATTAGCAAACAACAGTAGAACTGCACTTCTATGTGGTTGAACAATCAGACATTAGACATACCTGTTTAAGGTCTTGTTTTGGTGTAATATTTTAGTGTTCATTGTTAATTACCACAATGTAAACCAGCCTGATGATTAAATGAGGATACCTGTGGGTTTAGCATTCTACTGCTGATTAGACATCGGGCTGGATTTAATGAAGTCCGTTGTGGCTAGAAATATAGTGACTGGGCCCACTTAATCACAGGAGAGGCAATGTGAGAAGGACGGAGTTGGGATTCCTGGCTACTGCTGGCATTGTTCCAGTTAGGCTCAGTAATAACTCGGTTCACACCCCTTATCCTGAGCCCACCACAACTTACTGGGACTTCAGGAAATTAATAAAAGCTACCTGGTTTGTCTGTGCTGTCAAAAGACTGCGCTATAATCTTTGCGTTCTTATAAAGTAACCTGGAGTTGGGAAAGGGTTGACTACGAAACGGGACTCCCACTGCCAACTCACCATTTCCCAACTCACTACTTCCCAACCATGCTACACAATCCCCTCTCACCTTCCATCATCTTTGATTAATCACCTGGGCCTAAACACTCAGCTGTTTGTTTAATGAAAATTAGCAGGCAATTTAAGTGTAGGTTGATTTTTTTTTTTAAGTGATTGACTGACCATTTCCAACACCAGCTTCTGCTGCTATACAAAGATTGCACCTTGCACTGAGTGCTGGCTAAACTGACCCTTTCTGTTCAAGACCCAACTTTTAGGGGTTCAGTTTAGGTGACTGAGTTCCTGCTTGTTTAGGGAAGAGCATTGTGAGTGTGTTTATGATAATAACATTGTGGAGGCATGTATGGAGCTATTAGTGTGGAAACCTTATTGCATCTAAAGCATTCAAAGCAAGCATGTTTTCCTAAAATCAGTATTCATAAAATTTGGTTGTTACTTTTCTTTCATTTTATTTCACAAAGCTCAATTCTTCTCAGTTACGTGATGTGTAGCAACAAAAGTTAGATTCAATTTTGGCCCAAATATAGTGAAATAAAGTTATGAATGAATCAAATTGTTCATTGTGTATATAAACACAAGACTGGACTCTTGGAAATTTGACTGGATTGTTTCTAGTTTTTACATCTCCCAAGCAGCAGAACTGGCCTTTTCAAATCACTTATGTTAATTAACAATTGATGAAATTATTTAATGCACAGTCATATTGCAGGATAATTCTTCATAAGGAACAAGAAATGAAATTAAGCTTCTGCCCTTCAGTACTCACTGGAGTTGTTGCTACTAAAAGATACATATTCATGTAAAGCCAAAAGTAACAAAATGATTTTCTCCCCTCCCTTTCATTTGCAGATTATTCACTAACCAGCGCTGACTTGTCTACACTATCAGGATTCAGCTCGCCAGGGACATTGTCATTAGGGCCAGTGTCTGCTTGGCAGCAACATCACCTTGGACCAGCTACCCTTAGCTCACTAATGTAAGTCAGGCCTTGCTAATACAGCTTGATGGATTCCCTGTTCATATTGCAGATAACTTTGTAAATCAAAAAAAATCTTTAAACTATTGTTATTGGTATGTCTGTGATCTTTGGCTAAGTGCTATGTAATATTAAGCTATGCAGATCCAGATGGTCCCAGGTTTTGATTCCTAGTCCATGATGAGTTAGCTGATCTTAACTAAGAAGGACTGGCAGCTTCCCAAGCAGCCTTTGTACCTGGCCTACAGATGTGGAGAAACAGCCAGGGTTCTTGTTGCTGGATCTCAGCCAGTAACTCTTGGCTTGAATACCAAGTAGGATAAAGGATGAGGACATGATTGAGCTCAGCTTTGATGCTGCAAGAGTCCTAAAGACTACAGACACTGAGTCTATGCGTAAAAAAAATCACTGTTTTTAATTTCTGTATTTGGTGAGTCTTCATTAACCCATGTTTTCCAAAATAGGAATTACTTTAAATCTAGTTTTCAAGAAAATCTTCAACCTTCTTAGAAATTCTTTCCTAATAGTAAGCAAAATTACTGAAATTCTCTTTACACTTTCCAACCTCAGCACAAAGGGCATACAAATGATGGTGAAGGAGAAGGAGAGGTGTGAAAAGAAGAAAATGGGTCCGCTTTGCAGAGAGCAAAGCCAAAAAGGCACATGAAACATGGGGTAGGGGATGGGTAATTAAAATGTAGGACAGAAATCAAACCCTGCTGTTGAACTCAATGTAGAGTCCTGAAAGATCTAAAGTACATACGTGGATAAGGAGGTGCTACTTCTCAGGCTTGCATTGAGGTTTACTGGAAATGTTCATGTAGAAGCAAGATGGCTTGTTGAAATGTTGAGCAGTGGGTCGGGGTCATCACTACAGATAGTGGAGTTTTGCAAAGTGATGACCTGGTCTGTGGTTGGTCTTGCCAATGTAATGGAGACGGTCTTGTGAACAGCAAATACAGTTGACTAGACTAAAAGGAGAAACAAACAGACAATGCAGTTGATTTCAACAGGCTTTAATTTAAGTTTCTTTTCATATAACAACCAGGTCCATAGGCATCTGTCATGGCAGATGTTTAGTATGAGCTCCCCAGCCCCTGTTTCAGAACATTCTGCTCCAGTTTTAGTCAGTGCATCAATTTTAAAACATCATTGTCTTGTAAAGTGCTGCGTTCATAATAAAATGCCTCCATTTGTCCTTTTCCATTCTTATCAATGGTGACCTTACAAATGATGGATTTTCTTCCAGATTGCTCATTAGCAACAAAGCTCCCCACCTGTACTCTTAGTTTCACCATATGGGGCACAGGCTGTATATCACTGTTGCTCACTCGAAGCTTGCCTGCCACTATGTCTCCGGATTACTTTGTTAATTTGATTCCAGAGATTAGAGGTGCAACATCATTGAGTTCTTTTGGGGTATTCTTACATAAAATCTGAAACCAAAATTCTTTCCTTGAAGAAAGTGATCTTAAAGCCAAAAGCCTGGCACTCCAGTAAGGGATCTTATTTAAGGGCACCTTTGGCTCTCTGGCATCTGTCATGGAACTAATTCAGAAAAGAAAATGGCCAAATGCCCCGTTTTTAATCTATAAGGCTGTCTCAAATGATGATTAACTTTGTTGACGAGTGCTTTCATTATGAATGAGATCTCAACACCACACAATGTGCTGACATCCACTGTACCTGATGAAAGATGAGAGACCCTTGGCGTCCTCCAGGATCTCTGGATGTAGAACAAAGTTGGTGTGCATTTCTTTTGTTTAATAAAAGTATTGCAATCCTATATCGATACTCAACTCACTGCGGACCCACATGCGGGTGTAAATAATCTTTGACTGATGGGTATGACTGTTCTCCGGATATTCACTGCCTTCATGTTACTCCAGATTCAATCGTTAGAAGGAAGAACCACAAGGGAGTATCCACTTCAACTAATGTTTTGTGCAATCCTGACATATAATACCTTTCTTCAGGTCTTAATGTCCTCTTTGCCTGTGCATTCCAAGATCAAAACAAATAGAAATGGAGTGGAAAGCCCTAGTGTCTCCTAAAAAGTGCTTTTAATTGAATAACACTTGATCAAAGATATTTTACGATCTAGGTACTCGCCAGGTTAAGATTGTGCGCTCTAAAGCCATTCTTTCTTCTAGATCAGATAGTTGTGACTTAAATCTATCTCAGGCCTTGAGTGCAGAATCTAGACAAACAGGTCATTGCTATACACGAAAGCACATTGCATTTTTGAAAGTACTTTGCGTCAAATTAGATTTGAAGCCAGTAACCCAACTGTCTGCCCCCTCCGATGAGCAGAGAGATTTCATCGAAATATTCTTAGAGCAGGGAATTTTCCCTTGTCCTCATCAATAATCCTTCCAAATAAATACCCACCTGGTAAACTGATCAGCTTTCACCATATGTTTGTGTGACTTTGAGTGCCTGCCATGTTTGATAAAGTGATGATAGTCATTGAAAGGAAATTGGTTATATAAAGTGCTGTGAGCTAATTTAGTTAAATGCGCTATAAATAAAATATGGAAGTAAATTGCATATAAGATTCAGTCATACAAGCTTGTGTATATGATGTTTAAGGGCTAAGCATTTCAGAATTCCATTCAGAGCTTTAGAATAGGCTGATTGATCTTCTGTCCAACGACAGATTAAAACAATGAAAGCATCAACAAAGCAATTGGACAACAATAGTTAGTGCAACCAAAACTCAACCAAGGCAGTCAAAATAAGCTTGTAGCCAATACGTGGCCTCAACTAGAGTTTAATGTCTTTGGCTTTCTGCCTTATTTGTTCGTTGGGGTCTAGCTGGGTAGCAGACATGAGCAATTTGCGCAATTACCAATTACATGAAGTTTGCTTAAATCCAGAGATTTGCATTGCCAGTTGCCTCAGCCCTTTTGTGACTGGAAACATTGGATCTGCTAATGGGACATCACACTATTTGGAATCATTTCTGCTACTCTCTGGTTACGTTTCTGATCTTACCATCAGGCTGTGTGAAGGCTGAAAAACTCATCAACGTTTTCAGTGAGGATGACGGAACACTGGAGATCATGTTCATGCAAACAAAAAATGCAACATCTATAGTAAATGTGGTTAAGACACTGAACAGTTAAATGTTTCATTTTGGTAGCCAGAATTTGGCTGGTGGGCTGTATGTGAGTGTCGCAAATCTCCCTGTAGGCTTGACATCAGAACTAGTCTCCAAGACCTAAAGCTGCATTTTAGCGTAGTTTTAATCTGAAACCTTCTCCCAAGCTGTGAAGATAGCCAACAATAGCCGTGTTACATTCACATGGATTATGAAGAAACTGTGAGAAGATTATAATGAATTCTACTTGAGTATGAGCTCGGACAAAATAGAGTCTTGTGATATTACAATATCTTTTGGTTTGTTACAACATATTCATGTTGGAAAAAATGGCAGTTGATATGATTATGTTACATATTCTTGAGGAACTCTTGAAGGAAACACGGTACAGGTACTTTCTAGCTTTAGATTGTAGACGGTGCTTTCTGTTTTTTGTTATTTGTGGGCGGAATGAAAAGGTCTCAAACCTGCCCACAAAAGGCTACATTTATAGCATTACTGCTTGACCAAAATAATCCTACCACCTTGAGTAAGGAGGAGATGATGGCAGAATGGTAATATTACTGGACTAGTGATCCAGAGGCCGAGGCTAATATCATGAGGACACGGGTTCAAATCCCACCATGTCAGCTGATGGAATTTAAATTCAATTAAAGAGGGCTATTTGAGAGTAGTCTCAGTAATGGTGACCATAGGGCATTTATTAATGGTCTTCATGGAAATTTGTTACTTTTAACTGGTCTGGCCTCGAGCGTCTTCAGACCCACACCTGACTCTCAACTGTCCTTTGAAATAGACTAGTTATATACTCCACCAATTCACTTAGGAGTGGGCAATAAATACAGTCATGCCAGAGATGCCCACATCCCATAAAGGAATGAAGGAAAGGAAATGTGCCTGATTAGTCTGCAGCAACAGACTTCATGTTACACCATGCATCATTTTTTTATAAAGAGCTTTTCATCCAGTTAAACCTTATAGTATCCTTGCCTCTACTGAATAGTCATAATACGTAACAAGGTTTTTGAACTTGCAAACTACTAAGCCCAGGGTGAAAATGTGTTGAGAAGGCTTGAACTGCCAACTTCTAAAGGTTGGTTAATGTTGTAAGATGATTTCTCACTACAGCTGATCATCGTGGAAGATTCATCCAGGAGTTTTTCTTCTATCATCCTTTTTCCTGATAGCAATCTGAAGGGCCAGCTTGGTCTTGTGTGTTTGAGAAAAACCGCCTGATCGCCTAATGATAAGAAGTTCCTGTTTTAAACAAGATGTAGTTTATTGCATGATAGCAACTAGGTACCCGTTACATTAGAATGGTGGACGTTGTTACTGAGAGTATCCCTCACCTAGTCCTTGTGAGATCATCGTATCGGGTTGTGTTTAATGCACACTTCAGTATTGACCCTTACAGGCTCTTGCAAACATTTACAACTGATGCATTTCCTTCCTGTCAGGGATGAAGTGCCTGCATAGAGGGCTTGGACACAAGCTGTACTACTCACCCACCATTTCATGATATGGACCAGTTCTAACCCAGCTTATAAATGTTTTTAGAGCAAAGCTGTTATGGTGTGGGGTATTATCTGAAACACGAGTCTTGGTTTCATGACATTGTAATTCTTTATTAATAATTGCACCTTACTTGCATCAGAATTAAACTGATGGACTTTAGCAATTTCGAGGTTGCCAAAGAATGATGCACTGATGATCTGCTTCAGAAAGAGAAACTGAGGGAAGATCATCTGACTTAGCAGAGAGGCTTGATGGAACAATATTCCTGAAGTTTCTCTAAGTGGAACACAAGAATTTCCTGCTGGCACGTATAAAGGAGCAAGCTGTACCTGTGGTAATTAATCCCATCTTCTTCCCCTGGACCAGTTTTTTGTGCTTGGAGAAACAGTCAATAACTAATGTGTCCTTAGATTGTACTGATGCAACTCTGGAAAAGTCCTGTAGCAGGCATTAATAGGCAATGCTATTTTTCTCACTCCCCAGCGTTCTTTTAGCCAGTGCTGCTTGAAAATTCATGACTTATGAAATCTCCCAGCACAGGGCCACTCTGGATGCAGCATGCCGTTGCACTGCATCACAGTGACAGCTACTTTTTCCCTGTTTAATATAACAGCAGTATTCAGAACTAGTCTGCAAGGGATCATTCAAGATTCAGCTCCCCTTCATTTGTGGGCTTTAGTGACCTTGCTGCTCCACTTTGAGCAGCACTGTGGCTCAGTGGTTAGCACCACTGCCTCATAGCATCGAGGACCCTGGTTCGATTCCACCCTCAGCTGACTGCCTGTGTGGAGTTTGCACATTCTTCCCCGTGTCTGTGTGGGTTTCCTCCCACAATCCAAAGATATGCAGGTTAGGGGGGATTGACCATGCTAAATTTCCCATAGTGTCCAGGGATGTGCAGGCTAAGTGAGTTAGCCATGGGAAATGTAGGGTTTCATGGGTGGGGTGGGGTGGGGTGGAGTGTGGTGTGGGTCTGCGTGGGATGCTGAAGGTCAGTGTGCCCCCGATGGACTTGGCCTGCTTTCACGTGGTAGGGATTCTATGATATACTTCTGGGCTCCCGCTATCACTTGCCTAGCTGTGTGATGCTTAATGACCGAGTGCTCCCCCCCGCCAACTTTCTAAAAATTGGTCTGCATCAAGTATAGCAAAAGACCCCTGTTAGGAGGCAATGTAATTTCAGTTTTCACACAGTAGATTGAACAAATTTGAAAAAATTGGAGGTGTTAGGTCTATCGTTTGACTTCACTATTCCGGAGGGGAAGTTCATGAACGACACATGGCTAATCTTCACACCAGAATGACTGAGAACAAGAATTTGTAGACCAACATACATTTAGACTATTATCTATCCATGCAGAAACATCTGAGAATGCAAATTGTGTGATTTGCGTTTCGTCAAAAAAAAAGCAGTTTGAGCCAGATCACGCTTCGAAATGTATTATTTGCTTTTCATGTGCAAGAGTCATCAAGCTCACCCCGCCTGTTGTTGTTAATTTTCTGCAGAGTTAACAGTCAATCACTTCAGGGTTCGAACCTCTCAACCAACACCAACCAGAATGTCAACATCAAATCGGAACCAACCTCACCCCCTCGAGACCGGATGACGCCTTCAGGTTTCCCTCAGCAGTCCCGACATGACACGGGACGTTCACCCGTTGATAGCCTGAGCAGCTCCAGCAGCTCGTACGATGGAAGTGACCGCGAGGACCCTCGGGGTGACTTTCACTCACCCATTGGACTCGCAAGACCATCCACAGATGATCGAGAAAGCCCATCCGTAAAACGTATGCGGATGGACACATGGGTGACATAAAGCCCCCTTTTTGCTGCCGTTTTGTAGTATCTCTTTTGTTACAAGAGAATTGTCCTTACATATCTAAGACAAGGACATGGAAAATGTATAAGTTAATCAGGTACTCTACAGTGCAAATTAATTGTATATTTGCAGGTGTCCCACATTTAAATTTTAGTCACTGTCCCAGTCTGGCACTTATTTGTATTAGCTGTTATCTTATACTGGTTTGCAAAAAAAAATAAATTTATATTCAACCCTACCGTGCTTGCAAAAACAAGACAGTTGGTTGTCAATTCAGACAGTGTCCTGTGTGCGTGTATAAAAATGGTGTGGCTAGTTAAACTTTCTGCTTTGTAGCATTGAAGCTGTAGAAAGAAACAAGAGAGCAATACTGTACATAAAATAAATCTATGATATTGAACCTGGCATGGGTCTCCGTCTCTTGAAGAAGTGTTATAAGTTGCACGGTATGGAGCTGAGGTGAGCAGTTCTTGCATGTGCAAAAACAGGTTGTAAAAGTGGCAACACAATTTATTAAGTACATTGAAAACATGCGTTAAGTACCTGCATGAGAAATGAGGAGCCTGTTGGTGAATATAGCATTAAGAGAAACTTAATATATTAAGTTATAATTGGAATTTAGTTAAAGCTCTTTTATGTTGATGTCTGAAATCCAAATTTGATTCAGATCACTTATATATTTTTATTAAAAGAAAACATAATACCCCTACTTATTATTGACTATATAGAACTGTATAATTTTAAACACATTCAGCTATGAAATTATTTATGTATGCCAAAGTTGCATGTTGATGCTCTCTATAGATATGGTTTTATCTTGTTACCTTGGCTTAGATTTTGCTTTTTTAAAATGCAGGCTAAACCTTTAAAAGCCATGAACACTTGCTAACCTATATGTAAAGAGAATTTGAGCCAAATGTTTGTGTATATAGCATCTTAACTATATCACCTTTGGTGTTAGTGTACAACGTATTGTACGTCCAACAGATTAAAGTATATTTTTGTGGATTATCACCAACTTGACAGGGCGAGATCCTTATGAGTAGAGTATCCACTGGTAATTACTATTTTGTTTAATATGCTGTACTTCCTTGGGTTTTAATTATTATATATGGCATTTGCAAAAAGTAGTAAAAGTTTTATTTTCCTCAATGGCAGTGAATGTGTACAATAATTGTTATTTCTGTGCTGTATGGTAATGCTTTACTATACATATAAAAAGCAGATCCTAAATCCTGATGTTATATTTGTCATGCACAAACCTGAAAGCAATTTCCTTATATTGTAGACTGTTGTGGATGGAATTTCACTGCTTTATTCAATTACACTTTTCTGATATAAGCTGCCTTTTGTGATAATTCACTGACAGTAGACACTTGTGGTTCTTAATAAAAACCTGCAGGGGAGTAGTGCAGGTGAGTACCTTTTGAGAGTAATACATGTAAAAGGTTTCTTTTATATATTTAAAAAAAGGATTGTTCAGTGGTGAGTGCAATAGATTTGACAATCAAAGGGGAAGGCCTGAGTGCACACTTGTAGAAATAGAGCAATAGAGTAAGGTTTTTACCCCTTGAATGGACTGACTTGATGACTCCCAAATGAGCCAAGGCTAATGGCACCAAAGGGAACCAAAATCTGTCATTTTACAGCTAATTCAGGCATTTATAGTTTAGTGAATATGTACTTTAAAAATATATTAAATGGAGACGTGCAGTTTGCAAACAGGTTCTAATGACATCACTGTCAGGACTGGTCCCTTTATTCTGCTGTCCTCCATTATAAAACCATCTCCAAAAGACTTGAGAAAAACTTTCAAGGGTATGACATTGTGCTTAATAAACTTCTGCTAATAGATTGCCAATTATTAATGTAAAATGGCAACTTGGCTTTGGCAGTTTTGTATAGAGTCATTGCTACACACGAGGTCATTTGTCCCACTGAATCCATACCGGTCAATATCTACCAACATATAGTAGTGAAAATGTTGTAGCTGAATTGACGTGTTGCTTGGTTTATAACAGACACCATTCCTTTTTTATAAAAAAGAGTGAAGCAGAATGTGTGTGAGCATGACAGGCTATCAAGGTTCATGCTGTTTTCATCAGTTCTACTGAAGCTGAATTTAGAAAAATTGTTTTGTGTGACTTGTTCTGACAAAATGTACTCATGATATGACCATTACTGCTTTTTAGCAATAAGTATAGGCATAATATTCATTATTTGATTCTTTTTAAGAGGGAAATCTAATGTTTAGTTTAGATAATTTTTGTAGATAACAATTTTCAAGTTTCCCTAAAATATTTTGGCTAAGGTGTGTTTGAAGCTGATTTTTTTCTGTTTGAACCTCCAGTAGAATTACACACACAAAATAGTGTGATATTTTTCATCTTAACATGTTTCTGCCCACCCTTTTTGTTCCTACACACATTAATTGGTTGAAAATGTGTTCAAAGATAAATGAAGTAAGGCTAATGCTACTGAGGCAATGGTAGGAATTCTAATTTGCTCACTCACTGCTGAACAGACCTCTTTTAAGCTGCAGAAAGCAGCTGAGTTGTGTAATCTGCAGGAATGAAAAGAAATAGGCTTTATTGAATTATGCATGTTAGAGGAAATTTTCTGTACGTTTGGTAGGAAGTTTGCTTCACATTTACTGTGTCTCCTTGTGTGCAATTTGCCTTACGTGATGGCATCATTTACCTTTTTGTTCACAAATGATAACCAGTGCCCGACATAATGGGCATTAATGTTGCATAATTGTGTCAGTGGCATGCATGGTTTAATATAAGAATTATATTGCTATTGGTTGATAGCTTTGTCTACATTAAGAAATATTTACTAGTTTAATTATTAGTCTTTTTAAAAAGAACTTATTTAAATATATCATTTCCTTCACTACTTAATACAATTCCCCATGTCACAGACACTCAAAAAGCTTTAGTTGGATATATGACCAGGTTGGAATGGGGTCTCCTTTATAAGCCAGTGCAGTGCAGGTATGTGGGCAGCTTTGAGGAAGGGATCACCTAAATGAAGGGAAATACTCTATCGAAAGACTGTGTCAGTTCTGTTGATGATGGCCACTGTCCCTTTTTCAAAAAAAAACACAAAACGTAAAAGTTGGGCTTTTCCCACATAACACCTTTTAAGGATTCTGAGCTAAGATAGTAGCAAACCACAGCTACTGGAAGATATAGCAAATAACTTGCAGCTAGATCCAAACGTGTTTTAGCGTAACTTGCCATCTAATTGTTGTGAGGAGAGGAAATCCTTCAATCTCAGAAAATAGGTTCTGCAGCAAATTCAAAGCCAAATTTTCTGCGCGTTCTTGATCCTCTAGGTTTCGAGGTTTTTTTTTATTTAATAGATATTTATCTATTAGAACTATTATTTGGAAACACCCATGTTAGGTTCTGAAATTATAGCACACATTTTGCACTGTTTGCAAGTCTTTGAACTTTTGAAGTTCGCTGTTTATTGGTTTTTAAAAAAGTCTCACATGATGGATTTCCTGAGGAAAGTAAAACTTTGTACCATTAGCTGACCTTTTGAGATGGATTTTGCAAGAAGACAGTAGGAGATGAAAGCATTGTGTAATTAACTTCTCTAGATGCATGTGACAATTTGTTAATGTATTCTAAACAACAACAGGTCTACCGCTGAATACTGTAGAGGTTTTTACCTGTGATATGAGTTACAGCAGTTGTTTTAGAAATAGAAAGATCCAGTAGCACTGAAGTGCATGCAGCATGCAGAAGTACCCTAAGATGGCTTTTCAGCTCATTGAGAGAACACTTTGAATTTGAGTCTACAAATTGAACACACAGTTCCTGGTATAACCTGGGATTTCAATAACAATGTGTTACTGCCAGCCATTACATTTTAATTTAGGCTCGTCACATTTTTTATTCAATTGTGTAAAATATCAATACTGTGGGCAGTAAGAAAGTACTAATCACTCTCAGGGTAAATTTTAAATAACATTTATTTACCATCAGCTTCAATGGTGTCATAATCCCTTGGGGTTAATGGAAATTTAAATAGCATGTACTAATGTTAGGCACCTAATATGAAGGAGTAAATTAAAAAAAACAAACACCATTACTGTAGAGTTACAGTTACTGATGTACTGGGCCTATTACACTTCAAATATTTCACAAAACTAAAAAAGTGTAAATGGCATAATTTGGGTTAATGCAGCCCAGAGCAATTCCTATATGCAGTGCTTATCTATGGAATCCAGGAATATATGAAGGCGATGTTTATTTGCACACAAGAGACAGTAGACTAGAACTCAAACTTCCTGTCTCTGGACACTGTTTATGGAAAACTAAACAAAGTATGCGAAGAGAAAGGGAAGAGACACATTTTCTTTTGCACAGACTTTCTACCCTCTGCTGTGCAAGACACTGCTTTGCAAAATATTTAAAATGGCTTTTATAAAAACTGATGTACCTGTATTTGGTAATTGTTTGTTACTTGTAGAAATCACCGGAGCTGTTCACGGTTTAAACTTTAAGCCTGTTGGCAGCACAAGCTGGACTTTGTTGCCATCATTGAAACAAATATTGATGAGACTTTAAGTTAACCTGCAATTTCCCTGAATGTGTTGTTTTTTTCTTCATTATACAAAAATAAGTGAACTTTTTATCGGATGATAACAATTATGCTAGAGATTGTTGTAAAAATTTGTACCCTGCACTCACTTAAGTAAAGATATTGGCTTTTACTGTGTATTGCGAGTCCATGTCAGTTATTCAGTGTAAAGTTGTAATCAGTAGGAATGATAAATTTACAGAGATAACAAGCATGGGGCTGGATGAACACAGCAGGTCAAGCAGCATCATAGGAGCAGGAAAACTTGACGTTTCGGGCCTATTTTACATGTGTTTTCTGCTTTTAATTTGTTTATGTAAGGATTAAAGATTAGAATTATTTAGGATACATCATGGGATAAACATTTCAGTTGTGGTCATCCTCAATTATATATAACCTTGGCTGGCCACATGGATTATTTTTACAACACACGTCACAATAGTATGTCTTTTGATTGCTCTGATTGTCTCCGCTAAAGAGCATAATAGTGTCATTTTGTGAATTGACTCAAAGAAACATATATAATGAATGATCAAATTTTAAAAGTAAGGAGAGAAGTTAGAATTTCTTATTTCTGCAGTAGCCCCACTTTATATCTAAACTTATCCAATTAAGTTTAATATGGACACTGCTTCAGGGACTTGTTAGTCAAAGAGCAGGGTGTGTGTTTCCACTGATGTTAAATACAGAACATACTTTTAAAAACCTGTAATGAACCACCAAGCAACATTAGAGGTAAAGTCATTGTTCTAATTCTTTGCTGTGAGGAGAGTGGTTTACATACAAATAAAAAAAAGACAAGAATGAACAGAAGTTAGTAAGAAAGAAATTTGTCAGAACACCTTTATGCTGGTTAATAAACAACAAACATGCTGTTGTTGTGCTAGAGTGAGTGAGGGCAGGTTAACAAGGGTGAAGGTCGCAACCTGAATTATTCTGTAGCTCCTGGAATTGCTATAGTACCATAAGTGAAGGCACCTCATTGCATCTGTAATCTTCGAAAGCAGTGTCTTTTCACTAGACTATAGAGGAGCAGCTGCCCCTATAACCAAGGATTTGTTACAGCTTGCTGTTCAGTGGCACTCTGAGTGGGGAATTACCCATGTAGAAATGTGCTGTAATTTCAGATCTTCCTACCTGATGGATACTGGGTTGAGGGTGGGGCAGTAGTGTTGGTGTTACTGTTAAAATAAGGAAAGTAACTATAACCCCCTTCTGATTTATGTTATTTCAATGGTGAGCTCTTGTTTTTGAGCAAGCAAGCCAACCAGAACCAGTTGTTCGAAGTTCAGATACACTGCTGATTTCCCCTGAGCTCAATATTTGAGGGCTGAGTGGTAGAGCAGTGGCTGGGGTGGAGGGGATAGAGGCATGTGCACCTCCCAGGTTTCATCAGGAAGTCATGGACGTCCCATCACAGCTTCCTTCCACCACTTCCAGGCATCCCTAGCTGTAACCTCCTACTTGGGAACTCAGTCTCACAGTGGAGGCTAACTTGATGGATCTGGCTGGGTACAAATAATGGACTCCTGTAGCATGCCATCTGCTTCAGGGTTTATGTAAATTGTGCCCTTGGGATCAGGACCAGAGATTCTGTCAACCTGGTAGTAAATATTAACTGTTAATCTTATTCCATAGCTTTTTGGCAGTTAACAAAATCTAGAATGTCAGCATTTGGTGACTGCTATTTTTTTCTGCTACTCAGTTATGGGATGTGGCCATTGCTTTCCTTTTCACTGTTGTCCATGCTGAGTTACCTTTCTAAACTGCTGCAGACAGGTGGTAGAGCACACCCACAGAGCTGTTAGACAGGAAGTTTCAGGTTTTGACCCAGCAATTTAATATTTCAGCAACAGGATGGTGCATGACTTGGAGATGGAAATTGTTGTTTGTGCTTACTGTCATTGTTCTAATACATTGATCTCACGGGTTTGGAAGATGCTGTTAACTGAGCCTTGCTGTCGTGTATCTTGTAGATGGCCCATTGACTATAGTCAATGTGCTGGTAATGAAGGGGACTTTAAATTTTCACTAGCTGACCTCACATTTTCTTTACTTCTGAGTGTTGGACCTCTACCTCCTCTTTCCCTTTTGCCTTTTAATCCCAACATTCGTATGTTTGCCTGAAGCCCATGTCAGATCCAGCCTGCCTTAGATATTTTCTTTAATTTTGTCTGCCAGCATTTCAGTGAGTGACCCTCCGCGAAGTGTCTTTCTACTATGACTGATATTACATTTAGTCTGGTTCTCTCTCCAGGAAATGATTTTCCTATTTTATCCAAACATGCCAGGAACCTGACCCCCTGCTGTTTTAGACTGCAGATTTTCTAGGAAGGAGTCACTCTGTTTTACTCAATTCACTTTAACCTGCAAACAATTAAAATCAAACCCTTTTTGTTCACCCAGAGACCTGAACTGCAATTGCAGTGTCACACTGATTTGATTTGTTATTGTCACATATGCTGAGATACAGTGAAAAGTATTGTTTTACATGCTAACCAGACAAATCATACCTCACATCAGGGTAATAGAATAGAATGCAGACTGTAGTGTTACAGCTATAGAGAAGGTGCAGAGAAAGATCCACTCTCAATTAGAGAATTACTATATTTACAGACGTGTTCTCTAGTTTGGATCCTCAAAATGGTTCTAACTCCACTTGGGAATATGATGGAGGGATGATAGGAATATTGAATGAGTATAATTTCAACAACACTCAAGACACTGTACCAATCAGGACACAATAACCTGTTTGGTCAGCTCCCATCACGTTAAACATTTCATTCCAACCATGATTAATGCACAGTGGCAGCCCTGTGTATTGTCTACAAGATGCAATGTCGCAACCTGCCATGGCTTATCCTGCCATCTTTACCAACCAGACAAGGGAAGTAGATGTAAGGAACACCATGAGCCTGCAATTTCCTGTCCAAGCCAGGCATCATCCTTCACGTATATTGCTATTCCTTCCCTGTGGCTGGAGTGCCCTTCCTAATGGGCACTGAGAGTCGAGCTGTACCAGATGGACTGTGCATTTTAAGAAGGCGGCTTGAGTATACTTGGGGTGCCCATATTGCAGGGAAGATTTTTTAAAAGTTAAAATTAGTTCTGCATCTGTTTCTCATGTTCAGAATGTGCACCAAGATAGTAGTTAGGGGACACATGCTCATGCTGTACAGGAATTCTGCTACACCTTTATTTATAAAGGCAGGAAACAAAGCAGACCCAGGCCCCTCTGCTACAGGTCCTTCACATAATTGGACTGTCCTGAAGAGGACGTTGCTTATCGGGGAATATTGTCACCATCTGGTTAACTGCTACGGACCACCACCCGAAAGCTCCTTTTAAAAAAAATGCTTTATCCTTTGCCAGTCCTGTAAACAAAACAACCCGCTGCAGTATAATACCAGTATTCTTTTGATGTAAATGTATCACACAGAAGGGCTGGATTTACAGCTCCTTAAGCATTGCGTCACTTCCAAATGTCAACTCAGCTTAAGTGAAGCCAGGCATACAAATGCATTTGTCCATTGCCAACCTGACTGTTGCCCATTTCAAACAGCTATGCAGATGCCTTTTACGAGCCCTCAAACATTCTATTGTTTTATTGAATGCTGAGACCCATCAGCCACCTGTGATGGTTGATCAGTAAATCCAATGGAGCATTTGATAACTGGGCACTGATGGACCAATCAGTTTTATTTCACAATATTTCTATATCCTTAATAAATATGAGGATTTTTGGATCCTTGTAATATTCTCTTGTGTCTGGATTTCCTTTGTGACTTCATTATAACCAATAAAGTAGGACCAATAACCACATTGCTATTGACTCAGCCCTGTTCTGTGGCTAAATTCATTTGAATATTGTGAAAAATCTTCCAGCATTAAACATTTGGGGAGTTTTCCAATGTTATGAAGTGAAATGATTTTGGAATCTTTAAACATTTTTGAAAGTCAAGAGCCTGCAACATCAAACCACATCTTGCTCCTAAACCAGAGACCTCTTCAGTGAATGGAAGTCATGCCTGCAAGACAATGGGGAGGGGCTAAAGAGTGAAACGTGTGGGAGACCTTATTTGGGACTGAATGCAAAGGCTCACGATGGACATGGTGAGACTAGTCAAAGGCAGTGACCTAGGGCAGCAAACATGCAGGTGACTCGGGGTTCATACACAACTTCGTCATTTGACTTGGCAAATTTGTAAGCCTCTGTTTCCAAGGTACCAGAAATATTCTATCATCACAAACACTTCCCACTCCCTTTGTTAAAGTGCTTCAAGAGTTTAACATCGGATACCCATGAGGTAACGTGGACCTTTTTGCACTTTTAACCTTCATTGGACAACTGTTTCTGCAATCCTAGCTTTACATAGCTGCTCAATATTTTCACTTTTGATGTATTTTAATGTAGAGGATGAGTGATGACTGATCATACAGCATTTACCATGTAAGCAAACGTAAGAAAAGTATAGGTAAACTTCTAAGTGATTGATTCTTCAACATGTACGGATACTCCTTATTGAATCTAATAGGAAAAAAAGGCTGACCTGCTACTTTTCGTTCTATGTCTCGATTTTTTTAAAAGAAAAAGTGTAATAAATGCCTTTAGACCTTTTGGTTTAGACCTTAAATAAAGATGCTACTAATTAAACATTTTTATACAACTGAGGCAATTTTTAATTTGTTACAGATTGGCATACACCCATGAAAAAAATGAATATCTGCTTCAATGTCCTTTCTCCATCTCAGTGCATGAATTACTCCTTAAAGAATAGTATGCTATCTGAAATGTGATGAGTGAATCTCTGGTGTGGATTAGTCTCACCTGGGGATGCAGAAATGATGGAAATGGGAAAGGGAATCTATCCACATCTGCCAAATCCTTTTAATCCTGGCTGCTGTGCTTTTAAAGGAATGAACTATATAAAAGTTAATGGGGCACATGTGGTGACAATATTTTTAAAATGTGGACAGAAATAATGTTGAGTGTGTCAAGGAGTGATTTGTAAAAACAAAGTGAAGATAGGTAATAGAATGTATGCACCTCAGTTGATGGATCCTGAAGTTGAGGTATGAAGTCCCTGCAAGGACTGTTGTCATAACTTAATACTCCAGGTACCCTTCACAAAGAGGACACTACAGTAAGCACACCAGGCACAAATGAATGCAGAAATTAGCTTGTTAACTAAGTTGCTGAGATATGGTACTATAGCAGTACAGGTAGGAACACCATAAAGTGGTAGCTGTCAATGTGGCACATTTGCTGCCATCCCTTGCAATCTGAGACCAGCTTATTAGCTGTTTAGCATGACCATGCATATTTGTACTCCACTATGGTGGTCATTGTAGGTGGAGGTATCTGGTGGAAGCCCACAGCACAGAACTGTAAGGCTTTGATAGAGTGAATTTCAGTATATAACACAACTACATGGTCAGCTATTCAAAGAATCAATGGTGTTTCACATTGAGACCAATATCAGCATCTGAATGAGAAGGGCAGGGTAAGGTTTCAGATGGAGCTTGTATACTTTATGGGGTTAAGACTAGTACATGAATCAGTGACCTTTTATACATTGAGTTGCTGTAAATAACATCACTACATACAAATGTACAAAGCACATTACACCTGTGCATAAATATTCCAGTTAATTTTCCCAACATTAATTCCTATTCTGATATTAAGGCCCCTGTAATATTTTATTTGTTGTCATCTCAATGGAGGTACTACAGCGCCATCAATAGCCAAAGGGTGTCATTACAGCATGCTCAGTTTATCTCTGCAGTTCTGTTTAAAGGTGGGGGTTTTCATGGAAATATCAAAATAGGAAGAAAACATCGATCTTTCGAATAGAGACTGAGCAACCTCTGTGCCTAGGGTCAGATTACCCATTAGCCATTAATTTCACCTGCAGAATTTGTTTTGAAGAAAAAGACCTTGCATTTGCTTTTCCTCAGAACATTCCAAAGTTGTTTACACTCTAAATGTAGTTGATGACTATTTCGAAAAGGTGACAGCCAATTTGCATTCAGAAGTTCTCTAGAAGGGATTCTCAGTTTTCATAGTGTTGGTAGGGAGTCATTGAAGAGGACTCACCATAGTGGTTGTGGTTATAAAAACCAAAAGAACTGCGGATGCTGTAAATCGGGAACAAAAACAAAGTTGCTGGAAAAGCTCAGCAGGTCTGGCAGCATCTGTGGAGGAGAAAAGAGAGTTAACGTTTCGGGTCCGGTGACCCTTCCTCAG
>JAHRHZ010000048.1:12611417-12686893 GCA_024137785.1 Ginglymostoma cirratum | reverse complement strand
CAGTTCTGAGGAAGGGTCACCGGACCCGAAACGTTAACTCTCTTTTCTCCTCCACAGATGCTGCCAGACCTGCTGAGCTTTTCCAGCAACGTTGTGGCTGTGGCTGTGGCTGTGGTTATGTTGTATTACCAGACAGAGTGAAGGGAGAAAACTCTTGACTGCTACCTCCCCACGCACACGCAAGCGCACACTCTTTTACAGATTCTGTGCCAGGGTCCATTCAATCACACAGGAGGCTGGTGGAGGGACCTCACCATCTTCTGCTTTCACCAGATTAGGACTGGGCCAGGGAGGCTTGTGGTCAACCATTCCACCACCCTGCCACCAAACATGGCCCCTTGGTGGTCAAATAATGACCACTTCACTCTCATCCTGCCTCCATTGGTATTAATCCAGCAGCGGCTAGTGATCTCCCCATGCAGGGTGACAACAAGAGACCTCATATTACTTTAAGAGGTTGCTTGCAGTTTCCTGGGAGCAGGGGGACACACATTTGCACTTCCGCTGACGTGATCCCAGCCCCCAGATCACCCTGGGATCCAATGTCAGCCTTTGGTTTCAGGGGAGTATTGGCAGTCTCTGCCTTCACTGTTGGTGCTGCCATTCAATAGAATTGCCCACCTCTGTTCCATCAAATGTGGATTGTTTAGGCCTACTTTTAGTCTCTATTCCAGACTGCCCTGGAGAAGGTGGTACTGTGCTGCCACCTTAAGCTGCTGCAGTCCTTGCTAGCAGAATTATTACGCCAGTTGCTGTTGGAGTACGATGAGAAAATGGTGATTGCATTTGAAACTTGCCATGGTTGTGGGTACATACATTGATCTTCCTAAGGCTCTCAAAAGCCCTCTAAAATTGGGGCTGACTTATACGCTGTATAGAAAAGTGACCATCAGGATGGATGGATTTGAATGGCCATTATCTTCATTGTTTGTCACTCATGGTGGGTCTGTCTCATATTCCCAAGCATCTTTATAATACAGTGCATATTATTTGCTTCCACCCAGTTTTAATATAACTGTAAGTACTGTATCCATTTGAAGGGTGAAAATTGAGGCTGACTACTAATACAACTACAGCATGTTATAGCTGAAAGGGGATTTAAAGGCCAATTATAATCCCATATGTGATTTTTCAGACAGAGAAATGATGCGCTCCAATCTCTCACTTGTGTTTCAAAGTATGTGAGATACTTTTTTAATTATAGAAAATGTAATTTTTATTTACTGGTCTTTAGACACCTTCCAAATAAATCTTGATATCATAATTAATACAGAATTTATGGTTAACATTGGAGTTATCTAACAACAGAGTTCCTTGTTTGAATGCAGTTCTTTTTCCTTACAGAGAATCCATACATGGCCTCTCATTTTTGCAATTGCTTGACCCATAAATGCAATATGAAGCTAAATACCTCAAAATCAAAAGTTGTAATGCTGTCTGAGAAACTGAAGTTACTTCATAAGTAAAAAACTTCAGTCCCTCTTCCTTCATAAACTAACCTTTGTCCAGCTGGCAGCAATATGTTGGGAAGGATTTAATTTGCTGTTCGACTCAAGAACATTTGGCAATTTTCTCTCTGAATGTGCAAATCAATGGTATTTGAAGTTGGAAGGAAGATTTACTCTTGAGTCATCTACAGAATAGATTATACATTTCATTATCAAATAATAATGAAGGTGGTGTAGAACAGAGGGAAATAAAAATCCAAAAGGGACTCGATTTTTTTTCTGAGTTGTGTATGACAGCACATCTCTCATAAATTTAACAAAGCAGAGGCCTTGATACCTTTATTCAAAATAGCTTCTGGCATTCTATTTTGTACAAAGCATTTTTATTACCTTATTAATTTACTGTGTAGAATTCCAATATCATCAGCCTCCAGGTATCAGCAAATTGTGAATTACTGTAGAAAACTATGGATTTCTAAAACCCCTCATCTCTCTGCAGATTTTTTGCTTCTCTGTGGGATTATTCTAACTAAAGAACACATTTTAAGGTCAATGTCATTTTAAATGAATATATACATGGAAGTGGAAATGATTTAAAATGAACATGGGAAAAACAAAATCGCAACTTAACACAAAACCCTGTGTGTGTTTTTGCCGTCAGCTGGTTAGGAGGAGTGGAAGTGGCTCAACAGATGGAAGGAGGCAGCTTGCACTGGTAAACAAAGTAAATTGGTGGGACTTGCATTGCATCTACATGGATTGAACAGTCTGCATCCAACAAGGTTTGTGGACGTGAAGGAGCCAATGCAGGTCAGGACTTGATCCTTCAGCTGACTTGGAACTTTTTCTGGAGATTTAGGGCAGAATTTGAAAGGACTTTGACTCCAATTTCAGATCTCTCTGGCTATCATAGGAACATAGGAATAGCCTGTTCCACCATTCAATGAGATCATGGCTGATCATCTATCTTGTGTTCTGGGGTATACAATACCTTATCCTTCACTCCTCAGTTTGTGTGTAAAAGTGTGTACATATCACATTCCCAAATCCATACCTAAAAAGTTGTGTTTTTCTATTTTGTGTGGGATGCAAGCATCACTGGCAATTACCAGCAATTGTTGCCCATCCATAACTCTTATGTGATCTTCCAATGTTTATGAAGATGATCAAAGTGTCAGGAATTACCTCAGTCCCACTTCAAGTGCCAAATGTATCATTAACAACCAGTTGCTGTGATGACAAAGCAATGATTTAGCTAAGTAAAACAACAGGGGTTGCTTTATTTATAATATTATTTGCTGATATCCAAAGACCATAAATCTCGACTTATAAACTTATTGGTCTCAAAATTCTGCAAGCTAGAACTTTTGGCTCCCTAGTTGCAATGTTTTATGCCAGTACATAATCTCCCCTTCACACAAGGTTACCAAATGGGACTGTGATTTAGTAATCAGCAAACTTTGTAACCTCTTGGCATCTGGATGCCAAAGACATAGGTCATTGCATAGGGTGTTGTTGGAAAATCAAACTTAAAAGTGCATATTTATGTTCGTCAAAAGAATCCAAAGTACTTTACAGAATGAATTACTTTGCAATACAGTCATTAATTCCATGTGAATTCTGTTATGAGAGCATTTCCATTTGGTTTTCTACTAGGATGTGCCAAGAACAAAGGCACAGGGGACTGATCCAAATGAAAGTAGCAATCTAACATTCTAAATCGGATATTGATGAAGATATCCAAACTGCTCTGAGTGCATTAAAATGTGCTAGAGCTTTCTCTCTAAAATTGTATCAATTGTTGGAAATATTTATTTTCCATTTAGTTGTAGAATCGACAAAACAGATACTAGTTGTGTTCTAAATGTTTCTGTGGGAACTTTCCCAAGATCTGAAATGTAGTGTGCTGTTTCTGCTGAAATGTTAACATAAATGGTGAAATTAGTAAGAGATTTTACATCACTTCATCTAGCCAAGGATATGTTCCTGGTGTGAACAAAAGTGGTGATTAAGTTTGGGTTTCTATCTTCTTTCTTTCAAGAGCTGCCTTATCTCAAGGCAACATTATCCCTGTCCTTCAGAGATATTGGAAGCTCTCTAGCTCATGATGCATAAAGAAGATTCATTCATGCACTTTGTTGCATGCAGAAGCTAGTGTTTCTTCCTTTTGCTTTCACTGTCTTTGTCGACATTAATGTTTGTACGTGGCTGGAAAATTTTCTGATTCTTGCAATTGGATCATTTGCAAATTGAAGTCACTATTGGACATTAGGTGCCTTGTCAGACAGTCTTTTGAACATTGGCAAGATAAACTAATAGAACAAGAGTCAATTAACTTGTCAACTAAGAAGCAGTAAAGTGTTAAGCCTGGCATTGTATCCAGATTCCTGTTTCACAGTTTGCATGTCTCAAATTTGAAAACAGTTGACATTTTATGGAGCTCCAGACATATTTACAATCCCACTGTCAGAACCATGTTGTATTCTGAGATACCACCGTGGCTAACCTAGTTTGGGTTAATTTGCTGCTACCAATTCTCCTTTCTCTAGGCTGAGTCTATGGCCTCTAACTATCAGTGGTAGAGGGTGAGTGTAAACAAAAGAGGCACTTGTTTTACATAAAGTAGTAATTTGTTGCATGATAGACATTAACTTGGTGGCTATAATTACTAAGGTCTCTCAGGAGCTGTACAGAATACATCTGCTCCCTTCGTGTACTGGTGCAATACTCAACAGACTTCACCCAAAGACAATGTGACATCATTACCATACATAACCATAGTTAGCAGGTAAATACCAAGAACACATAATCATCCCAAAGCTGGAATAATGTTAATTTATAAATTGTCAGTTGAATATGTGCAGGAGTTCTAGTAAATACTTGTTCACATCCATGTTGTTTTTGTTTGTTGCCATCTTCAAAGACGTTTCATAATATTAAACATGATTTATTTATCACGAGTTAATGTCAACATAGATTGGCCCTTGTGTTGATAGACCCTGGCAGAATTGCAGTGTTTCAGCTGTATATGAAGTGTCACTTTTTGGAAAGACAGCATTGTTACTGTCAAGAACATCTGATTCAAGAATATTATGAGCCAATGGCTGCATATCTTTTCTATTTATACTCAAACACTTCAAAACTATGTGAAAGCCACCAGATACTGTCACTGACTCTTTCAATCTGAATCTCAACATATGTTCTTGGATTTTTAAATCTACTCTTGATAATTCAATAATATTTTGAAAACATGAAATCCACAATGGTTTGGATTGAGCAACAAAATTTCACAGCAAAGCAGAATTTTAGACTTCAAACAATGAACTTTCAGATGATTTGAATTCAGTTATTCTGGATTAAGATTAAATGGGGTTTGTGTCATTACCTGAACCCCTCTGCCTTCCTACTTCCTCCAGAATTAGGAACATGGGAACACAGGAACAGGAGTAGGCCATTCAGCCACTTGATCCTGCTCTGCTAATCATTAAGATCATGGTTGATCTGTGACTTAACTCCATATGCTTGCCTTGGACCCATATTGCTTGACACCTAACGGAATAAAAACTTGTCTATCTCAGATTTAAACTTAACAATTTAATTTGTGTTGTCCTCCATTTGAGGAAGAGTGTTCCAAATCTTCACTACTCTTTACGTGTAGAAGTTTTTTCTAACATCTTTCTGGAATCTTCAACCAGTTGAAATAGTTTATCTTTATTTACCTTGTCTTTCCCTGTTAATATTCTGAAGATTTTGATTAGATTACCCCTTAACCTGCTACATTCTAGAGAATACAGGTCTAATTTGTTAAATCTCTCCTCATTATTTAACCCCTGAAGTTCAGGTATCATCTTTTAAACCTGCACTGAACTCCTTCCAGGACCAAAATATCCTTCCTAAAGAGTGGTGCCAGATCTATTCACTGCACTCTAAAGTGGGGTCTGAACTTGGGTTTTGTACAACAGTAGCATTAAATCTGTATCCCTGTCTTTCAGCCCTTTACATATGAAGGCCAGCATCCCATTAGCCTTCTTAACTATTTATAACCTGTTTGTGGCATTTTAAGGATTTACGCACTTGAACCCCCAAATCTCTTTTGACATCCAATGTACTTAACGTTGTGCCTTATTTTAAAAAACAAATTGGCCCAGTCTATCTTTTCTTGGTCTGAAATGGATTATCTCACACTTGCTTATATTAAAATCCATTTGCTACAGCTTTCTCCATTCAACTAATCTATCGACATTTTGTTGTAATTAGATGCAGTAGTCAACACTGGCCACAATACTACCCAATATTTTTGTCATCAGCACATTTGGGCATTTGCTTTTTTATGCAATTATCCAAGTTGTTAATGAATAGTTTGAATAACTGAGACTCCAGCACAGATCCCTGTGAGACACCACTAGTCATGGGTCCTGCCAAGTTGAGTATTTATCTATTATTTCAACTCACTGTTTCCTGTCATTGGACCAATTTTCTATCCATGTCTGTAACTTGCCCTTAGTTCCATAGGCTTCCACCTTGGCTAACAGCCTCTTGTGTGGGAAATCCATATTAACAACATCCATTAACTTACCTCTGTCCACCACCTTTGACACCTCTTCAAAATAATCTCTGAAGTTTGTCAGGCATGACCTACCCTTCTTGGATCCATGTTGGCTCTCCCTGATTATCTCCCTGAAATCTCCCTGAAATTTTTCGAAGTGATCGGTTACTCTCCATCTTTGATTATAGACTCCGACAATTTCTCCACCACAGATGTCAGGCTAACTGATCTGTAATATCCCTCTGTCATCTTTTTTAAAGAGCAGAGTGACATGAGCAAATTTCCAAACCAGAGGTACAATCCCAAATCCAAGGAACTCTGAAGGATTATGTTCGGGGCATCGGCAGTGTGCTCTCCTCCCTCCCTAGACACTCGTGGATGGAAACCATCAGGTCCTGGGGATTTATCACTCTTCACTTCTATTAATATCCCCATTATTGATGATTTATTTAAGCTAATTTTGTTTAGACCCTGTCCCTGCTCCCCTCTCAATTTTTTTGGAACTTCTGACATACTATCCTCTATTTCCGATGTGAATACTGAAGCAAGACAATCATTCAACTTGTTTGTCAGTTCCTCATGGTCACTGACAACATCCCCAATCTCCGCCTTCAGTGGGACAATGGTACGCTTAACCAGTTGCTTTACCTTTTATATAACTATAAAGCCTCTTCTTGTCTTTTATGTCCCTTGCAGTTTCCTTTCATTATCCTTTTGAGTTTCTGTTTTAAGCTGCTCTGTGTCTTTTTGTTGATCTTTGTATTGGGCCCATTCTGTAGGATCTTCACTGTTTGCATTTCTATAAGCCCTTTCTTTTAATGTTATGCTGTCCCTTACCAGCTCGGGTGTCTGCGGCAATTTCTTTTGTGAGGTGGAGCTTTTCCTTCTCATGGGTACTCAGTGCTTCTGAAAAGCATTAAATGTTTGTTTGAATACCCACAACTGTTCCTTGGTTATTTTACCTATTAGCAGAGCTTCCCAGTTTACTGTGCACAGTTTCTGCCTCATTCCATTAAAGTCTGCCTTACTTAAAGCCAAAATTCTCATATCTGTCCATTGCTTATCTCTTACAAATGCGACATGAAACTCAACTATGTTATGATCACTATTTGACAAATGCTCACAAACAACCAGGTCATTGATTAAATCAGGCTCACTGTTCATTACTAGATCAAATATTTCTTGTCCCCTTGTCATATCCAAGACACATGCCATAGGAAACTATCCTGGACACTCTAGAAATTCATAAGCTTTCTGCAGGTGTTAGCCTGGGAGAGACAGACAATGTTAAGATTAAAATCCTTCATTAATACTGCTCTGTCTTTGCTACATAATTGCCTAATTTCAGCATTTATACAATCTAGTACTTCTGTGCTGCTACCAACAGGCCCATATATGCCGATTGTGCTTTTCGTTCCTTTACAGTTCCTCAGTTTTACCCAGAAGGTCTCCACTTGGTGCTTTCCCCTCATTACATCTTCCCTCACTGTAGAAGTGATTCTGTTTCAAATCAGTAAGCTTACTCCATCCCTCTGCCTTTTTCTGTGTCCATCCTGCAAACCTTATAATCTGGTATGTTCCCAGTCCTGACCATCCTGCATCCATGTCTCTGTAATGGCTGCTGTATCATTGTTTCCAATTTGAATCTGTGGCTGCAGCTCACTTAATTTTTTCCTTACATTCCGTGCATTTGTGTAAAAAAATGCTAATTTTGCCTACATACTATCTTGTCATAGTGTCATGGAGTTGTACAACATGGAAACAGACCCTTTGATCCAACATTTCCATGCTGACCAGATATCCTAAACTGATCTAGTTCCATCTGCCAGTATTTGGCCCATATCCTGCCAAACCCTTCCTATTCACATACCCATCCGGATGCCTTTTAAATGTTGTAATTATACTAAAGTTGAGCAGTTCCTCTGGTAGCTCGTTCCATTTACGCACCACCCTCTCTGTGAAAAAGTTACCCCTCAGGTCCTTTTTAAATCTTTTCCCCCTTCACCTTAAATCTATGCCCTCTAGTTTTGGATTTCCCTACCCCGGGGAAAAGACCTTGCCACTTCACCCTATGTATGGTCCTCTTGATTTTATAAACCTCTGTAAGGTTCAGTCTCCAACACTTCATGGAAAATAGGCCCAGCCTGTTCAGCCTCTCCCTCTAGCTCAAATCCTCCAACCCTGGCAACAGCCTTGTAAATCTTTTCTGCACCATCTCAAGTTTAACAACATCTTTCCTATAGAAAGAAGACCAGAATTGTAAGCAGTATTCCAAAAGTGGCCTCACCAATGTCCTGTACAGCCACAACATGACTTCCCCACTCCTATATTCAATGCACTGACCACTAAAGGCAAGCGTACCAAACACTTTCTTCACCACTCTATCCTTTTTATTTCTCCCTCCTGACTTACTCAATACACTTTTATAGACCGGCCTTGTTCTTTTAAATGGGCCCAGCTTGTTCATCCTAACAATCTCTACCTTGTCCTCACATGCTGACCTGCTGCTCTGGTTCCTAACCTCCCACCATACGAGTTTAAACCTCCCAAGAGATACTAGCAGAACTCCCTGCAAGGATAGTGGTGCCCCTCCAGTTTATCTGCAAACTGTCCATTTTGTACAGGTCCCACTTGCCGTGGAAGAGACTTAAGTTATGGTTAGAGGATCAATGATTGATACTACTGCTTCACCACCACTTGAGAACCTTAAGTGGCTGATTAGCGAACACTTAAGAGTGTCAGAGTGGTTTAACTCAGTTGGCTTGCAAAGCAGTGTGATGCTAACAGCACGAGTTCAATTTCCCATTACCGGCGGAAGTTACCATGAAGCTCTCTCCTTCTTAACCTCTCCTGTCACCTGAGGTATCATGGCTTTCAGGTTAAATCACCACCAGTTGTCTCTCTCTCTAATGAGAGAGCAGCTCTTTGTAGTAAGGCGATGGCCACTTGATTCAACACATCTGGTAACATATATCTTAATGGAATAATATGGAGCATCTCCTAACATACTCTATTAAAAAACGATCAAGAGTGTCGGATCACTGCTGATAGGATTAACTGAGCTGCAAATGGATGTGCTGGCCCGAGAATCCCTGAAAGGTCAGATTTGTTTGCAAGCTGTCAGTGGGAGAGATTTGAGGCATGTGCTGTTGGAGGTGGCCATTGATCAAAGGCAATCAGCACTTGATTGAGATTCTGGACATAGAGCAGGGGCTGGGGGCTCTCATGGTGCAGTAGCAGTGTCCTTACCTCTGGGTTAGGAGGCCTCATATTCAAGTCCTATCTGCTCCAGAGGTGTATCGTGATGTGGCTGAGCAGGGTGACTATTATATTTTCTTGAGCAGGGGCTAGTTTGCTGAAAGGTAACCAACTTCTGACACGCATGACTGCTTACACTGCAATCCCAAACCCCAGCCCTCCTCCTGCAATGCCACCCCATGTGCTTGATCCTATGTGATCCTGGTATCCATGTGGCAACAGTCAAAACATCCTGATTGGTCAGTAGCTGTCAGGGGGTGGATGACTCTCCGTGAAAGACTATCAGGAGGCCTCATCAATGGTGTTAGATTCAAGTGGGCCTTGCCTTAAAGAGTTGGTGTGAGCTTCTCACAGCCACCTGACAAAATACCCACCATCTCAACAATGTTGAGACAACGCAGGCAAAGCAGTATCTGTCAACAATTCCACTCCAAACATCTACATTGATGAAGAGAGATAACAGGGTGTAGAGCTGGATGAACACAGCAGGCCAAGCAGCATCAGAGGAGCAGGAAAGCTGATGTTTTGGGCCTAGACCCTTCTTCAGAAATGGATGCTGCTTGGCCTGCTGTGTTCATCCAGCTCTACACCTTGTTATCTCAGATTCTCCAGCATCTGCAGTTCCTACTATCTCATCTACGTTGATGAACTTTGTTTGAGAATTGATTCATGGTGCCATCAGCTGTTTGCCACAATGTGAAATTAGATGGTCATTTATAAAATTTTTTATAAGCTAGGACTTCATTGCTCACATGTTATTACGTCCCATCAACACTTGTAACCTTCAACACAGAGCCCATTTCTTATATATTTGCTGAATTTCTAAATAGTTGCAGACACAGTCGTAATAAGAAATCATAAACATTTGCTTAATATAAATTTTTGGCAATTTTCAACAATTGATTAAGTTAATCGATAAGCTAATTTATTTTAGAATTTGTCACCTGAAACCCTTTATCAGAATGGCAAGATTTTCAGTTCTAATTTGCTTTTTGAACTAATACAGTGCTGGAGTCTGGTACACATGGTGAACAACAAAGGATATATGATTGCTTAATTGCATCAGTCAGTGTTGAATGTTGGCAGATTAGAGACAATGTTCTGTGGGACACAAGATTGCGTTTGCTGCCTGGTCTCAGCTGCAGTGTGTAGCCGTCGCATGTTACAGCTTCCCCGGTGTTTGTCACTTTCATCCCAGGTCTTGTAGGTCTTTGGCTATCATCTACTGCTCTCCTTCAGAGGGAGGGCATATGTGGGGAGACAATGGCCCCTTGATATTATCACTAGAGTATAAATCCAGAGAGTCTGGTAATGATCTGGTTTTGAAAGCCCCCCTGCCAGGTTGTGGAATTTGGATTAAATTAAAAATCTGGAATTAGGAGTCTAGTGATGACCGTGAAACCAGTGTCAATTGTCAGGAAAAACCCATCTGGTTCACTAATGTCCTTCAGGGAAAGAAACTGCCATCCTTTTCTGATCTGGCCTACATTTGACTCCAGACCCACAACAATGTGGTTGCCTCTTAGCTGCTCTCACAGCAACTAGGGATGGGTAATAAATGCTGGTCTAGCCAGTGATGCCTTCATCCAATGAATGAATTTTTAAAAAATCAAATGGAGCATTTTTTCACTGTAACTTCATGCAGCAGCATCTGCACCTGCCATCCATTAAACAGGATCCCAGTTTTCCTCACAAGCTACCAAGAAGAGTCTGAACCAATCTGGCCTTTGGAATGGCAGTGGGCAAACAAATTCCCCACGCAGGTATTTTATTTTACATAGCTGCATCCTTAAAATCTTGACTTCACCACTTTGGGATTGCTAACTTAAGCATACAGGTATAGTAATTAGGCCATTCGGCCCCTTGACCCTGTTCCACCATATGTTCATAGCTGATCTAATTGTGGCACAACTTTATAATCTCCTTTCTTGATACTCTTTGATCACCTTACCAGTTAATAATCTACCTACTTCTTCCTTAAAAATATTTAATACCTCTATGGCTCTCTGAAGAAGAGTTGGAACACAATGTAGAACAACACAGCAAGGAACAGGACCATCGGTCTACAATGTTGTGCCGAACATGACGCCAAATTTAATTAATCCCTTCTCTGTGCCCTTGGTCCCTATCCCTCCATTCCTTGCATATTCATGTGCTTATCTAAAAGTCTCTTAAATACCACTATCATATCTGCCTCCACCACCACCCCTGGCAGTGCGTTCCAGACTCCTACCACTCTCTGTGTAAAAAAAAAAAAAAACTTGCTCCTCACATTTCCTCTAAACTTTCCCTCTCTTACCTTAAGTACATGTCCCCAGGTTTTGGACATTTCAACTGTGGGAAAAAGATTTTGACCGTCAACCCTACCTATGCATCACATAATTTTATAGATTTCAATCAAGTCTCCCCTCAGCCTCCACTGCTCCAGAGAAAACAGCTTGGGTTTTTCTAGCCTCTCCTTATTGCTCATATCCTCTAATCCAGGCAGCATCCTGGTGAACCTCTTGCACCCTCTCCAAAGCCTCCACATCCTTCCTGGAAGGTGGCGACTAGAATTGAACACAATACTCCAAGTATGGCCTAACCAAAGTCTTATAAAACTGCACCATGACATCCTGACTCTTGTGCTCAGTTTCCCGACCAATAACGCAAGCAAGGAGCAGTGCTCCAAAAGCTTATGATTTCAAATAAACCTGTTGGACTATAACCCGGTGTCGTGCTACTTCTGACTTTATCTGCCCTAGTCCATCACCTGCACCTCCACATCATGGCAGCCATTACCAAGTTCATGCAAGTATTAAGCTTGAAAATCACCAGTCTCAAGCCTGAGCCTTAATTATTCTGAAAATAAACATGCCCTAGCCAGAAATATCCAAGTCACTGAAATAGATCTCAGATGTGTGATTTTCACACAGTTTATAAAAAGGTTTTAAATCTTGACCTTAATTATGTTCCCAGTACTTGAAGTTTGATTGAGTTAATCAATGTGTTTGTGCTCTTTTTGAGGAGAATTCAATCTGCTACAGTCTGGGAGTAATTCACAAAACATGCTTATAAAGCAATGTAGTGTTAAATTGACAGGGATTTGTTGATTCAAAACCCTGCTTCAAAAATATGAATTTGTGCCATTAAGTTGTGCATTTGGTAAGCAAAATAACCTCTTTAATGGCAAAGCAGCTCTGTATCATGATTACAATGTTATGTGTGCTTTAAATCTTTCATTGGAACAGTCTGTTATGTTGCAAAGGATTATATCACTGAACTGCAGCAGGTTGGAAAAAAGTGAAAGAGGTAGATTAAATATATGAACAATTATTATTCTAAGCCTACAATGAGGAGCCTGTTCACTCAGGATGTTGATTGTTGGTTTCAGATGTGCTAGGGCAGCTTGCAAGCTATGCCTGATCTTTACTCCACTTGGCTTGGTGAGCACTGCAAAGAGCTGTTGGTTTTATTCATGATAAAAGCTAAGCTGACTGCACAACCTTTGCACGAAGGAACCAAATAGACCCCATAAAAGATTTCATTTCACTTAAAATCACCTTTTGGCAGTATCCTGGGGGAGAAAGCGGTGAATGTTTCCATCTTATTACACAGAGTTGATATCAAACATGAAGTATTGTGAACTGCTATGAAGGAGACATTGTTCAAACGTAAAGCATTCCTCCATTAAGTGCATCACCTAAAGGGATTTGTGGTATGTTGTGAAACTAAGGTGTCCTCAGAAGTTGGATATGGTATGAAACTTACATCAGGCCTTCAGATGTGAGATAAACTAATATCTATCCAACAGCTTTTTTTTTTAAGAATCTGTGTTCTTAAAGTATCTAAACTTGTGAAAGTATAGTATTACAATCAAACTCTACCTTAAATTGCTCCAAACAAATGACTAAATCCACATGCCAGTTCATGATTAAACTTTAAGTTTTTTATTTGTTCATGTAGTTTGGACATCATAGGCTAGGCTAGCATTTATTGCCTACCCCTAACTGCCCAGCAGTTAGATAATAGTCAACCACAATGCTGAGAGTCTGGAAACACATGTAGGCAAATTTCCTTCCCTACTATTGAACCAGGTGGGGTTTACAACATTTGACGATAGTCACGTGATCTCCACTAGGTTAACATCTTATTCTAGATTGTTAGTGAATTCAAATTTCACCAACTGCCTTGTTGGGATTTGAGCCCTTGTGTCCATCACATTGACCTAGTGCTGTAGATTACATGTCTTGTGACGTTGCCACAATGCCAACTCTTATCCCAGTTGGGTTTGTATGAAAATTAACATTTTATATGAAGAGTTGGTTTAACTTTGCGATGTACATGATTTAATGATGTGTTTGTGCTTGCTCATTTGCAAGATTTATCAATCAAGTGCTGATGTAAATATCATGATCGGATTGTTTATGTTTTTGATGGAAGAAGACTCCACACCATTCTAGCGATAAACGTTATATTAGCTATTTACACAATGGACAGAGCAGGACTTCACTAGGACCTGTTTTGCTCAGGTCCTTCTTCCATATTATCTGGCATCTTCTGCTATCATTGACAGTGCAATTTAATTATTACCACAGCTATTGATACTACATATGGCAGCAAGGTTGACACGGTGGCTCAGTGGTTAACACTGCTGTCTCACAGCGCCAGGGACCCAGCTTGGATTCCAGCCTGTGTCAAGTTTGCACATTGTCTGTGTGGGTTTCCTTTGAGTGCTCCGGTTTCCTCCCACAGTCCAAAGATGTGGATTGGCCATGTTAAATTGTCTATAGTGTCCAGGGATGTGCAGGTTAGATAGATTAACCATGGGAAATGTGGGGTTACAGAGATAGGGTAGCATGGTGGTTCTGGATGGGATGCTCTTCAGAGGATTGGTATGGACACAATGGGCCAAATGGCCTGCTGCCACACTGTAGGGATTTTATGATTCTGTGATGTTTTACATCAGTGATTGAAAAGTAATGTAGCTTACATGCTTTCAATAAACTTCAGCCCCTCGAAGACTTTATGATGCTGCAGGAAATTTACCCCTTACCTTCATGTCCCACTATAAGAGACCAGTGAACACACCGATGTCATCATTTCGGTTATTTTTGTGGAATTCTCAACTTTCCTTATTTTTTATTTTCCTGATTATACTCCCTGTCTCTTGTCATAGACTAGTGAGACACAACAACATCAAAACTTACAACATTCAGAAGAACATTATTACATTTATCTTTAGAATAATATTTGGAATGTCAGGCATGTCAGGCTCTTTGAACAACCATAGGCTTGAGCTCAGGAGTTCAAAACAAGTCACAAAAGGGGAACAGGCTAAACTCCCCCAAATTTATCAGTGCAACTGTTACCAGAGTAACAAGAAGATTTCCCAAGGTGGACAGTAGACAAGAAGGATGATCATTTACAGAATTTGCCTGGACTTTGAATTGGCCAACCCAGCCCCGACTCTTCCACTACATCTGTATTTTAGTGGAAAATTACCGCTGGTGAAAATTTATTGGTTCACAATTTTCAATTGCAGTGAAAATATTAACCATCATATACAGTAACATACAACTTAACTTCATGCTAAAGTAATTTCAGCAGAATATGTTACTACTTTCAAGAAAAAATTGACTTGGGAATGTAATGAGACAAGTTGAACTTTGTACTTTGAAATTTGTTTTTTTTTCATCTTTGTATTTTGCCATGAATTTGAAATAAGCATTAATGTATTTCTTTTATTTAAGGAGACACTTCCAAAAAAGGTTCCACAAAAAAAAAATGATTTAAGCAGTGACAATTCTGAAATGAATATGCCATTATGCAAGCTCACAGAAAGCTTGAACAAAGCTTTAACCATGAACAAATGTATTTAAGTGGATCAGTTTAGCATCATTGTGTAAAGTCAGAAAGAGATCATCAGTTACTCAAGAAAGAGCTCTCACAGTTCCAACACAGAGACATGAACACTGGAGCTTCAGGCAGGCTGGACCACTGCCTGTTTGCAGTAGCAGAAGCCAATTGTATTCAACCCACCTTCACCATCATGCACTGAAAAAAAAACAACACAAACTTGACATGTTTGGAGAAAAAAAACCTCAAAGCTTTAAAGTGCCTTTCAAGAGGACATTCAGGCAGCTAATAAAATAAACTATCTGGGAGAAAAATAGGGACCGAAGTGAAATTTGGATTAAGCCCATTTTGACCATCAAGCGGTTTTTGGAGCTGACTGACTGCCTTGGAATGGTGTAAACTCAGGCATCCTTGGGAATGATCATACATGTAACTATTTACCCGAGAGACATGAGTCCAGCTCTAAGCAGTCATACAACATGAAAACAAAAGGTTTCAGCAGATTTCCAAAAACCTAAGATAAGGGCAGCCAACGTTTTTATACAATTGATCCAAAACTATTCAGAGCTAAAAGGCCATTGGGCATTACTGGCTAAGGAAACTATTCTGCTGAAGTCAGTAAGTGATAGCTTTAACAGTGAAAAAAAAGTCTTGGAAGAGAAGACAATAATATTTGTTTAACTTTTCGGGGAGCTATCAGACACAGGAAAGTTCTTGTTAAGGATGGAGATCCCCTGCAAAATGAGGATGATCTTTTTAACAAAAGACTTAGAAACATATGGGGTAATAAACTAAATAGTCAGAACACAGTGAATAACAGAAACTTATTTTGGCATTTTCCTCTCTGATGATGCAATTCTACTTGCTGAGAGAGTTCCAGAAATGATTTTGCCTGCAAGTCTGTCATCTCACCTCACCCTGTTCTCATCCTCGCAGACAATAACTTGTGTCCATATTTTGTATACAACCTTCAAGATAGCAAAGAACACTGTTTGAGATTAATGCCTTGAGCCAAAGAGACATATTGGGTTGGGGGAAGGGAGCAACTAGGAGTAAAGAGTTCAATGTTCATGAGTAAATAGAATACCATAAAAGAACTTTGGGGCCTGCGTAGTAAAGGGTTAACTGTACTTTTACTCTGGGAATGGACGCTGAGCATATTCAAAATGAGCAGTGTCATAGAAATGCTGGATGACATGAAACTGGGCCCGGAGATGGTAAGTTTTCAGCCGGATTTCCTCTTTTACTGTGCCTTGTGAACAGTTATGTTCAGTAAAGCCTGTTAATGTTCATTATAAGAGTATAGAAGTCACATTATCAATACTGAACCCGAAATCCCACCTTTTCAATGAAAGTCCATTTATAGTCTGGCCTGCCTGCCAGCCAATCCCCAGCATTTTCTTTTCTTTTATATCTGGAAGTGTTATCACACATAAATGTGCGACTTTTCCACCGTCAAAGTCACCATGACTTTTTTGTTTGTTGTTAAACTACTAATCTCCACCAGTATTCACCTGTGTAGCCAACCCAGCATTTTATATTTTTTCTTTGTTTACCTCAGCATATTATGGCCATCAAGGCAGATTGAAGCCCATAAATGCCAAGTAATTAGGCAGCTAGGACCTTAATAGGCCTTAAGGCTGGCAAACAAGTTTGTTAATGCCCTACTTGTCCACCATATTGTAGGGCACTGTTCAGGAGTGGGCAAGAAATGGGTGCTTAACACTTTACTTTAACCCATAACTATTGTCCTAAGGTAGGAAATTAGTTTTCTGTTCTTCAGTTTTATATATCCGAAAACACCATCTTCCTAATTGATGAGTAATCGAGGCCAGGAGTTTTTCCTTCATGATAAATGCAGAGATATGTTTACATATTTCTTAAATACAAGTTTAAATAAATTACTGGACAAAATTTATTTCATTAGCTGAGAGATGCATTATAATGTTCTGGGAAATTTGATGGTAGTGGTGAGTTAGAGTTCACTCAGGATATTAGAGTTGTTGTGGCAATATTCGTGCTGTAGTCTGCATCCAAGAAAAGTAATTACAGACTTACAATTGGAACTTACTTTCTATTATATGGCTGGCCAAGAATCTTTCCCACTCCTATTGCCAGGATGTACAGGCTGATAATTGACCTGTTTAGCCTTGTTACGAGTGAACCTTCCTTGACCATCAAGACCTGAAGAGGGATCCAAACCTGGATCTTCTTGTTCAAAGTCAGGACAACCGTCTACTGCACCATCAACCCTTAGGAAGTGCAATAAAACTATATAAATGCTTTATTTATTTCAATTTCTTCATTATGCAAGTAACAACATGTAGATACTACAGAACGTCTGAGGGGAAATCTCACTTTAATCTCCTATCCAGCTCATGGAGCTCACTCATATTAATTTAATGAAGTCAAACTGCCAATTATGATTGGGCCAATGTTCCATGTCCCATAGGGAAGTAGCTAAAACCATAAGAGAAAATCCATATTTATGCAAGAAAAAAATGGCAAATAATTATAAAAAGTTGTATTTTGTGGGAGTGGGAAAATGTGAGAAAAATTATCATTGAGCTTTATAAAAATGGCTCCTATTTAATTCTGTTCAGATGCAATATATTGTTAGGATGCGAATTAATTTGTATAACTCAATTTTGGTGAATTTACAAAGCACAGATTGGACATGACTTAGCAGTTATCAGGAAAAATATTGAAGTCAATTTTACTGTAATAAATCTTCAAATTACCTTCCACAAAACTGTAAAATGCCTGTGTTCTTCGAAAAGTTAAACAAATATTATTGTCTTCTCTTCCAAGACTATTTTTTCACTGTTAAAGCTATCACTTATTGACTTTAGCAGAATAGTTTCCTTAGCCAGTAATGCCCAATGGCCTTTTGGCTCTGAATAGTTTTGGATCAATTGTATAAAAACGTTGGCTGCCCTTATCTTATTTGTATACATGAACAAACTCAGAAATTGCTGGTGAAATTCAGCAGGTGTGGCAGTGTCTGTGGACAGAAATTAGGGTTAATGTTTCGGGTTGAGTGACCCTTCTTCAGAACACAGATACTGCCAGACCTGCTGGGCTTTTCCAGCAATTTCTGTGTTTGTTTCTGATTTACAGCATCCGCAATTTTATTTGGTTTTTATATGGTATTTACGAATCTCTATAACCAGAGGATGATGATATATTTTATATTGTGAGACAAGAAGAATGTGGCTAGTCTGAAGGTATTTTGGTAAACTTAAGTAGCATGACATGATGAATGTTATTTGATTATTCTTTTTCTTGTAAGTGTTTTATTAAATTAAGTGTTAATCTATGAGTGCTATCAGCAGTACATTCAAAGCGAATTGGGGCCTTTTAGGGTCAGTCACTTAACCATTATGTCCATATCGCTCCCAACATGATAGTGTGACAGTGCAGCATGCATACAGAATCTAGTGAAAGATGACACAGAGCAGGACTTTAAATAGTTCTGTGCACATTCATGCTCCATTAGAAGTGTGCTTTACAGTTTTTGTCAAATAAAAGCAACACAAAAGGGTAAATGTGGGTTTAACAACTTCCTGCATTTACTTGTGCCAGCCTTTCTTTGATTGATCATGCATAGAAAAACGGCTCTTCCTCAAAACCCCAATATCACAGAGTTGCAGCCAGATGCTACAGACCACAGTGGCCATCCTCCTTGGTGCTATTGCATCTTAGCCCACATTGGAAGAAGCTTCCTGCTGCTAAGTGGGTCACATTCCTTTGCTACATTTGTTCAAGACTTTTTAAACATTGAAGCCTATTCAGTCTATTTACTTTGGAATGTGTTTGGCCCATTAGAAAGTGAACATTCCTAATGTTGTTTATTTTAGTAATAGCATCACTGGCTCGATCTGTAAAATGCCAGTCTCAAGGTCATCAGGCCATTAGGAATTTGCTGAAAGAAAGAAATGCCACTTTCTCTCAGTATATTTAAGGTAATTTGTTTTTGAAAAGCTATTTGCTATAATCCAGACCTGCACAGAAATTTAACTTCAAAACAGATATCTGTTGGCAAAAAAAAAAGGTTTTAGTGTGTGTGTGCATTTTGATTGCATCTTAAATAAATGTGGACCATGTTTGATGCGAGGCCAAAGGCAAGGAATGCACGTCTGGAAAACTGCGAGGAATTTCCTGCTGGTGAAATAAAGTGTTCTCTACAAATGTTTTGAAGAAATTGAAATGATTTGTTGAGGGATTGTTAAATGTTTGACAGATTGGGTTTATTAGTTTTGGCTTATTGCATGTATTAGTTAATGTTGTGCTTTTCAAAGGGGTTCTTTTCATCGTCTAGAAGTTTTTGTAAAATCTTTGCTAGTTATACTAATTGCTGTCACTGAGTGATAGACAGGATGGGTTGGACATTAATAAACCAATGATGAATTCAGACAAGGTTGTGCACTTAGGATGGTCAATTCCATCTGAACATATTCCCAAAGGTTTCAGGTTATGACCCCCTGCCTTCAAGCACCTTGCTCAGTAAACAGCCTTTAATTTCAGCTCCAGTATTTTTACAACTAATATTAAAAAGGTGAATGTGTTCTTTCCTGTTTGGGTAGTGACCAAACAGGCAATGCAGACTAGTAAGACACCATTATTTCTTCCTTTAGCATGAAAGGCAGTTTCTATGTGGATTTAGCAGATAAAGCGCACTAAATGCGGGCATCCATTCCAATACTTTACAGAAAACTACAGCTCACCATATTGGCAATAAATTGTGAGTTTCCAAGATTAGACAGTTCACTCTTTACATGCAGACATCTTCAGAATAATTCTTATGACATTTTGGATCAGATTTTCATAAATTCCAGAGATGAAGGTGTTGCCTTCGAAAGAGAGAGTGAGCAGTTTAGTCCTGTACTCTCTGGAGTTTAGTAGAATGAAGGGAGATCAATTTGAAGTATATAAAATGCTAAAGAGGATTGACAAAGTAGATATAGAAAAGAAATTTCCTCCTGTGGAGCAATCTAAAAGAAGAGGTCATACATTTAGGATAAAGTTTGGTAGATTTAAGACAGAGATGAGGAGGGTGGTGAATCTATGGAATTCACTACCCCAAAAAGCGATAGGTGTTGGGACATTGAGTAAAGTTAAAGAGGAGATAGGCAGGTTTTTAATTAGTGTTTTCTTTAGTATTTCAAATGGCAACTACTATAGGAAAGATGTTGTTAAACTTAGGGGGTTTAAGAGAGGTTTACAAGGATGTTGCTGGGATTGGTGGTTTGAGCTATAGGGAGATGATGAACAGGCTGAGGGTATTTTGTCTGGAGCATTGGAGGTTGAGGAGTGACTGTATAGAGGTTAATAAAATCATGAAGGGCGTGGATAGTGTGAATAGCCAAGGTCTTTTTCCCAGGGTAGGGAAGTCCAAAACTAGAGGACATAGGTTTAAGGTGAGGGGGGAAAGATTTAAAAAGGACCTGAGGGGCAACCCTTTCCACACAGAGGGTGGTACATGTATAGAATGAGCTACCAGAGGAGGTGGTGGAGGCTGGTACAACTACAACATTTGAAAGGCATGTGGATGGGTACATGAATAGGAAGGGTTTAGAGGGATATGGGCCAAATGCTGGAAAATAGGACTAGATTCATTTCAGATATCTGTTGGCATGGACGAGTTGGACTGAAGGGTCCGTTTCTGTGCTATACAATTTCATGATAGTATGACTCACTCACACCTACTCCAGAGTTTACTCTTATATTTGATTTATAGGTCAGCACCAGTATTTGGAGGAATCTTTCAAGGCTTCAAAGGTTGCCTTAGCCACTGACACCTACAATAAATAATTGACCTTTACTCCTTAACTAAGGTCAATGCCAGAGACATGCTATCTACTACATATTATGTAGACTGGATTGTATCAGCCAATTCATACATTATGCACTAGGAAAAGATCTGATATTTCGTAAAACTGTTGGGATGGGGTATCTAAGGCATAATTTTACCCAATTTTGCCAAACAATTGTTGTGCAATAGTCAGGTTTAAGCGTTTCAATACGAACAGAATTTCTGTTAATGTGTTATGAACAAGGCGTTTTTGTAAGAAACTGTTCAAAGTTCATTACCTGCAGTCATCATAATTAAAGTAATAATACACTGTATCTGTTACCATTGTGCTTTTGTGGCTATAAAAAGCTCTGTGTGTATAGTGACTCCTTACTATTTACATTCCCAAAGACAAATTTCAGTTGATTGAAGACATAAAGGTAGTCAGTTTTTGAGTCTGGTTATTTTAGGGATGTGAGTACTTAATTCTCCTTTTCATTTTGGTCCTTTTTCCTTGCATTTGCTTCTGAGGTTTTCCTGGCTTGTTAAACAACCAGTGACCAAGGCCTGCCCCCAGAGCACCGAAGAGTTAGGTTTGATGACTCTATCTCCTGTTCCCTATCCTAGAAAGTAGTACTTGGCCTTAATTGAGCTTTTCCCACAGCGGCAAACAGCAGTGCAAACTCTTCACATTATCTAAAGGGAAGCCAGTAATTAGGGATCAAAAGTTTCAGGACAAAATCAGTGACAGCACTCTCAGAACCAACAGTTTCAACCAGGGCCTAAGAGATGGATCCCAAAGTAAAGGACAAATGGCCTTAATGGATTGCCTTTTTGAGTACAACTGCTGGATCTAGGGCTCCTTTCTCTTTAGGGATAAACTGTGAGGGAATTTAGACATTCTCTTCGTGTCTGCGTGGGTTTCCTCCCATCGTCCAAAGGTGCGCAAGTTCGATGGATTGGTCTTCCTGAATTGCCCCACAGGGTCTAGGATTTTCCAGGTTAGTTTAGTTAGCCATGGGAAATGCAGGGTTATGGGAATAGGGTGGTGGGGGGAAAGGGGGGTCTGGTTGGGATGGTCTTCAGAGAGTCAGTCCAGACTTGATGAGCTGAATGGCCTCTTTCTGCACTGTAGGGATTCAATGATTCTATGAATCTGAAAGAGATCCCAAGTTATGAAGGTGTTTGATTGGATGAGAAGCAGATAGTTCCATTTGAAAGGGATTTCAGACTTAAGGAGTCATAAATAATAAAGTAGCCCCAAATAAATCCAATAAGAAATTCAGGAGTAGTCTCTTTAACTGAGATTAAAGTTTGTTTAATCTTAAACTGAAATTAAGATTAAGATAATCTTAACAAATTAAGATTAATTAAAATGTAATGTAAATTCTATGAAAATCACTGTCACATGGAAAAGACTACAGTAAATAGCATCGATACATTTCGAGGGAGACATGATTAAAAGAAAACATAGGTTTTGGTCTGATTTCAGAGACCAACGAGTGATCAATAGGTTGAATGAACATCTGGATAAGGCAGTGATAGTGGAAATTAGTTAAAAGCTATGTGGACGTTCTAATGGGCAGGGCAAAACATGGATCAGTTCTGAATGAAATGGCTGAATGGTCTTCAATCATTTTTACCTTGTGAATCTAAAAATAATTTAAAATGTAAGTACCCAAATAAAAAAAATACTCTAAAAGCTGTTGTAGTATTGCCTAGATTCTAGACCAGACTGGCAGTGTATCTCTAAGACAGTCACATCACATTATGTTTTGTGATGGGCCGTAAACAGGCACTCACCTTGGTTTTCAGTTAGGCTTTCAGTAGGTGGAGTCAGTATCGTGTGTATACAATCTACTCTAGCATCAGTGAGCATAGAACCCAGACTATATGCAAGTCTGTGATATTGCAGTAATGTAAATCATTAGCATTGTCAATAAACATTAAAACTTCTGTCTCAAAAGAAGGTACTCTGCATATCTGGAACAAAAACAGAAATTGCTGGTAAAACTCAGCAGGTCTGGCAGAATCTATGGGGAGAAAGCAGAGTTAACGTTTCAAGTCAGGTGACTCTTCAACAAATATACGGTATACGTAATGTGAGCAAGCCACACTGCTCTTGCAGCTGAGATTACCATCAGGGACTTCACTTCTCAAACTTTCCCCTCACCTGAGGCGTACTGGCCTTCAGGTTAAACCACCAGCAGTTGTCTCTCAGTACTGAGAGAGCAGGGCTATCATCTGGTAGGACTAAGGTCAGTCATGTAAAAGTGAAGTTGCCAAACAGGGCAGCACTCGGACTATATCATGCTGGCAGTGGTGTTTGAACAAGAAGCAATGTTATGGTGGCAGCAAGTGGGCACTCATAGCTAATGGTAAATGTGAATTAGTGGCAGCTAACTGGTACTACAAGATAATAGTAGCAGATGGGTTGTGAAGTCATTCCTCATTATCCACCTGAGTTCAGAGTTGAAGTTATAAATATAAGCCTAAATCACTGCAATCTACTCTTGAACACAGTCACCTCAACGAAGAAGAAACATTTGGCAGATGGAATAGAATGCGGGAAAATGTGAGGTTATACATTTAGCAGGCGGAAGAAAGGAGCTGAATATTATTTAAATGGGGGATAGACTGCAGGAAGCTGCACCTCAGAAGGGTTTGGGAGCCCTCGTGCATAAAACACAAAATGCTAGTGGACTGAAGCATCTGTTTCCATGCTGTATGACTCTAAGATCAGCAGGTAACAGGGAAGGCAAAATAATGTTAAAAGCAGAAAGAACTGCAGTTGCTGCAAATCAGGAAAAACAGAAGCTGCTGGAAAAGCTCAGAATTGAGAAAGGTTCACTGGACCCAAAACGTTAACTCTGACTTTTCTCCACAAATGCTGCCAGACGTGCTGAGCTTTTCAAGCAAATTCTGCTTTTGAGGCAAATTAGTGTTATTCTTTATTTCAGAGGGAATGGAGTATAACAATAGGAAAGGATCTATAGACTCTATAGACATAGACTATATCTGGAATATTGTGAATGGTTTTGGTCCCCTGTTCAGTCAAGGGGGCAGATGGTACCTACCAGAACCTTTCTAGATCAATGTCACATCTACCACATGTACCAACACTTACATAACATGCACACTAGATGTGCTTCAACCAATTGGCTCTGTCTCAAAGCCTAAGGGGAGTAGTCTTTAGTCAAGTCAAGAGGGATTGTCATCAGTCAAGGAATACTGGCACACTCAGTCAAGAACACTGTCCAATATCAGTCCAGGGACTTGCACACAGTTGGTCAGGCGCTAGAGTTGGGTACAGTTGTGGAGGCGGGGGTGGTGTTTCATGTCATCCAGTCCAGGGAGTGGACCATGGTCAGCTCTGCGGGTGAATTACAACCAGACTGGATTAGTGCTAAATCAGTCGGGAACTGCGTACAGATCAGTTCAGGGTCTGATCACTCCTTGATCAGGGCTATCGTTCCAAGTAGGTCAATGGGAGGTGAGTCATGGTCAGTCCTGAACAATGATGATATGTGATGCTCCAAAAGGCATTAGGGAAAGAGTAGCACTCCCTTCAACAGGATTCCAACTTGGTTTGACTCTAAGAATGGATAATGTGTGTAGCAGAAAGATGAGGATGAAGAATGGCCACATATCTATGAATCTGTACCTGTGCCACTTGTATGCCCTCATAATCTTTTCCCTTCCTCAATTTTGAGCTTTTCCAGCAGCTTCTGTTTTTGTTCCTGATTTGCAGCAACTGCAGTTCTTTCTGTTTTTAACATTAATTTGCCTTCCCTGTTACCTGCTGATCTTAGAGTCATACAGCATGGAAACAGATGCTTCGGTCCACTAGCATTTTATGTTTTTCTCTCTCACCTCATGTACTATGAAGGGCTGCTCCTGACTGGCAGCGATTGGCTTGGTGCACAATTCGGCTTTAAACGTGAAGCCATCGTCTGAAATCCTGTCAGTGGAAATCCTGGCAAAGGTGAGTACTCCACCATTAGTGATTGTGAGATAGTGTGAGGGTGGCATGATACACTCAAAGTGCACACATAAAGAAGTGAGCTGTATAAACCTGTGTGAGATCACTCACCAGTGCTCACAGAGAGAACCACACCCCCATGAAACTCCTCATGAAAATAATATTTAGGTGAATTTTGACAAAAATCAGCTCAATGTATTTGTATGCATCTTTGCACATGCCATCCGAGAAAAGGTTCTCTTTCTTTGAAGGGAAAAGTGAGCGTGTTGTTATTGTATAGGCTCCAGACCAGTTATGGAAATTTTACTAAATTTCGTAACTTAGAGAAAAGTTGATATATCTTTATGTTAACCTATCTACTATTAAAAGGGCACAAACTTCACTTTCTGTTTTCATCTATACTAAATCCTTAACTGATCACAGTAGGTGTTGCTAATAAATGCCAAGACATTGTCTTCTTAAGAACCTGGTCTTTGTGATGTAAGTTACATGACCAATACGCTGGGGGTGGCATTTGATTCAAGAAACCACGTTACAAGTTTTCCATTTGTGACATTCTCCTCCTTTCATATCCGTGTCGGTATCAGATTGATTGAGAATAATTGCCAATGATTAATCAAATCTATTATGGCTTAACAAGGTTGTAAAAGACAGACTAGATTGATCTTCCTGTATCTACGTGGATTAACTCCTACGTTCCAAACGATACATCCACTTTCACTGATTAGAATTTCAAAGTTCATCATCAATACTTGAAATGATTATATTTGCACATTAGATGTAACAATCCTCACTGTCCATTAGATCAGAATAAATTAACTTAGATTTCACAGTTTACCACCAGATGGAGCTAGAACAGTTCAGAGAACACCACAGCCAGCTGCTGTCAGAAGTTAGACATTTACTGATTAATGTTCTAACATTCTGGAGCCATTTTCATCAAAGTTAGCATTGCATTGCCAGACGGATCTGTTTTTATTACAGGAGATTATTGCAAAACAAAAACAGATCCTGGCAGAACAACCTCTTGGAAATGTACTGTAAAAATAAATCCAGAAAGCTCATTGTGTGAAATTTCCCTCCACAAAATTTAGCGAAAAGTTGATTTATTTCTTTATGCCAACTTGTCAGATGTTAAAAGGGCAGGAGCCTTGCTTTCTGTTTTCAACTCTAATAAATGCTTAACTAATTTCAGTGACATTGTAAACTTACAAGAATATTCTTAGGGCATGTAAAATGGGGAAGAGTCCAATGACATAGTCAATTTCGTTTTTAACATTTCCATCCCAATCCAAAATGTTATGTAAAATGTTGATCGGTACCATGGAAAATTTTGAGAGATGTAAGACAGTTCATCACCTAATTTTCATACAGAGGTGACACCACCGCAACAGAGAATGCCACTTTACCCAGCAGGTACAGAACTTGGATGGTGTTAATTAGTGCTGGGTACTGCCAAGTCTTCTGAATGATGCATGCAGTTCAGCTGGTCACTAGCTTTGCCTCACCAGCAGCCAGTGTTATCTCAATAACAGTCCTTTACAATTATCAGGCAGGTTATCTAGCCAATTTCCTGAAGTGTTTGGGGAAACCTGGATCTTGTAAGAATAAGTTTGCTCAGTTACAAGCAGAAAATGTAAAGCCCAATGCAGTCCTTAGATCTTGGACTGTCACAGTAACAAAGTTAGGAAAATCAGTTGACGGTATAAGTGGAGATTTCTGGAATATCCGGGAACTTCTGCTTCTCCCCACAACACAACATGAAATGAACTGTTAGCTTCTTAGCTTAGCTGGATAATCATCTGAAAGTATGCAAAGAGACACAGGGCACACTCCACCCTGTACTGCCTTCAAAATGCCAACTGGTGCCCTGTGGGCATCACAGGATTTTGATATACATGTTTAAAATATGTGTCAGTCAGATATAGGTTCTGAATGGACTTGCTGCTGTTTCTGCCTAGCATGTCTCAAAATCTTCGTCTTTTTAATGAAGAAAAATTAAAAATATCATATATACATTGGGCTCCACTCACTTTCAATTTCCACATTAATACATGATTTATATCATGGCTTTAAGAGGTGTATTTTGTCCTGGTTTATTTTGAAGAGAGGTTTTAAGGGGAAACAAGCTGTCTACTTGAATCCAATAAACAACTTGAGAGGTCTTGGGATTTCTTTAAAAATTGGAACAATAGAAGCAGATTAAGTGCTGGGGCCCAGCTCCCCCACAGCCAGAATCATAGAATCCCTGTAGTGTGGAAACAGGCCATTCAGCCCAACAAGTCCACACCACCCCTCCAACCAGCATCCCACCTAGACCCATTCCCCTGCCCTTTCCCTGTAACCCGGCATTTCCCATGTTTAATCCATCTAATTTACACACCTCTGAATGTTACAGGCAATTTAGCATAGCCAATCCCCCTAATCTGCACATTTTAGGACTGTGGGAGGAAACCAGAGCACCTGGAGGAAAGCCACAGAGACACGGGGAGAACGGGCAAACTCCACACATCTTTATTTTTCGTTTTTCAGTAGTAGTTGCTGGGGTCCTGCAGGTGGGTTTAGAAGCTACAGTACATCGCTCCCTGCTAGTCTCTCTCTCAGGGATTCCTTTTGATGGATATTTTTCCACCTTGACTGGAGAATTGCATGTCAGACAATCTATTTTACTGAATTTGCCTTTGTCAAGGGTGTATTTATGGGATATTACTAATTGGAACAGTTGTTGTTTAGTAGTTAAATAATCTATTATTTTGTTAAGTTTTCCAATGGAGTTGGTTAGTCCAGTTCTTTCTTTTGTTGTATTTTAACTAAAGTATATTAATAAAGTGTGTTTTGCTTCAAGACTGGTACTTTGACCAATTGAATTGCATCCTGAACACAACTCATGCCACGTGCCTTTAAAATAAGAAAAGATTAGGGTCTAGGCTATGTTCTTAATATTTTTTGAGAGGGATTGGTCTGGTCCATAACACTTAGCTCAGACTTCTCTGTATAATGTTTTGGGATTTCCCTTTAACTCATGTTCTGCTGTATTATAAACAACCTTCACACAACAAAACATGTACTGATGTTTTTAAAGGAGCAAAATGTTCAAGCATCTACATTGCTCTGTAGCTAAACTGATTCAGTGGTGGGGTCTTTTCTTTTTTCAGGATGTTGACAATCACGTTGACATTATTGATGTAGTTAAATAGCATCAAATAATGTGATCTCCTGCAGAATCTGAGATGGAAAGGGAATTGGAGCAAATTGTTACGAACTTGGTGACTAGAGATTCTGTTAAATGATGAGATAAATATTTTTCTGTTGTCTGGAGTAAATCCTTGAAATTGATCGAGTACTACAGGAATAGTTTTGATTGCACAAGAACTCTCTGGTAATGTACCATCAAATTCAAGAAAAAAAATTGTACAAGAGGAACTGCTTTGGATTTGCAGAATGTTCAACACTCCTACTAATGCAGAGCTAGATAGAAGAACAATCTTGCAATATCCAATTGTTAAAAGGAATTCAGAAAGCTAAAGGCAAGAATAGAATATTGCTTGAATGTGCTGCAACAGAACTTTAACGTCCTTCTTCACAAAGACATTTTAGCCTCCTTTTACAACTGGATGCAATGCCAACTCAGACTGGGCAAATTGTGACTCATGCCCAAATTAGCTAATGAAAACATGACTATATTAACTAGACCCAGATTTATTTTAATAATGTGGCTATGCTGCATTGGTACCATGCTTGATGGAGACCTCATTCCAAGCCATTAGTGTTGCAGCAGGATTTAAAGGGATGCAGCATCGGAGTGAAAAAAAATCATTCACTCATTTCTTGCGGACATCAGATTACTGACTGAAAATGTCTGTTGCATGACACCTACCTTAAAGATCTGATGTGAAAGGACTACCACAGGGGGATTACACAGATGAAGAAGGTCTTTTTTGGAACAGGGAGACAAGGGGATCTGTCAAGACTCAGTGGCCAGGACAGTGCAAACCATACGAATAATCTAATACTATTATCCAATGCCAGAAAAAGGCAAATGACATTACTAGATCATCCAACATAAGAAAACCAGTTTTCCTTCCAACACTTCTCGTAACTGATCTCAGACAAGCATGTGTTAGGCCTCATTACTGCCATTGGCTACATGAAAAGGTGATGGACTAAATTTAAGTTTGTAGAAGATGTGCTCATAGCGAGGGGGTCCCCACCAAAGTTCCCTCTAATTTTGAAACAAAAACTGAAATTGCTGACAATTGTTGCAAAGAAGAGTCACTGGACTTGAAACGTTAACTCGACTTTCTTGCCACAGATGCTGCCAGATCTGCTGAGTTGTGCCAGCAATTTCTGTTTTTGCTTCAGGTCTCCAGCACCTGCAGTTGTTTTATTTCCCTCTAATTTGCTTGCTGACACGCACACCTCCAATGTCTACATGAGGTAGTGACTTCCGGAACCAAAAGGCAATGTGTCTGCACATTGATCGGCCCGTATGAACTCTGAATGGTCATGTGGCCTACAGGAGACATTGGCGTCCTGCTTTCAGCTGTCTCGTCAAACGTCATTTCACTTTAACATCCTTTTCAGGCCCCACCTTCCTAAATAAGATTGCCACGTTTACTTTAATGTCAGTCCTGTGGGAAAATATAATCTGTGTTGACCTTGAGGATTCTGCACCGGTTGTGTGTATGACAAATGTGCTGTGTAGTGTATAGGAGGCTGATTCTCTTGGCTGTAGAAGGTACGCCAAAGGAGCTATTTTAAAGATAGTAAGATAACAACAGGTGAGGCAGAGGATCCACATTGCAAGTCCCTAATTTCACTCTTGTGATTTAGTGCTTTTGAACATGAGCCAAAAATACCCAGAAAGTGGTAGTACCCAGCAAGGAATCAAAAAAAAAAGTTAAATAGATTTTAAAATATCTTGAAGCACAAAAAGGAATCACTCTTGTTGGTCTACAGCCTGCAACAGTGAGAACAAACTGCGGTTACATTAGCAAATTAAAAATAAACACACAGCACCAGCAAGGTGAATTAATCTAAAAGCAGCATCACTGAAAACACGGAATCTTTGTAGTGTGGATTGAAGTTCAAATCAGCAAGCACCTCTCAGCTTGATCGTAAATTAAGAGCGAGCCTGTATGGAACCCTACAGAATCAGCAGTGTGAGTTCTCAGTCAGGAAGTTTTAGAGCTAGTCATGGATAGTTCAACCTTTTCAAGAGATGGTTTTGTCAGCCCATTCAAGTATCTGGTGAAGCAGCTGGTTCTACCCATTTGAAGAAAGAAAATGTGGGTACTCGAAACAGCAAGATTTTCATATTGATGTAATGAGACTTTTTTGCAGAAGTTTGCCAGAGAATGGGGATTTCAAAAGAGAACAACGCCCGGAATTAAAGTTGCCAAACATCACCTCACTTTTCTGATTGGTGGAAACACTGCAGGGTATTTTAAGTTTTAGCCTTTCATAGTGTGCCAGTCTGAGACCCTACAGGCACTGAGGGGTTGTTCCATCTGCACACTCTTTGGCATTTAGCAAAGCCTGAGTGATGGAGTCAATCTTTCAGAAATGTATGCCAGTCCTGTCTGGAGGGCACATTGTGTCAAAAGAAAATCTCACCTTCAAAAATATTACTCCTAGTAACTTTACTCCTGCCCAGTTATGCAGATGAAGTTCTTGAAGATGTAAAGATGTTTTTCCTACCACCAATCAAGACTTAATCCACACAGCCATTACTCTAGGACAATACCAGTATTCAAAGTCGACCACCTCCGCCATACCTTCTTGTAACTTATCATTAAAGTAACACAGAATGCGGCATCCATCAGGCTACAACATCTCCAAGGGCACGGACAATAGCTCTGATGTATGGGATGAAGTCACGTCATTGTGACTAAATGGTATACGGCCGAGATTGTAGCCCAAGTGCCTTCATTGCTAAGAATCGCCTGTCACTTTCCTGATGTTAAGTGTGGAATCGTGACCTTCACGAGGGGCGCTGCCTTTGATGAAGTGGATGAGGCTAATGTGATGGACTTGTCTGCATCCCATGGAGAGGAATTTTGCACTAAATGCCATCCATTCCAGCTGCATCAAAGAAAGTGTCAAGTAATTGTGAAATGACAGAAGAGGCAATGAAATCCTTAATGGTAAATGGCACTGCATACTCTGTTGATTGCAAACAATGTTATTAATTGCTATAGGGGAATCTAGTGGATATATAAAACCTTTCCAATAACCCTTGAACGTTCCAACTTTGTTGGTGAGTCTGGCCCTTTGTCCCATTAACTCCACCAGAGCCAAAGCCACTAACATTATTAAAAGTCACTTCAGCTCTGCTTCTGTCCATAAATGTTGTCAGACTTGCTGAGCATTTTCAGTACTTTTGAATTTTGCTGATGAAGAGGTCCAGAATCTCCAGAAACCCGAGACCAAGGTCATGCACTATGCAGGCACCTCAAAGCACCACCAGCAATGTCTTCAAAAGATCCACCAAATTCAGCAGCAAGAGAGGTGGTATACTGCAAGATCTTTCTAAAGAGGTCAAAATTCACTTATAACTCAATAGCCAATGAAAATAGGAGAAAATTCATTTGGGGACTTAGAGCTCCTTAAAACACAATTAATTTATTAAGTACTTAAATAACATTTTCAACTACTAGAGCTATCTCTAGTGCTGTCTTTCACTACCCAGGTTTCTGTAGCTAAACCCAAACGTTACTATCCAGAAGAGTTGGCAGCTGGCCAGGCTGAAACTCCGCTTGACGTCTTTACCATGCCTTCTGATATAGGGTACCTTCTTATAAAGTGAATCTTCGATGGGTTGCTCAACAAAGGGATTTCTTTAAGCTCTTTATACACAAGTCTGCGCCAAGTAGGTGCCTTATTTGGAATTATCCATGCATGTGACCAATCCTGCTTATTTTGGCCAAACTTATGCCTTATTTGGTACAGACAGCAGTTACTGATTTCCTGCAACCTTAGCCCTGAGCATATCTACATGACTCAGTGTAATTCCATTCCCATAACAGCCCATTGTAAAGCCTCTTATCAGTTCCTGTTACTTTTAGCCTCATCCAACACAACTATGCCAATAAACTTTGTACGTTCCCGATGAAGTGCAAGTTAATTTGGTGGAGATAGTTGCTTGGACTTTCTTGCAATTCAAATAACTGACTTTCCTACTAACACCTGCCCACATAGGGCAATGTCTGGAGATTGTGTATTGGATATATCAGCAATATCCAAACATACCAAAGTGAAGTGGCAGCAAGTCATTTCTGAGCCAGAGATTGTCTAAGGGAGACTTGTAAGCACACAATTTGAATTTATATTTCTCTAATATTCAGTGATTTATTTTGCAAGTTATTTAGCTAAGAATACACAGTGCTGTACACGTCACACAATGTGTGAACAGGAGGAGGCAGTGGCCTAGTGGTATCATTGTTGGACTCTTAATCCAGAGACCCAGATAATATTCTGGGGACCCAAGTTCGAATGGTAGATAGTGAAATTTGAATTGAATAATAATTTTAAAAAACTGGAATTAAGATTTTAACAACGACTATGAATCCATTGTTGATGGGCAGGAGAAAGTCATCTGGTTCACTAATGGCCTTTAGGAAAGGTAGCTGGTCTGGACTACATGTGACTCCAGATCCACACCAAAATGGCTTACTCTTAACTGCCCTTCAGGCAATTAGGGATGGGCAATAAATGCTAGCCTAGCTAGCAACAGCCTCATTCCATGAATGAATAATAAAAAAAAAAAAATTCAACTTCTGTACTGCTTTTTTCTAGGCAGGGAACGTTGGAAGAACCAAACTTTGGCTTTAACATTGATTTCTATGAAAAACCTTGATTAAATGAAACAATTTAAAGTAAAAGTTGTGATTTTCAAGCCTTTTGGCAGAATTTACTATATGTTAGCACATACACTAGGATAGATTATCAGTAAATTTATGCCCTTCCTAAAGTTGCACTTGCATAAATTTTTTTAGGAAAAATATAGACGCTGCTTTCATGAGGTTGCCTGAAAAGGTGTTTCATGTTTTAGAGAATTATGTAATATTTCTACTTGGACACAAGGCTTTTTTCCTTTCAAGAGATGCATTATTGTCTTTTGCAAATGATCTTCTGCTGAAAGTCCCTCCAGGGTTACCAGATAAAAAAGCTTTTGCATTATGTAAAAATAAACAATATTTTTGGGTTCCCAGCTAAACTACATTTCAGCATACCATCAAATTAAGAATCTGAACCAAACGGTCACATTCTAATTGTGATAATAAGTACACCTGACTTACAATGAGCTTAACTCTTGGGATCCCACGTGATGTATTACTTTACACGATAACCTGTGCCTACCGGCAACCATCCCATGTCTTCTCCTTCAATTAATAGTTGACTTTCTGCTACTATTTTAAACTACAACATTTTGGCAGCTGTCCGACAAACAAACATTCATCTTCATGTCACAGTACAACTGGCTGCTACTGAGGTGCACACAGAATGCAATCCTTCCTGTATATAGGTAATAACATTATAACAGATTTGACAATAAAGATTCAAGTTTTGACAGATTTTACATTTACTAGCTCTGCCACCTTAGAACTACAGTGCTTGCTCAGCCATTCAATTATCCAGCTCTCCAGAAACAGAGATCAATGGTACAAAAAAAAAAAAGATTAAATGACCGAAAATCTAAAGTTCCTGCTGTGATGTTGGAAGAGTAGTTTAGCTAGACTTCCAGTGATCCACAGCCAGACACCAGTCTCCTTCATGGGAAGATGCAGGTGTGACCAGACAGCTGAGATCTGATTTTTTTCTTTTCACCAGTATGTCTTCAGTACAGATCCTGCTGTGAGCCAAGTGTAAACACAATATCTAGTGTGGAATTCTCTAAATCAAATGCAAAATGGAAAGATCATCCTTTGAACAGGAACAAAATAATGCACTAGAGAAAATTTTTAAAAACCAATTAATTATGAAAATTACCTCAAACATTTTGATCAATGCTTCATAGAAAGCTGGTTTTTCACTTTCTAATGACAATTAAGAGTAGAAAAGATTCACATTTAATTCCAGATGTGTGTTAAATGAAACAAATGTCAGTTGGTGGGGGCTGTTAGGACAGATAATGAGGAGATGATGATCCTGGTCAACCAGCATTTGGAAAAACTAGGAACAAAACTATTATATAGACAGATGCCGTGAAGAAGTGATTAAATTTTATTTGACTTTAATTTTAAATAATGGTACATTTGTAAGCTTATTTAGGAAGTGATTTTGCAATGCAGTGTCAACAATAAATGTTTATTTCTGAAAACCTCTTCCTTGACAACAGAGCCAATTTTCTTACCCCAACTGAAATAGGGGGAATTCGGTAAGACCTACTCAAGCTTTACAACACGATGCCATTCAGCCCAATATGCCTATCTCAGTTCATGCCAAAGATGTCCATTCTGATGTCACATCCTATTCCATTTCCTTTAGCAATTTCCTTCCAGTGTTTCCCTTTTAACTGTCACTTTATAATTGGTATTGCATTCCAGTCTAATAATCCATTGCAAAAATGCTTTAGAACCCTTTCCAATACTGATTCCCCAACCATTCAGTTACCGTCCCTTATTTACTCCCTCGAATTATTTCATAAATTTGAAAAAGTCTGTTATGTTCCTTTTATCTTTCTTGGCCTTATTTCTCTCTGATGAAATTACCAAGTGAATCTATATTGCACTCTTCGCACAGCTCCTAAAAGTCTTTTGTAAAGGGGTGCACAAAATTGTACATTACAACTGCAAGCTAACTAAAGGTTCGTACAGATTCAGGACTATATCCTTGGATTTGTATGCAGTACAGTTATTCACAAAATCCAAAACCTTTCACTCATTTTAATGATTTTTTTAAAGCAATCTTAAATGTGCACCAATTCTTCATTTAAAGATTTGTTTTTCTAGTCAGTTGAGCACTATGTCACATGAAGGAATATTTGCATTTTTGTTCCTTCTTCCCCACCCCCCCACTCCATATTTATTCATTAGGAAGTTAATTTTTCAAATGCTCCCCTAATTTGCTTCGTATATTACAACAGTGATTACATTTCTAAAGCACTTTTGCTGCCAGTGCTTTGGGATATCCCGAGGATATGGGAAGCACCATGTCAGTTTTTATTCATTCCAACAGTAGCCTCCTACCTTAGAATCTCTACAACTTTTTATGCTTCTAATTGCAAATTATTGGTGAAGGTCAATATATCCACGGTCAAATCTTTTATGTATATGGGTGAGGTCCCAATGTAAATCACTGAGGAACTGGACGAAATCTAGAAAGATTATGTTACTCTTCTTTTTAACCTTATATATGCTGAGACTTTACTCCTACTATCACAGATCTTAAAAACTTTGTACTAAGATTCTAATGGGACACTTCACGAAAAATGTATTTAAGCTAAAATGTACAACCTTTTCTGCATTTTTGCGCTTGGTAATTTTCTGAAAGAATTTGACTAAGACATGATGGTCCATTGACTGTTTCAGATTAGTTTGTAATTTCTGTTACAATCACTCGCGGTTTTCTTCCTAATGACAGGAGGTCTATGCTTACATAGCCTTTCCCTGGTTCCCTTTCAGAATGGGAACTTTGGCAAAACATTTGTACCAATGAACAGTGAGAACAAAAAAATTATGGTTAGTGCAAAGGCTATTTCATTGAGAATCACTGATACCACCAGAAGGACTGAATAGAAATCCATCTCCTCTCCACATGACCAGGTAAAATAAACTGAAAAATGACTTGCATCTTGTGGTATAACTCATTCATAGTTACAATCTATAGACAGATCAGAAGACATCACATACCAAGTTGCATTCATTTGGGCCACTGTCTTTCCTTTGCTTAATTAGCATTTCAAAATTATATGAACAAAACAAACAACTAAAATCAGAAGTTTAGCACAGAATAAATATGGTCTAGTGGTTGAACCCTTACAAGTAACATTCAGGGAAAATGTGCCAATCGCAGAAACAGCACGAGTTTAAACTGGCAAAACATTATAGAAATATAATGTAGTATGTTTGGCTGTCTCGATAACTCATCTGGAAATACTGTCTGAATCAGATATAATTGCTTTTGCGATAAACCTAAACGTGCAGGTTGAGGAGGAAAACTGTTCAAAGAAAATAGATGGAAGATTATGAAATTAGTTGTCAGAAAATACAATTTTCCCAAATGTCAAATTTTACTTTTCATGCTGTATTGTTACTGCTACTTAGGTGTCAGTTCTGAATGAGAACTTGTACATTGTTGCAGGATGTTCTTTCACAACACATTACTTCAACAGCACTTCTGCTTGGATCTGTGCACTTCATAACTACACAATCCAAATTTAACTTTGATCAACAGAAAACTTATGATCTCTCCAACACAACAAGACTTAAATTAAAAATCACAGGCCAGAATGACAAAATAAAGGCTCAACATGATGACAGGTGAATTTAACAAACATTTTCTGCATGTGACTGGAATGCTGGTTCATGAAAATGCTAGTCAGCTAGCATCAACATTCAAATACAATGTAGTTCTTATAATTTGAGACCACTGTGATCTTGGTCATGTCACTAAAAATATTTCAAGGACTTGAGAGTTGAAAATTGTTAGTACAATTCTGCAGGGCTGCTATTATTTGGCACTGAGATCCAATGTGGAAGCTATGTGACATTTACTGAAATCTGTGTTCATCTGTTAAATATTTTTATAATAATTCTCATGAGTGCTCGCACAGGCACAGTTGTCACTACCAAGGGCACTTTGTTTGATCAGTCCACAGTTTACAACTGTTGAATTCAACAGTAGCTATCAAACCTTCAGGGAAATAGATAAGAAATAACTTGGCTACTAACAATTTGGTTGTAAACTCTACGAGTAAAACCATTTTTCTTAAATTATCACAAACAGATAAATGTTGTAAAGGGGTACTGCACTGCAAAAAGTTGCTATAAATCAGGAAATGATATGAAAATGCAAACTTCAGTTTAGGACTTACACTGGACCTGTACAAGCAATTCCAGTGTCACAGTAAAGGTCTAAAGAAGGAATACACTTCCCTGCACTGGTACAGGCATGCTATCTGCACCAACCCTTAACCAATGACTTAAAATGTTCCAACCAGTTACTGTGTAGTTATCAATGAAGAAAATTAGTGTATAACCTTTTAGTCAATCCCACTCAGCCATCTATAGATGGCATAATTTTAGATTGTATTGTGGTTGAAACTGTGCCATTTGCAGCCGTCGGGTCCACACTCTCAGTCTCTTGAATTTTGAAGTACACCACGTAAAATATTGGGACAATAATACCCACTAAAAGCATGATTACCACAGCATTCCACCACCGAATACCCCAGTCAGCTCCATGATGAATGTCCTTTGGAGAAAATGGGGATGAATTAAATCCATTAGGCTTTTGACAATAAACCACTTCTTCCAAGCGATCTTTACATTGATCTGTAGACTGGATGACTCTCTCGATACCCTTGTCAATTTCTTCAAAATATTCATTCAACTTATTCTCATCTGTTCCTTGGCCTGTTGTAGTACAATCCTCTACAAACGTGGAGGCTCTGTTATTTGTAGAACTAGTCTGCCGCCGTTTTGCCTCTTCATGCGCTTCTGTCAATAAACTGTGCTTTTTCACAGGAATTTTTATTGTTTTTAAGGCAAAGAAGTCTTGTTCTCTAATGAGGTGGTTCACTCTTTTGAGGTCTGCGACCTAAATGCAAGCAGACAATGTTTCTTTTAATCCACTGAAGTGTTTTGGAAACCTAGTTACAATTTCTCAATGTAACATTCATCAATCATTGAAAGTTTTGAAGACAGTTGTTTCTCTAGTTTGAAAGCTTTGCTTTGGAATTTTTTTCAACAATCTTATTGCCAGATAAATAAGCCTTTCAAAGCAAAGTGTTTCTTTTGCTTTGGAACTTATTTTTAACCTTATGACTCCCTTTCATTTAAATAGAATAAGAACCGTCCAGACGAGGTACAACTTCCATCTGGGCTTTAAGAACAGATTTAAAATGTGAATACTTCAACCAGATTTGGTGAACTCAGAACCCAATAAGACAACCAACAAGGTGATGAGTAAATGGGGCTTGGTGCAGAGAAGAACGGGATGCAGAATTATGGATGAGTTGGCTTACAATGAGAATGGGAAGCTGACAAGAAAGCAACAGAAAACGCAGATCGACAGGTGACAAATGCACAGAACAGAGTTTCAACAAACATCTTGGTAATCAATATTGTTTGAAACTCCAACTTAGTTTGCAATCAACACTGGTGCATCCCTAAGACATATGCAAGTCTTTACACTTGACAGCCAATGATTAAAGCACAGGTGAAAGAGAGTCTTTTTAAAATAGCAATCAAATTTTGATGGGTGTCTAACAACGTGCCAGCTAACCTGGAAGGTGTGATGCAGGCCTGGTTCTAGGTGGAATACTGTGCTTGCAGGAAGAATCATATTAAAAAAGCTTCTCATGGTTAAATATTAAAAAGCACACTGGCAATTAAATGCCATGTGTAAATAAAATCCACACTTAAAAATTGATCTTAGAATTAGGATTCTCATGATCAAAGTCTAATTTTGGCAGAATCTACCAAGATATAATATACGATGATAGCAGGAACTGCTAATGCTGGAGAGACGTCAGCTTTCCTGCTCCTCTAACGCTGCTTGGCCTGCTGAGTTCATCCAGCTCCACACCGTGTTATAATATACAATATCATGTTTTTTGTTAAAACACTCTTTCATTTCAAAGTGTTAAGAGAATTTGGCGAAATCTAAAAGGATTCTCCTCTAGAAGCTCATATTATAAGGTTGCAGCTTCATCCTCTGAAGGTGACAGTGAGTCTAAGTGATCTAGGTGCAATGGTCTGAAATAATGTTAGCTAAGTAGAGATAAGAGAAATCTTGCAAGCTTTCTAATAACTGTACAAGTAATCCATATACTTTTAGTATCCAGAGTGCAGCTCACAGCAGGACCTCCCATCCAAAATGAAGGGGGTTTCCATAAGACAATTACGCTTTGATAAAACTTTACACTAAACACGCTTAAACTATTAATGAGGAGGAGAAAACAACTCGCATTTATATAGCATGATTTCAGGATGTACAAAACCCTTTGAACCAATTAAATACTTTGTAGTTATGGCTGTAACAGAGTCAATGAACATTTCTGGGGAGTCCTACGAGAGGGATATTAACTAATATCACAGTGTATAATTTTAAGTTTAAATGATATTTTATGTTAAGGTGGAGAGGTTATGATTTTTAGTTTAATTTTAGAGATTTTTGGGCTTCGTACAGTGTCTGAGGTACGTCTAATTTACAGCATCCCAACCTTGTCTTCAAGAGCTGGAGAGGTAAACCGTTCCGCGAACTAAAAAAAAAAAATTATACTTCTGCCTCGTGACAAGAGCCCAGTGATATTGAGAAATAGAACAGTCCAGTCAGTCAATGTAAGGTCATGCAAGAAGATGGAAGCAAGGCAGCTGGACAGGTGAATTGAGGAAACCCACGTTTCCTTTTAAATTTAAGGTGATGGTTTTGATACAATATTTCCAACCTTTTGTCACATCTACCATAACTTTTTTGTTCAATAGACTTTTCACACTTTGTTAAAAATACACTGGCAGTCACTTTCCGTTGAGTTCAGTAATTCATCTCCATGATTTAAAGAAGTTAGGGCCTAACAAACCAGGTTTCACCCTGAGTTCTGACTTGTCCAACATTAATGTTAACATCTTAGCTGAGGTTAAGCTTGAAGAAAATTGTTAAGGAATAATAAGCAATAAGTACTTGGGAGTGATTTCTTCTGAGTGGCAGATTAGGAGTTCAGTTCATCTTTATAAAATCACTAGAATGCTGACCCATTTTCCTGGATCAGCATTTATTATTCCTACTCTATGGTCATCTAGATAATCGGTGCTGTCAAGAATGAGTCCACCAGTGACACCAAGGAAACTCTGCAGTATTGTTGCTTTAAAGTCCTTTGTTACAGAAGGAAGGAATTGCAGCCTGAAACAAAAACAGAAACCACTGGTGAAACCCAGCAGGTCCAGCAACATCTATGGGAAGGAGGCAGAGTTAACATTGAGTCCAGTGACTCCGCATCAGAACCAGACTCTAGCTTTAGCTTTGCTTTCTTCCTATGGATGTTGTCGGGGCTGCTGAGTTTCACCAGCAGTTTCTGTGTTTGGTTTCAGAACTCCAGCATCCGCAATTCTTTGTTTTGTTTTAAGGAATTGCAACCAGTCTGGGTAAGTGTGAAGTCCTGGGGTTAGATGGTAAAGGTCACTTGATCCAAGAATAAATTATTTCCATTGTGACAGTGGTGTGTAAAAAGAAGAACCTGGTTGTGTGTGATCAGATTTAGCAACCTTGGATGATTTACACCTACCGAGCAGCCATACTGCAATGCAAAAGTATTGAGGTTGTCGCCATCAACCACCTCTCGAATAAGAAGTACTGTACTGTTGGATTTCTCCTCAGTAACACTGGACCACTGACACTCTCGACCTCTGGGCCGCAGTTCAATGTTACTCTGGTCTTCATCTGATGACTCATCGGATGTTGTGACTTCACTCCCAAACAGATAAATCTGACCATCTTGTGAAGCATGAACATCTACAGGTGCCTGGAAGGATCTTGTCTGTCCATCTCTCAGTCTCATCATACTACTGATACCTACAAGAGAAAGAAAGAATTAGGCTTATTCAGCCACATAAATGCTGTAACCCAGAGGTGCAAAGAAGTGAACATACTCAGTTCACTTGACCACAATACCTATAATGGAACTTTAAGGCAGACACATTCTTTGGTTTTATCTTGTAGATAACAGGAATAACTGGATCCAAGGCTTGAGGGTTTACCATGGTTCGGAAATACTGTTTTTAATTTAATTCATTGGAGTACAGGCAAATAAACAGATCTTTGTGAATGGATATTCCTATAGTGACTGTACAAAGTCTCTTTTGTCACATTTCAAACTTTATTTATAATGAATTATTTTTGGTTATTTATTCAAGCAGCAGCATACAAAGTCAACAAAATTGGTTCAGTTGTAATACCTTGATGTCACAGCCAGCCTGGTGGTGATTTTCTAGTACAGCTTTGGCATATACGATGCATGCATTCATTCAAATAAAAGCAAAATACTACAGATGCTGGAGAAACTCAGCAGGTCTGGCTGTGTCTTTGAAGAGAGAAACAGGCCTAAAGTTTCAAGTCCAATATGACTCTTTAGAACTCAGCTGAAGTACTGTGTACAGTTGTGAGCACCACAGTATACAAAAAGCTGTGAATGCACTGGAGAGAGTGCAGAAGCGATTTACAAGATTGGCTCCAGTGGTGTAGATCAGCAGCCATGAGTATCAATTGAAGAAGTGGGGACTGTTCTCTTTTGATAGAAGGCTGAGAGGAGATCTGCTGGAAGCTTTCTAGGTCACAAGCTGGTTGGATAGAGTGGTTAGGGGAAATGGTTCCTTCTCATAAAAGGAGGAACAAGAACAACGATGCATAGATTCGAAGTGACTTACAAACTGAGCAATGCGAGTAAAAAAATACTTTTCGTACAGCGATGAGAGAGTGTATGGAATGCACTGTCTGTTCAATTGAAACATTCAAGAGGGCATTATGCAACTATTTGGATTGAAGTAATGTGCAACAAAATAGGGTAAAAGCAGGAGATTGGACTCTAATGACACTCATTTGAAGGGTGCTGACATGATGAACCAAATGGCTTCCTTCTGCACTGTAAGACTTCTGACATTCTGTGAACATACAACTATTATCCACTATCTAGTTATATCCTTCCTTGACCCTACTAGATGATAACGGCAATGACTGTACTTAGGTAAACAAATATGGCAGCAACCCTACATACGATAAAGATGAATCGCCCAGTCCGTTTTTGACGTTATTCATTGAGGGAGAAATTGCTGGGGTTTTTTGTAATTATATAATGGAATCTTTAACATCTACTTGAATCACTAGATCAGATATCTTCAGTCTAATGTCTTATTCAGAGCATGTATAAGTGTGGATTGGGACTAAGCTATTTCAGAATAGCTTTAAATCAAGCATCCCTTTATTTATATATCTAGTACACAGCATTAGTTTATTCCCAAAGTGCAAGTACAAAAGACTATAAAGCCCATGAGAAAGCCCTGGTTAGCCAATAACAATGTAGCTGTTCTTTATTTTCACATCACCAAGGAGTCATTAAATGAAGTTATTGTCTGTTTAAGGATTGAGTGCTTAGTTTAACAGAAGAACAGATTACAATGCACAAGGAATAATAAAGCTTCATGTAGGATTGGTCAGAAGAGTTGCTATAGACAGCAATAATTAAATTTCTGTTTGTGGAATAAAGTTTTCAATCAGCTCATGCAATTTATAAGGGAAAGCAATATTTCCTTACGGGGCAGTCCGCCAAGGAAGTTCTAGTTGCAGCTTTGGAATCTTTTACCAGAGGGATGGTTTAAATTACTAACTCATTTAGATTGCAATAATAGCAGCTTACATTTATATTATGCCTTCAATACAAATAAGTGTCCCTAAAGCCAAGGAGGAAAAAGTACCAAACCAAAAATGCAAGCTTCCCACAGCTCAGACAGGTGGACTTTAAAGAGTAAGAGTAAGAGTGGTGGAAAGTGGTAGATGCCTCTACTAAAGATAACAAATATTTAACAGAATGAAGAAATCTGAGAGAACTGGGTCAGTGGTTGATCCTAGAGCAAGTTGGACTTAGGTGATAGTGAAGCCATCGAAGAAGTTACACACAAGAATAAGAATTTTAAGTCTGAGGCACTTGAAGACAATTTGCCAACAAAGGTTAATGGAAACGGGAATGACAAACAAATGGAACTTCAAAATGAACAGGATAAACGGGGTAATACTAAAGTCTCTGTATACTGATGTAGATATAAAGACAGCTAAATTAGCTACAAAGAAAACTGACCTGTCAAAAAAAGTCAAAAGTTCATGTGACCAAGGAAAGACTTCATGACATGAATTGATATTGCTTAAACAATCAAACATCAAAAGGATTGCATAAGGGTTTATTTTGTCTTTCAGAGATTTGAAATCAGATTCTCAATTACATTTTTATGTGTCAGCACCTCAATATCAAACTATGGACAGATCACTCAACAATGCTTCATTCAACATCTTGGGGAGAAGTTGACTGTCTTTTGTGGTTAATGAAAAACAAGACATTAGAACATATTTTAACCCTCCAAGTTAAATGTTCGGGCAAAACAAAAAATAGTTTGGAGCAAATTATTAAATTACAATATTGTGCTTTGTAGACCAATGCTAAACCAATAAGTGATATTGAATTACAATTGCTATTTAGGGAATATTGTAACATCCTTAATTTTGAATAGTTGATGTCACAACTGCAGCATTGACGTACATAGAAGTCAGCGGATGGGAACAGGGGAAGAATTCAACAGGCAACAGTGAACTGCGTTAAAGCCCTCACTTTAAACAATGACCAAAGTCACTGACTATAAAAATTTTGCAGACAGTAAGTATACATTTCAGAAAAACCTGGAGGGAGGGTGATAAATTTGAAATGTAATCTTCATTTTCTCATTCCTAAAATACCTGCCAGCAACTAGCTAACAAACATCCCCACCTAAATAAATTGCAAAGCGACCTTCTTGAATAAACTCCACCACACCCAGATAGGTAAAACGTTAACATGACACAGACAGCATTCATATCACTGAGACAGGATCAGAGGTTAGGAGTTCACTTCCACGCAGACTGAGCATATAACCTTAGCTGCCATTTCCATTCTACTACGTCCCTATTTACCTGTATGGGTATTGAGGTATGTGCGTGTGCACGGTTGGGGGGGCGCCCGCCGCCCCGGCGGGAGGAGGTGGTGTTAATATCTCATGGCAATTGAGGTTGTAGACTTACTCACTGAGCTGGTGCGTTTGGTTGCAGACGTTTAGTCACCCTGCTAGGTAACATCGTGCACTGGACGGTGACGAAATGTCTGCAACCAAACACACTGGCTCAGCGAGCAAGTCTACAACATCGTCCACAACCCCAAGCTACAAATCTTTTCAAAAATCTCATGGCAATTCTCAAAGAAACTCAGGATGTTCTTCCGGTGTCATTGCCAATGTCTCCCTTCAACCACCACCGGATCATTTGTCTCATTTGTTTGCAAGATGATGTGGAGTACAAAATATTTACTGCATTTTCCTGGAGTCATTAAATTCCAGAGCAATTGTACATCATGTGCATGCAGACATACTGGAGGGCCACAATACCCTTCTCTTTCCTCCCCTTTCTTGTTCAAAGATGAGGACTGTATAAAAACTGATTAACTCAACAGGCAAAAACTTGGAATAAAATCATGCAACCAGGGAATGTTAAAGTAACTAACAGTGGAGGAAAAACAAAAAGAAAAACTTGTGAAATAAACAAGTTTAAGCATTTTGAAAGACTGATTTTTGTCATGAAGCTGAAGTTCATTGCTCTTCTCACTATCCCAACCTTCTTGTTTGTCAATTGCAATGATTTCCCAACTGTGCATAGGTGGAGATGAGAGGACAGGTGGCCTGCTTGCAACCAGCTCTGCTGATGAAAAGACCAGAATGTAAAAAGTTGTCAGAAGATATTTTCCCTTGGATTTAGTGCCATGACCGCTTGGTGCTTTGCTGCAGCAATTCACTTTTACAATTTATCATCACTGTATACATTTCTTTTTAGTAAAAAGAAACTCTTTGGTAGAAAGCTGCAGACTTGTGTGTTAGCGTCTGGTTGTGGATACTTTTTAAGCAAGCTGGTCACAGATTTATTCATCGATGTATCTCTGGAGCAGGTGGAACTTGAGCACTAGTCTCCTGGTTCACAAGAGCCCTTAAAGGAAACAAAAAAGGGGCCACATACGCTGCCTGGATTCGTTAATACCTCTTGGCTTGGGTGATAGGGAATGCTAGTCCATCCAATTATACAATCACCAAATTAGGTACTTTACCACAAAATACAATAATTTAGGATTATGAAAATATTTCTATTCAATGAGATCCAATCTAGGTCAGTTATACAGTAATACAAACCACTAAAACGGAGCTAATTTTCTCATTTTGTTTGTTTTGTTCCAAACACAAAATACAACCAGGGCAATTAGGAGTCACTGCTATGAGTAACTCATGCTTGACAATAAAGTTGTTTGATTGGCATACTTCATGACTTAATTTCTTATCTTTGGGGGAAGGCATAAATTAATCAGCAAATGGAAAACTGCATTGCTGATCAGCATTGTCAGACTGTAGTCAGGCCTGCCAAAGAGGGTATTAGTGCCCCTTTCTTTGGGACACTGCTACTGCGAGAAAAGTAGTGAATATCAATCCTCAGGTGGGTTTTGCTATCTCTGGAAGCAGTAATGTTGCTCATACTATTTTACCAGCCTGCCAATAGCAGCTGGACAGTCCAGTAAAGTACTGTAAAGAGAGGCAGGGAAATCAGCTGTTGCATTTGGGAATTTGTAGTTGCACGGAACAAAAGGTTACAAAGGCATTGAATTTGTGGTTTCTCATCACTCACATCTAGAAATATAAACACTTACATATCAGGAATACGTTTCACTCTTCATGCTATAGTCTGTTTTCATAGTTTATCATACTGTGTGCTGTGAACACAAACCAAAATTTCTGGAATTCCATTGTTGTTAATACTTTTGCCTTCGGAAACAATTTTGTCCAGAGTAGCTAAACCGAAAATTGCTGTCTGTCAAGATTAATTGAGATAGCTACACTGAAATTCCAAATGTTAAAAAAATCTACACCAAATCACTGTCCATTATGTAAATATTGCATGATATCTATAAAGGGAAAGGAATTGATGGTACAAGAAATGAAAATAAAATTCTAGTGTAGACAGGGAGCTTTTGTGCAATGTTACATGCAGTGAACTGAGTCATCCTTATTCCAAACCACAATAAATAAGTAGTAAATCAGTAAGTAATGGAAACACTAAATAGGTGAATATTCAGCTGTCAGACTGAGTGAGCCGACATTAGTAATTTAATTTTGACAATTTGGACCTATGCATTTGCTTAATGTGGGATTCATTTAAACATACAGCTGAGTGGTACAAGATAGACTAGCTCTTCGGATGAATGTAAGTGTGGGAGACAGTGTCATGGATGTTACTTGCAACATACAGTGTTTGACTACAATATCGCATGAACTACAAAATATTACAACAATTGAGGCAGAAGACACTTTAATCTTAAAGTCACCTTGCAATCTTTGAACACGGATTGCTCAAGACCAAAATGAATGCAAACAATGATTATAGCAGGGGAGGAAATCACTTTGCTTACAATCCATGTGTGGTTCTTTGGAGGGTTATCCAATTAATTCCATTTTCCCTATAAACCTACAATTCTTTTTGCTTGAAGTACTTAACCATTTGTCTTTTTAATGTAATGGAATCTCCTTCCATCATCCTTCTAGTCAGTGTGTTTTGGATTGCAATAAATTTGGTGTGGAAAATGTTTCTTTGGCTCTTTTGCCAATTTCCTTAAACCTGTCTTATGAGTGCTGACTATTCTACCACTGGAAACAATTTTTACTTACTATATCAAAAGGATTTTGAACATCTCTACCAAAACTGCTTTAACCATCCTGGCTCAAAAGGCAAATAACCCCAACTTTTCCATCCATTCCATTTAAGAGAAACATTTCATTCCTGGTGCCTTATTAGTCAGATGTTGCTGCACCTTCTCATGGAATATTACTTCCCAAATAATGCCCAGAACAATACACAATATTCCAGTTGAGGCCAATCCAGGGTTTTGTGAAGGACAAGCCTTATCTCCTTACTTTTGTGCTCTTGGCCTCAATTAACAAAGCCAAAGATCACACAAGTTTCTTCCAAACCATCTTTTCAGCAACCAAGTGGAGCACCAACATTTTAAGAAAAAACAATTCAAGGGATATGGATATTAATGGTTGGTCCAGCATTTACCACTGGTGTTGAGCTACTTTCTTAAACCACGGCAGTCCACTTAGTTTAGGAAGACGGAGTTCTATGATTCTGGCCATGAACAAATGGTCCCATATTGATGGCAAACAGTTCAGAGAGGAACTTGTAGGTGGTGGTGTTCCCGTGCATGTGCTGCTCTCGACTTCGAGATGGTTGTGCTTGTCGGTTTGGATGGTGCAGTCATAGTAGCCACGGTGAACTTCAGCAGGGCATATGATGCACACTGTTGCAACACAATATTCTAAGACGCTCTTTGACTTGTACCTTTTAGACTGTGGGCAAGTTTTGGAGGGTCAAGGGGTCGTAGTTCTCTCGGAGATGGTCACTGCCTGGCACTTGTCTGGACTGTATGTTACTTGCCATTTGTTAGCCCAAGCCTAGATACGGTCCATATCTTGCTGGATTTGGATGCAGACTGCTGCAATATATGAGAAGTCAAACATTGCTGATTATTGCACAACCATTCCCCACTTCTGATCTTCTTTCCTGATACAGGAAAGGCACTAATGAAGCTGCTACAGATAGTAAGGACACGGATACTTTCCTGAGGAATACTTCCAGAGATGTCCTGGACTGGAGATGACTGACTTCCCAACATCACATTCATTGTGTTAAGTATGACACCAGCCTGAGGGGAGGTTTTCCCCAACAACTTCCGCTGACTTTAGGTTTGCTAGTGCTCCTCAAAGCCATACCTAGCCAAATACAGCCTGGATATAAAGGAGAATCACTCAACTCCACTGTGGTGTTCAGCTCTTTGGTCAGCATTTGAAGCAAAACTGTAACAAGGTCAAAAGTTGAGTGACCTTGGTGGAATTCAAATTAACCACCAGCAGCAGGTTGTTGCAATTCAAGTGTAGCTTGATGGCATTGTTGATGACCCTTTCCATGATGTTACTGATGATTGAGAGCAGACTGAGGGGAGTTAATTAGCTGGCTTGGAATTGTGCTGCTTTTTTTTTTAAACATACAAGACATACCTGGGCAATTTTCCACATTGCTGAGTAGATGCCAGTGTTGTAAATGTACTGGGGTACGCCAGGTTCCGAAGTACATTTTCAGTACTATTGTTGGAATATTGTCAAGGCCCATAGCCTTTGTAACATCCAGTGTCTTCAGCCATGTCTTGTTATCACATGGAGCCTCCTCCTCCAATGAGCTGCTTAATTACCAAACACCATTCACAACTAAATATGGCAAGACTGTGGAGTTCAGATCTGATCTGTTTTGGAATCACTTAGCCCTGTCCATCACTTGCATATTTGCATGAAAGTAGTCCCGTGTCGTAGCTTCTCTAAGTTGACATCTTATTTTCAGGTATGCCTGGTGTTGTACCTGGCATGCTCTTCTCTACTCTTCATTGAACCAGGACTATTGCCAAGGCTTATTGATAATGATACAGTGCAGCATATGCCACAACATGAAGTTGCAGATTGTACTGAAAGTCTAGTTTTGGGGCTGCTGATGGCCCACACAACCTCACGCATGCCTAATCTGCTATCTGTTTCAAACTGATCCCATTTAGCATGCTGGTTATGTGACACACCTCATCCCTAGAAGAACTGTGAAGTGGTCATTCCTACCAATACTAGCACGGACAAACATTTGTGACAGGCAGACTGGCGTGGGTGAATTCAACTATGTTTTCTCTTGTTGATTCAATCGACACTTACTGAATTCACAGTGTAGCAGCAATATCTTCCAGGACTCAACCAGCTTGGGCAGTAGTGATGCTGCCTAGCCATTCTTGGTGATGGACACTGAAGTTCTTCACCCAGAGTACATTCAGGCCCCTTACCATCCGTAGTGCTTCCAATTGTCAATATTTGACAGGATTCCATGGGGTTTCATGGAGTTTGAAGCCAATGTTGAGAACTCCTTGGAGAAATCACTCCACACTGTATTCCACTGTGCTGCCACCTCTGCTGGCTGTGTATTCTAGTTTGGAAAGGACACGCCTGGGGCTGGCATTGTTGTTGTCCGGCACATTGCTGGTGAGGTATAATTCTGTGAATATGACCACATCAGACTGTTCCTTGACTAACCTGCAAGACAGCTTTCCTACTCACAGCACTAGTCCCCATACGTTATTAAAGAGGACTTTGCAAGGTTGACAAGACTGATTGTATGTTGTCAGGTGGATTCATTGCTTATTTGAGTTTTTTTTTAAGCAGCCTAATACAACTATGTGCATTGATAGGCCATTTCAGAATCAACCACATTGCTGTGGGTCTGGAGTTACATGGAGGCCAGATCAAGTAAGGACCACAACCTTCCTTCACTATAGGACATTGTAGAACCCATTAGTGGATTCGACAACAACCAATAATTGTTTCACTGTCATCATTAGATTTTTAAATTTAGATTTCAAACAATAAATAGATTACACTATCTGCTGTTGCATGGATTCAACTGTGTCTCCTGAGCATTACCTGGATATCTAGTCCAGCAACTTGTCACCTTCAAAAGATATATGTAACAGAAATTAAGCTCAACTTCAATGGCATCATGGCAGATACGCTGAAGAAAGTAATAATATTTTATGTACAGTAGGAAGCAAGTACTTTATTGATAGCCTCAAACTAAAGTTATAAAACATCATTAATACACTATTTGTAATAGGTGATGAGATTATAACAACTTCCACCTTTTAATCTTTAGGATTTGATACATTCCATAACATCAAGAGGTTGTCCTGAACTTAATCAATCTCGCTTGCTAAATGGGATTGTTCAAAAAGAAATCTAAAATCAAACAGTCCTAGAGTTCTGCATAAAATAGGCAATTAGAGCTTGACTGTCAAATTCCTACATTTTTATTAGAACAATGTTTCACCAACAGCAGTAAGTAACCACAAAGCTAACTTGATACAATATCATGAACCATACTTTGAGGTGTGAAGTTATGCAAACATTGAATGCACCCCTACCAAAGTTAAGAAGAGCTCAGGTTAACAAGGTCACACAAATAAGAAACCACAAAACCAGAGCATTTATATCACAATATACATGCATGCGTTTATGACAGGTGGGAGAGAGACTATCACAGCCTTAAGTTACTTAGACGAAAAGTAATTGACTCATCAAAACCAGAGTTTAACCTGCCACAGGGTATAGCAAAGGGTTAGCATTCTTGTACATTTAGATAAAGGGTAGCAAGAAAAATAAAACAAAGGCAGGCGAATGGAGTTCAGACAAAAATAGAAATTGCTGGAAAAGCTCAGCAGGTCTGGCAGCATCTGTGGAGAGAAATCAGAGTTGACACTTTGGGTCAAGTGACTCTTCGTCAGAACTGATGGTAGCTAGGAAAATGTCGGTTTATAGGGAGTTGAGTTACAATTTAGTCATCATTCAACTGAAAGAAAGGTCAGGACAGAAGAGCAGAACGGCCTACATCTGCATTCCTAGATAACGCAGACCTTGCAGCAGTTTGGACATGTGTACTGACCAGCAGATCCTATAATGGTATTTTGCCCTTTTAAACTATATTCCTTATAGCTTAATCACTTTTACACTAAATTCCAGTGTTTGACTGTAACTGCGCTGTTCAAGGTTTGATACAGCCAGAAAGTTACACAATAGGACAAAGCAGAGAGAAGTGTGGTCAGCCATATGGAGTAAGTGACAACCTGAGAATGACAATTAACTAAATCAATAATAGTCAAATTACTGGGCCTCTTCCTGTTTGCACCTAGATATACGAATAAGGTAATGACTTAATCTGCCTATTGTTGCTGCTCCATTGCACTTTTAAGGGAGTAAAGCTGAAACCCCTGTTTACTGTTTAATTTCAAGCAGATTAGGAATCTTGCCATACCACTAACCTCCACTCCTGACCACAGCTGTCTGTCAGGGACCATTCATTGCGCTGTACAAGATAAACCCATTAAATTTGACTCCAAAACTGTTTTTCCATGTCTTGAGCATTCCTTCCCCTCCCCAACACTCCCCTCCCTCTTCAGATAATACATGCTTTATTTGTAATGAGTAGTCAAGCCCAATATTTTGCTCCCCAAATGGGTATTTTACTTACTGGTACCTTGTATAGGGTACAAGGGATCAATCTGGTGAAGTGACTGTGCTATGAAGATGCCAGAAAGATTTAAGACACCGACACAGAGTAGCTCCCACTCAGTGAATGTCAAGGACAGCAATCACCCAGACCCAGTGGTTCATCTTCATACTCTATACAAGTCAAACCCTATTTTTGGTTTTGAGAGATTTAAACATGTTGACTTAAGAAGGAAAGCACAATGGCAATGCTGGCAAATGCTTGCGCCAGTTTGGGTGTACCCAAGGCAATGTTCCCACCTGGCTGCAGGAGTGTACAACTGCACAGACATGTACATAACATACACATTGACAACAAAAAAAGACATGGCACAGATTATTTTGTCAGGCACAGCACAGCTAAATTTTAAAGGGATTTTAATCAATTTTGAATGTCTATTAAAGGGAAGTAGAGAAACAGGCAGTACAAAATAAAGACTTAGGTAACTATATCACAGCTTTTGAATCTTTGTTGTGTGTCTGCTGCATTCCCCTATAAGCATCTTCCCTTTAAGAGAACTTCAGTCACTATGACATCCTTAAGTTACTAAAGATACTACATACTCCAAGAACTTTCTTTATTACTAAAACTGTGCCAGAGACAAAACTCCCATGATATAAAGAAAATAAAACCCAATAGTGTTCAGTAGTTGACCAGCTACAAGTATAGCTTTTAATCAAACAAATCAATTTACTAGGTACCATGGCAAAGGGCACGCACCAGTAATATTAACTTCGCTATTTTCTCCTTAAAGATAAAGCCTGGTCTTAGATATTGTGGGATTACTTGTCTCCAGTATCATTGTAGGAAACATTTGAAATATTAACATTACTTGGTAATACTGGCCTCAGCATTGCTTGTCTCAAACAAAATCTTCCCCAAAAATATTATCTGTCTACTTTGCTGGTCTTATTCATTCTTTTTGCTAAGAGGTCAGACAGGCAAATAATCTATTGTCAGTCTCAGGTAAGGAATACTTGGATAAACTCAACTTATTATTGTACTTTTGTGATAAGACAACTTGCCTTAATAAAGCATCTAACAAACTAAAGCACCCCAGGAACATAACCAAAAATTGATACAGCCAGAGATGGTGGGAGATATCAAACACTTGACAAAAAAAGGCTTTGAGAAGAGTTTTAAAAGGACAGGAAGTAGAGTGCTCTACAGTGGGAATTCCAGAGCCTTGACCCAGAGTGACACAGTTACCAATAGCGGCGTGCGGGAAGAAGAAGAAGAAATATTTGTTTGGTTGTACAGAGCCGAAAAAGAAAGATGAAGTCACAGCTTTTCGAAAGTGGGACCAATAAAAAAAAAACCTCTGGATTGCAGAGACTTCCCCTTAAATGACATAACTGAGGTGAGAAACAATTCATACAGTGAAATAACAAAAACCACAGTGCCAACCAACCTACAGTCTCCCAACATAAATGTCTAGGAGTCAAAAACAAAATACTGTGGATGTTGGAAATCTGAAATATGAACAGAAAATGCTTGGGGATATAGTCAATGTCGATGGAGTTTCCTTCCTCCTCCCCTACACTGTCCATTGTCATTAGGGGATGCCTGAAGACCCCCCGCCTATCAACCGCTCTCCGGAAGATGCACATTTTTCTTCCCCTGTCTCTTTGACAACATCGTTGGCCCCAGGTGTTACCGGCCACATCTTGCTGTGAGGGATCTTCATCCACAGTGGGTCAGTTCAGAGACACAGAGAGAGCTGACATCTTGAGGCTTGAGGCTAAAGGCCTCCCCCCCCCTCAAACACAGGGCCCATCCCCCGGGAAGGGGGCAGCAATACTCACCGCGGTCAGACCCTCCATCCAAGCTCAGCCACGACGGGCCCCTCAGCCCCGACCGCAAGCAGCTTCCACAGTTGAGGCCTGGTCTTTCCCCTGCCTTCCTCTCCTGGTTCCTTCCCCACCGCCGACAGTCCGATCGGGGTACCCGAGTCGCCTCTTCAAACGCCGTCCCCTCCTACTGGCTACACCCGAACCTGCTGGCTGCCCTGGGTAAGAGGGGAAGGGGGGGCGGAGAAGCAGGGAAATTCCTGACTGACGGTCGCGCTGACCATTGGAGTGTCGCGTAGCCGGGACGGTCCGCCAATAAGGAAAGGCCGTCGCGGCGGTGGGCGGGAACGACCCCAGCAAGTTCGGGTGAGGAAGCGGAGGCGGCTGCTGCTGGCCCGCGCATGCGCTGCCTACGTGTCTTGCTCCCTGGGTGGTGGTAAGTGAGGTTCTCACGGCTGAGGCACGTTGCAAGATGCAAGAAGAGAATTTGCTGGAAAAGCTCAGCAGGTCTTGGCAGCGTCTGTGCAGAAGAAGTCAGAGTTAACGTTTCGTGTAGTGACCCTGCTTCAGAACCCGAACCCGAAACGTTAAGTCTGATCTTTGCTTCGCGGATGCTCCCAGACTTACTGAGCTTTTCCAGCAACTTCTGCCTTTGTTCCTGATTTACAGCATCCACAGTTCTTTCGGTTGTAAGATGCAGATATGCCGTGCGTGCAGCATCTTGCACCACCCCCTCATTAAAAAAAAAGCTGGCTCAGCGGCAGGAATGATTAATAACTACTCAGGGTTATATGATACCAGGCCTAATACTACCCCATGGGTCTATCACCTTTCTCGGTTACCCTCCTGCTTTTGAAAAGGTTTCATGGAGCTGAGCCCCAAGAATTGCAAGAATGCAACAAAGAGACTTAGAAGGCTGTAGGGTTGGGTTGGCGAAGGAGCAGTTTTGAGTTCACCATCCAGGTTTTTTTATGTGTGCTGGAAGATACATGAGAGAATGCAGAAGTTTAGAAAGATTACAGCACAGAAGGAGGCAATTCAGCCCATCATGCCTGCACTGGCTGAATAAACCAGTCACCCATACTAATCCCACCAACCAGCACCCGGTCCACACACTTGAAGGTTACAGCACTTCAACTGCAAATCCAGGTTCTTTTTAACTGAGTTGAGGGTTTCCATCTCAACCACCAAACTGGGCAGAGAATTCCAAACAGCCACCAACCCTTTGGTTAAAAAATGCTTTTCATCAGGTCCCCTCTCATCTTTCTACCAATCAACGTTAACTCCCAGTAAGTGACCTCCCTACACAAGGAAATAGGTCTTTTCTGTGCACCCTATTCAAGCCTGTTATAATTTTGTGTACCTTAAATAAGTCACCCCTCAACCTCTTCAGTTCTAAGGAGAGCAGACCAAACTCATTATATTTTTCCTCATACCTGAAAGTTTTAAGACCTGACAACATTCTTGTAGACATGGTCTGTACTCTCTTGACAGCAATTATGTCCAGGGTAGGTTGTTGACTTGCTCACTGAGCTCGGTAAGCAAGCCAACAACCTCACCCACAACCCAAGCTACAGATCTTTGCCAAAACTTTGAGCAATGATATCCATTCTGTAATATGTTGGCCAGAACTGTACATCATTATCAAATGTGGTCCCTATATTGATTGTATATTGTATTTAAAAATATCTAGTATTTGTTTATACCTATTACATGCTAAGGATATCCCAAATAACTTTATTACTGAAAATTATTAAAAGTAGTTAATGACGTCAACGTGAAATACAAGGTGAATACTAGTACACCACTCGAATTAGCCACAAATGTGAGCACTACATGTAATTTTGAAGAACATGTGACTCGTGTTGGTTCACCCTTAAATCTGGACCTTAGCAACATAGTTGGAGTTCAATCTCCACTAGTCCTCAATTAATCTTTTCGAGGGCATTACGGTCTCATGTTGTTTTAAATAAATCAGGTCAATTAGATAGATAAGTGGTAGACAATGGCATATTTTCTGTTAGCTCAGCAGCATTTCCCCCAGTTTATGTTTCATTCATAAAAAAAATTGAAAATGCTGGGTAAACTCTACAGATTTGGCAGTATCCGTGGGGAGAGAGACAGTTAAAAATTTCAGCTTGAAGTAATTCTGAAGAACAACTATAATGGACTGGATACATTACCTCTGTTAACTCTCTTCATAAATATGCTGGATCTGTCGAGTTTCTCCAACATTTTCTGTTTTTATTACAGATTTCCAGCATCTGCAGTATTTTGCTTTTTTTATGCTTCTATCAGTTTGTTAGAATCCATATCGGTGATGATTACAAGTGCTAGAAGTTGTACCTTAAAAATGGCTAAATTTTCAGTCTGGTTGCAGGCAATTTATGCATCGTTAGGGCTCTCAACTGTGCTCTTTGCTTTCATTAACACTGCACTTGTTTGGACATTACCTTTTCTCTTAAAACAGGAATGCAGCTGGCCCAACAGCTTTGCGTGGAGGCTGGGGAATAGTGTGAGCTTTAAAGCACTAATTGTAACAGGGATGTAGAAAATAGGTACAGTCACTCGAACTACATGGGCATGAGGACTTTAATTGTAGGGAGCTGGGATTTTCTGCCCAGGAGGATCTCCATATTAATGGATATGTCTGTACGGGATGCCTTTTTCTGCTGTTTATTACTAATTTGCAACAGTGAAAGGTTCAGTGGTGTAGCTCAGGTAACTTGCCAGTTAAAGCTGCTGAGAGATAATAGGTACTGCAGATGCTGGAGAATCCAGGATAACAAGGTGTGGAGCTGGATGAACACAGCAGGCCAAGCAGCATCATAGGAGCAGGAGCTGCTAAACCAGTTTACAGCAGGGGTAACCTGATTGAATATGTTCCAAGCAGAAAACTATTCAATAGTCTTTAATTGCTAGTGATTTGCAAGTGTGTTATTCTCAAAATCAGTTCAGAGAGACTCCTTATTTCATTTCATGGAATCTTTTTCCTGCAGTCTAACAAATCTGTGAAGATTCTGGGAGAATTGGTAATTGTTCCTAATGTTCTGCGTGTTTCTAAACTCTAGTAAATTACTTAAAACTCTTAATAGATTATGATTTCACATTTAGAAATGTAGAAACAAAGCAACAAGGAGCAGGAGTAGAGATAAAAGGTACTGCAGATGCTGGAGAATCCGAGATAACAAGCATGGGGCTGGATGAACACAACAGGTCAAGCAGCATCATAGGAGCAGGAAAACTTGATGTTTCGGGCCTAAACCCTTCATCAGAAATGGGGGAGGGGAAGAGGGTTCTGAAATAAATAGGGAGAGAGGGGGAGGCGGATAGAGGATGGATAGAGGAGAGGATAGGTGGAGAGGAGGCAGACAAGTCGAAGAGGCGGGGATGGAGCCAGTAAAGGTGAGTATGAGGAAGGGGACAAAAAGAACTGGAGAGAGTTTATTCTTCAATCTACTATCAATGATTCCTGCAAGTGGTACATGTGTGGATAATGGATGAGGATAGGGTGGATTATTCTAGTAGAAGGTGATGCCTTCTAAAGTTGAACAGTTTTCCTGCAGTTTTTTTACATTCTCTTTCTCTTTTTCTCTCTCATTTTCTCTGTTTATTTCTTTATCTTTCTAAAAAGGCCAAATGTGACCTTTGGACACATGGCTTTCAATTGAGGTAGATATGCAATAGAGTTGTTCTTTTGCAAATGTCCTTATTTTTGTGTTGCTGCTCTAAGACCCTAGTGTAAGCAAGGACCACAATGACGCCATATAACAGCAGCTATGAGTCTAAGAAGCAACATGTCAGATTAAGGAAGTGTATTAAGGAAGAGGCCAGGAGTTCCAAGGCTGGGAATTCAGAAGCCGGGAGTTCTGAGGCTACGAGGTTGGAGACTGTGAGTTCCGAGGCCAAGAGGTCAGACACCACAAGGTCGGAGGCTGGGAGGCCAAGAGGAGAGAAGGGGAAATAAAAAACAAAAGAGAGAGAAAAAAAGAAAAGGAATGGACCGAGTGGATGAGCTCCGGCTGAAGTATTCTACTCCAACGTCATCTTGATTGACAAAGTTCAATTTTAAACTCAATGTTTGGCTGATTAAGAAGTATTCATATGACACAGAAAATTTAGAAATTGAAATTTGATGGGGAATTCCTTTTTTAGATAATTGTTTGTAATGTGATTTCTAGGGTCGAGCAGCACTGTCAGCATGATACAATCTAAGTCCTGCCCTATGTGTCAGCCTATATAGTATATTCCACAACATTTGGGTTCCTTTTGAGACACTTTTCTGAACAACACTTGCTGTTTACTTTGTTATAACATCACAGACTTACACTTTTCTTCCCCTTATTCATTCACGGGATGAGGGCGTCGCTGGCTTGCCAGCATTTATTGCCCATCCCTAACTGCCTAGAGGGCAGTCAGAGTCAACCACATTGTTGTGTGTCTGGAGTCACATGTAGACCAGACCAGGTAAGGATGGCAGTTTCCTTCCCCTAAGGGACATTAGTGAACCAGATGGGTTTTTCCAACAATCGACAATGGATTCACGGCCATCATTAGACTCTTAATTCCAGATATTTATTGAATTCAAATTCTACCATCTGCCATAGCAGGATTCGAACCCAGGTCCCCAGAAAATCATCTTGGTCTCTGGATTAACAGTCCAGTGATAATACCTCTCGACCATCGCCTCCCGATAGTCTGGATTCTATGCTTACTGATGTTACTGTACATTATATACACATAACTGACTTGACCGAGCCACACTACACTACATTGTCCTGCAACTGCCATGTGACCAACTATCACATCTGCCTTATTACAAAGAAGGAAACTAATTCAGAGTGTTACAGCTGTCTAGGTGGATGAGTAATATCCTCTCTTCCAACTCTTGAGTTTGATTGATTGAAATTTGATTAAAAAAGGTGAGCTTTTCCCACTCAATATCTATTTAAGCATGCCTAAGAGCTATGAAGAGCAAGCCAGATGGATATTCTTGAGTTAGTCCAAATTGAGGATGAGTTAGTTTATTGATGTTCACTGAAGTATAAAACAAAACTATCCTGAATCCACAACACACACACACCTCACACTCACTCATACAAGCAAAAAGAATAAGATAAGAGAGGAGGTAGAACTGAAAAGAAAGACATTTGCAGTTCAATGTGGGTATGAAATGTTGCAATGCTGGTTCTTCTGCAGACTGTTCAGCAGCAGAATTCCATGCTTTTTTAAAAACATCTCAGCTCTCAGTTTTTTTTTCTTAGGGATGACCATTGTTTTCAGAATAATGACCACTTCCAAGAGAAAGAGAAAGTCCTTCCTTTTGATGTTATTGGACAGTTGTGACTATTGTTCATTTTACTGTTTCCTTTCTGTAGCAAAAGCTGTGAGCTTACATCATAGCTTCTCACAGGAGTGGAGTTTCAAGGTGTCAAACCCAGCTGTTGGCACAGGTTAGAGATTTTTGCAAAGAATCTTGATGTTCCATCGTCATAGTTCCCCTGCTATCCTTTGATATAGATGGGAGGGACGGAGGGTGTACAATCCTTCTCTTTGCATAATGAGTTCCAGGTTTAAGTCCTTATCCCAGCAAAACCTGTAATCGAAGTGTCTCATCCTCAAAACATTTGCTGGTTACCTTTTGAACAATACATTCCAGATGCTGAATTTTAATGTCCAGATAATTGCCCTTCTGATAGCCTCATCAATGTTGGTATCTTAACTCATAGCCACAGTCTTCCACGGAATGTTGTGCAACAGTGGCTCAGTGGTTAGCACTGCTGCCTCACAGCGCCAGGAACTCAGGTTCAATTCCACCCTCGGGCAACTGTCTGTGTGGAGTTTGCGCATTCTCTCTGTGTCTGTGTGGGTTTCCTCCCACAGTCCAAAGGTTTGCAGGCTAGTTGGATTGGCTGTGCTAAGTTGCCCTTAGTGTTCAGAGATGTGTAGATTAGGGGGATTGGTCTGGGATGTCTGAGGGTTGGTGTGGATTATAGGGATTCTGTGATATGTGATTAACCATGCCATTTAGAAATTCCTGTTGATCATGACTGCTTCAGGTCAGGTAACATTGATGGTCGTCCTGAAGTATTCTAAGTCATTTGAAATGGTTTTCCTCTTAAAATTAAGTCCAAGGCATTTAAGTTAGTCAATGAGATTCTCAAGATTAATCGTCTGTAGTTTATATCATTGCGACAATAGGATTACTTGTTTAGAAATGTTCAAAGAGTGACTATGAAGATATTGTCCCTCGTAACCATATATGTGTTCTATTATCTGCTACACTGTAAACCATGGCAAATATCTCTTGCACCTAAAATTTTTGGATTAACCCTTCAAGGGCCAACAAACTGCATCATTAATGGAATCTCTTAATCATGATGGCATTTCATTCTAGGCAGTTTTGTGGGTTGGGCTTGCAGAAAGGACTGAGGAAATCCAAGTTTTCATGAAAACCATCTGTGTGTAAAATTCTGAAATCTGATACACACTTGTGCTATTGTTAAGCCAATTACACTGAAAAGATTCACTCAAATGGAAACTCCAAGGGGACAAAAGCTGCAGCATTTGTGCTGACAACGGTATGCGATCTTTATTGCATTTGTACAGAAATATGGTTAATAATGCTTTTCTACTCTGTAGGAAATGTGGCTTTGTCTGTAACCACAATTTATAAAAACCAAGTCACAATTTTCTGTACAACCACCTACTTGTACAGAGTGCAATAATGAAACATAAAAAATAATGCACATTAATTTTAAAGATTAAATATTATTGGGCTATAACTTAATTAAAAAAGAGGGCAGAATATCCAAGTTCCATCATAAAAAATAGTTACAATTGTTAAAAAAAACTGAAGGAATATGTTACATCTATCAAACTTAAAGAAAACTGAAATTTGCCTGGTGGTTTTAAGATTTATGACACATCAAGACAGTGTGCATGGCAACATATGAACTGTATTCATTTCCAATCAGATCAGGCCTTGTGAAAAGCAAATAAGATTATTGTACCAGAATGAATAATCTGCTAATTGGACTGCCTCAAGGCTTCTATACCAGATATTGTAACAATATCTACGCAAAAAAAGCTATTCAGCACTGCCAACCAGATTCATAGAATGTGCATGGCACAGAAGGAGTCCATTTGCCTGTCAGGTCCGTGCTAGTTCTCTCCAACAACAACTCAGCAAATTCCATTCACTGCCTTTGCCACGTGGTTCTGCATTTTTAAAACAATCTCCACATATTTATTTGATTCTGTATTGAAAGGACCACTTGTATCTGATTCTCTGGCAGGGCACAGTGAATAGGTCTGTTCTTACTTCACGGTATGGATAAAACATCAGTAAAATGTAGATGCTCCCTCTGCTGCCGTGTTTTTGACACACCTCACTTACATTCAAGACTCATTCCAGGTCAGTGAACACACTCAAATGCCAGTTGTTTTGTGTGTTCAATACCTGTGTGTCCCTGCTGTAGGATTGGCATGACATCCTATTGGAATGCTTTTGGTATTAGGACTTGTCTTCCATTGAAAATGACATATTACAAAATATCAATTTCATCTCTGTATGTCCAAAATGACCAAATCTCCTCATGTACTTCTTTAATACTATCAGGCTGTTCCCTGGATGATGATCTTCTGCAAACTTCTACTCACTCATCGTCAGTATTTGCTGATTTCAGTCTGTTTCTACACAGTTTCTGAACAAAGTGCAACAAATCAACCTTGCAAATGTCTTCAATGTTGCATCACTGCTTAAAACAAGAGGAATAACTTTGTGTTTGTGTGGATTGGGTTCATTTGCTCAGTGTATCAGCTGTAATCATCTGAGTACCTGATGTTTCACTTTAATCTCATTTTGATTCTCCTTGCAGATCATTGACTGATTCAATTATATAACCTGTGGTCTGTTCTGTCGAGATGAGTGTGGTTTGAATCTCAAGAATTGTGGCTAACATTGAGGCCTGTGCATATCAGTAGACTCACAACTGTTAGACCACTGGTATCCACCAGGTGGAAGAATTCAGGAAGCCAAGGAGAGTTTGTGTATTGACAATGAAGTGTGGTCTTGCCAATGCATGGAATTGATGATCCCTAGCAGGCAGTGAGACACTCTTTCTTAGGCCGTAACATAGAGTGCCACTTACTGAGATACATGTCTCTTGCAATGTGTAGTGGTAATACACTGTGACTCTTGTGCATTGACTTTTATCCTGACTTTTTGTGATGTTAACATTTGTACAAGCTTCTGATCATCTGAAATAAAAGCCGAAAGAACTGCAGAAGCTGTAAATCAGGAACTAAAACAGAAATTTCTGGCAAAGCTCAGCAGGTCAGGCAGCATCTGTGAAGAGAAAAAATCAGAGTTAATGTTTGGGGTCTGGTGACACTTTCTCAGAACTGATGGTATATGCAGAAAATAGGGAGGGGGTGTTAATGGTCTGTTTGGGACTCCTGCTCAAAACAAATGAGGGTTGCTGGCATATCCTTACCATCATTGACAATGGCTGCACATTTCAAACAGACTGTTCCCCTGAGGACCAGCTCTATAAACAGCAGTGAGAGGATTGACCTATGTCTTCTTCCAATATGGGCTGATTGAAATTTAGTTGATCCAAGAATCAAGCTCCGTGTCCAAAGTATTCCAGGTAGTTACGATAACCTGGTGTGACTCTGCAGACATCTTCAGTGTGTCACCTGCATCACGGGGGCAGAGCTAGAAAGGGGAAATCAGACTTTACAAACATTGATTAGGGCACGAGTACCCCTCGAGGCTAGTGTTTGATTCAGTACCAGGGATTCACTCATTGAGTTCACCAGTTTTACTCCATTTGAATTTGTTTATGGTGACCAGGGCTCTGAACCTAATCAAGGAGAAGTTTTTAGAAAAGAAAGAGGAAGTCTCTGTTTTAGGCAATGGAGCAGCAAGTCATATAAGGCTGTAAAGTGGCCTGAGAAGTGTTGAGAACCTCCCAATTAGATAAAGCAGATAAACGTATCAGAGTCCGAACCTTTTAAACATGTTGGTGCTCCTACAGGCACCTGGTGACACCTTAAAGGTTTGATTCGTACAAACAGATAAACAAGGAACAAGAGTAGGCTACTTGGCCCTTTGAGCTTGTCACATCATTCAATAAGATCATGCCTGATCTGACTGTAACCTCAACTCTACATTTCCTACATGCCCCAAGAATGGTTCATCCCCTTGGTATTCAAGAATCTATCTACCTCCACCTTAAAACTATTTAAAGTTTCTGCATCCACTATCTTTTGCGGGAGGGAATTCCAAAGACTCACGCATCCTGAGAGAAGAAAAAGGTTTCCACCAATCTGTTTTAAATGGGTGACCTTTTATTTTGAAACTATTCCGTGCCTTGTACAAAGAAGACAAGAAGCTCAGGAAAGTGAATTATCTAATTCAGATATCAGATCAGGGAAAAAGCCAAGGTTGTGCGATATTAACATGATAAGGGGACAAGCAAATCATTTTCTCGATGATATTTGTAGCAGCAATGGCTTCTGGCTATCCGATCCTGAAATGCAGACAAGCTTAGAGTCCTTGTTCACTCAGGTAGGTTCAGAACAGCAAGAATTTAATGCATAACAAAAACAGAAATAGCTGGAAAACCTCAGCAGGTCTGGCATCACCTGTGGAGAGTTAACGTTCCAGCACCAATTCTTCAGAACCAATTGTAACTGAGAAAGGGTTGGTATAGGTGCTGAAGAAGGGGTGGGGGGTGGGGGGAGGTTGCAGCTTGTGCTGAGATTTCACCATCTCAACACAGCACCCTGTTCCCTGGCCAACATCTCTGTCTCAGGCTTGCTGCAGTGCTCCAGCGAAGCTCAGTGCAGCTTTTCATGTTCTGCTCGGGGACCCTGCAGACCTCTGGATTCAATATTAAGTTCAATAATTTTTGGGCCTGAGCACCTTCTCCCATGTCCTTACCCCAACGCCTACACTCCAGGCCTTGTCATCACATGGGCTACCACAAACAACCCATTGTCAGCCACGAATAGTCCCCATTAACAGCTTTTCATCCTCCCAGGCTGATCTTTACCCATTCCTTTGTCTGCCCAATTGTTTTTCTCTCTCTTTCTGGGCTCCACCTGCACCAATCGTTACTCCACCTATCCCCCCAGCCACCTCCCCCACCAACCACCACCCCCCCAACCCCCTCAACTATCCCATATTTACCAACCTTTCCCCAGCTACAATCAGTTCCAAAGATGGGTCACTGGACTCGAAATCCTAATTCTGCTTTCTCTCTACCAATGTTGCAAGACCTGCTGAGTTTTCCCAGCAATTGTTGATTATCTTTCTGAGTTCCAGCCTCCACAGTTTGTTGGTAATTTTTGTTAAGCACTTAATGAGGCAGTTATCTGCCCTTGAGGGCTTGCATTGAGACAAACCAGGCTACACCAGCCCATCTTTACATGAAGTGAGTGTGGAAGATGCCCCTCCATAAGGCAGTGTCCTCTCAGCTAGGCCCAGGTTCAGGAGGAGATTAACTGTAGGCCGGAGTACTAATTAATAGAGACTTGCTGCAGTAAGAATCGTAGAATCCCTACAACATGGAAGCAGGCCATTCCGTCCATCGAGCCCATACTGACCCTCCAAATAGCATTCCACCCAGACTCAGCAACCCCTCCCCCCTGCCCACCTCCATCCTTGTAACCCTTTCCCATGGCTAACCCACTTAGGCTGCATATCCCTAGAAACTACGGCATGGCCAATTGACCTAACCTGCACGTCTTTGGGCTGAAGTAGGAAACCCATACAAACATGGGGAGAATGTGCAAACTCCACACGGTCAGTTGTCCGAGACTGGACTCAAACCTGGGCCTCTGGTGCTGTGAGGCAGCAGTGCTAACCACTGAGCCACCAAGAGCTGGATTTCCTCAGGTTGTGCCTGTGCCCAGAGTAGTGATTCCGTAGGACACTGCCCACATTTCTACTCTGTGCGTTTGTATGTAGTGTACTTGGTAATTAATAAACTCATGCTTTGTTAACCAAAGAAAGCTGGCAAATTGTTTTCTGTTAAGATGTAAGTTAATTTGGGACTAGGATAAATGTATTCGTAAGGGAAAGGGTTTGTTTGTTATGACCAGCTGAAGGGGTAGGTGAATAAAGAACAGAGCCAGTTCAACCCCTCACTCAGGGCTACCCCATTCACAACCATAACAAACTGCAGCCTAGGTGTACAGAACCAGGGCTAGGCCAGAAAAGCAACAGACAATGTATTTAACTAAGCAAGAAAAGTAACAGAATTACAAACAGTCATTATAGCCATTATCACTCTTCTCAAAATTACAAAACTATAGCTTTTAGCAATATTAAAATGATTGGGAGTAATAATTTAAAATAAGATTAAATTTTGAAGTGTAGCTGCTTTCTTACAGAGTATCACAATGAGTAGAATTGCAACTTACAAATAGCCGTCAAAAATGTTGAAGATTATTGTATCTACATTGTATTCCTGGTTATAACATAGACATTGGGAATACTGCTCATAGATATTAACCTAAACTTATAAGAGGCCCATATAGAATGTTGCCAGCATCTAAAGTGTTGAGATATACATTTTTTACAAGGCTTTAAGTGTTATGTGTCTGTGTGCTTTTCTTCACTTCATCTGACAAAGGAGCAACACTCCAAAAGCTTGTGATTTCAAATAAACCTGTTGGACTATAACCTGGTGTTGTGTGACTTCTGACTTGTCCGCCCCAGTCCAACACTGGCACCTCTACATTAAGTGTTGTGAAGATAAAAGTGCAGTAAATATCTTTTTCCACAGGAGGGCAGCATTAAACCACATTAGTTCCTAAATTCAGAGCAAAATTGCAAGTTTCATTTGTACAGTACATCCGGAACTAGAAGACCAGAAATGCATCTAATTCATTCATCTAGTAAACAATTTGTCAAAGATTAGCTTTAAGTAAAGGTGAGTGTTTCATGCTGTGGTGATCTAAAATTCTGGTTTCCCTCTTTGTAACAGTGACTACAACAAAAGTATCATTAGCTGTAAAATAATGTGGGAAGGAAAAACATTTTCGGAGCGGAGCAAGTGAGGAGCACGTCCGGGTGGGTATTTAGGATTCAGAGGGAGAGTGGGTCAGAGTCTGGGAGTTGTAATGTATCTAAGTGTGGTGAGAATGTGTGAGCTAAATGTTGGTCAGTTGAGTAGTTATTCAGGAGTTAGACTATGTATTTGAAAGTCTGATTATCCCTGCGTAACTATTCACTTAATTTCAGTAGAATCCACTAAATTAGGAACAATGACAGAAGTTGCTGGAAAAGTTCAGCAGGTCTGGCAGCAGCTGTGAATAAAAAATCAGAGTTAATGTTTCGGGTCCAGTGACCCTTCCTCTGATTTTTCCTTCACAAATGCTGCCAGACCTGCTGAGCTTTTCCAGCAAGCAACTTCTGTTTTTGTTCATGATTTACGGCATCTGCAGTCCTTTCAGGTTTTGCTTAGTATTTAACTCACTGCCACATCTCTTTTCGAACCCTCTGAATTGTCTGATTTAAATAGATACTTTTGTAAAGTTCCAGGATGGAAGAATAGCCCAGCAGAATCTGCAATTTTCCGAGCAGTTTCTTTGGAGTCTGCTACAATGGGGATTCAGCACAGTCCCAGAGCAAATCCTAACTACTCTGGAATAATGACTGCCAGGCCATCAGAGACTCCACATCATCATTATCATAATGTTCCCCAATAATGAGGTGTATGTGATTGTGTTTGTCTCCTCCAGATATTTCAATTTTAGCCTGGGAATTGTCCCATGATTGTGCCTCACCCAAGTGTCCATTGTTAAGACCATACGAAATAGGAACTAGGATAGGCCATTCAGCCCCTCGAAAATGCTCCACCATTCAATAGGATCATGGCTAATCCAAAATTCCTCTCATCCACTTCCCTGCCCATTCCCTGTTTCCTTGTTTCCCCAACTGATCAAAAATCCATCTCAGCCTTAAATATACTCAAGGACTCTGCCCCCACAGCTCTCTGTGGCAAGAAGTTCCAAAGATTCTCAATCCTCTGAGAGAAGAAATTCCTCCTCATCTCAGTCTTAAATTTGCACCACTTTATTCTGAGACTATGCCCTCTGGTCCTTCACTCTTCCACAAAGGGAAGCACCCTTTCAGCGTTTACCCTGTCAAGCCCCTTAAGTATTTGGTATGTTTCCATGAGATCACCTCTGATCCTTCTAAATTCCACTGAGTACAGTCCCAACCTGTTTAGCCTTTGTTTGTAAAATAATCCCTTCATATCAGGGACCATCCTAGTGATCTGAACTGGCTTTAATAAGATGATATCTATCCTTAAACAAGAGACCAAAACTGCCCACAGTACTCCAGATGTGGTCTCACCACCACCCTGTACAATGGCAATAGGACTTCCCTACTCTTATACACCAACCCACTTGAAATAAGGGCTAACATTCCATTCACCTTCTGATTACCTGCTTCACCTGTGTGTTAACTTTCTGTGTTTCATGGACAAATCCCCCTGAGTCCCTCTGTGTTGCAGCTTTCTGCAGTTCTTCTCTATCTAAAATATCTAAAAGAATAATGTTTTTTTTTGGTTCTCCCTTCCAAAAAGAATAACTTTGCAATTTCCTACATTATATTGCATACTTAAGTTAACATTTGGGATTTTGAGAGTGGAGGTTATTGACTCTAGAAAACCCTTGTCTTCAATCTCCTCTCGTCACTCTTATCCACATTGACATTGGACAAGCCACTCTGGTTGATCTACCCTGACCTCTACAGGGCCTTGGTGATATCATATCTGGAATATCGTGTGCAGTTTTGGTCTCCTTATCTGAGGAACAACGTTCTGGCTCCGGAGGGAGTGCAGCAAATATTCATCAGCCTGATTCCTGGAATAGCAGGATTGATGTATGAAAAGAGACTGAATGGGTTAGGGCTATGTTCACTGGCGTTTTGAAGAATGATCTCATAGAAACCTATAAAATTCTAACAGGTCTAGTCAGGGTAAACAAAAAAAGAAGAAGAGAAACTGGACTAGAAATGTTAACTCTGTTTTCTCTCCACAGATGCTGCCAGACCTGCTGAATTTCTCCTACAATTTCTGTTCTTGTTTTAGATTTCCAGAGTCCGCTCAGTTCTTTGTTTCATTAAATGAAAGAAAGATATTCCGGATAACTGGGGAGTCCAGACCCAGGGGATCAGAGTCTAAGGATAATGGGAGATGCCATTTAGGACTGAGGTGAGGAGAAATTTCTTCACCAGGCAGCAGTGAGCCTGTGGAATTCTCTGCCACAGAAAGCAGTTGAGATCAAACCATTGAATGTTTTCAAAAAGGAGTTGGATATATTTCTTAGGGCTGAAGGGATCAAACAGCATGGGTGAAAATGGGAGCAGGGGATTGAGTTGAATGGTCAGCCATGATCATGATGAATGGTAGAGCAAGTTCAAAGGGCTGAATGGCCTACTTCTGTTACTATGATCTACCTCCAGGGCCATGGGGTCTATCTTGGCTGCTCTCCCAAGGAACAACATTGACTGTGAAGAAAACTTAGAACAGAATCCCTACAGTGGTGAAGCAGGCCATTCAGCCCATCAAGTCCACACTGACCATCCAATTAGCATCCCATCCAGACCCACACCCCTATATTCTTACATTTCCCATGGTTAATCAATGTAGCCTACATATCCCAGAACACTATATCATGGCCAATCCACCTAACTTGCACATCTTTGGACTGTGGGAGGAAATCGGACCACCTGGAGGAAACGTACAGAGACACAGGGAGAATGTGCAAACTCCACACAGACAGTCACCTGAAGGTGGAATTGAACCTGGGTCCCTGGAACTGTGAGGCAGCAGTGCTAACCACTGAGCCACCTACAACTATGGATAAAACTTGTTAGATACTGCTCTTTATGATTCAGCGCTCTCTATAGACTCAGTGAGCATTTAACAGTATATAAAGAAGGTAAAGTTACCATAGGCCCAGAGGTTGTTTAATATTTGCTCTCTCATTGTGAAAGAGAGATGACTGGTGGTGAGTTTAACCTGAGGGTCACCATTCCTCGGGTGAGGGTTGAGGTTGAGGTTGAGAAGGTGGGGCACTTGAAGGCATCCTCAGCTCGTGTGGAAACGGAACCTCTGTTATTAGCATTGCTCTGCACCACAAAGCAGCCATCGAGCCAACTGAGCTAGTCAACACCCTGAAGCATGTAACATTGCCATTAGAACACTAATACCGTGAACAAGAAAGGCAACGAAAGCACTGGTTAATAAAATGACAATAATGACAAACTGCGCCAATACATCTTTTATTTCCATAGCTTATGATTAATTGGTACTCCTGTCCCTTTATCACTGTAAGCAAGTCATTGGTGCTGGTAGACTGATGAAAACACTGGAACACAATTACAGGACTGTATGCAGTTAGGGATGGACAATAAATGCTGGCCTAGCCAGCAAAGCCCACATTCCATGAATGAATTTAAAATAAGTATACCTACTCCATTAACGCAAGAACAGAAAGCCCACAGAGAACATACATGGTAAGTTCAGCAGCTTATTGATTAGAATGGGAAATGTAGGTATTTTATATTAGGTATTTGTTTATTTGTTCATGGAATGTGCACATCTCTGACTGAGCTGTATCCATCTGTTGTATCCATGAGAAGGTGGTGATGACCTGCCTTCTTGAACCACTGTAATCCATCCAGTATAGATTTTCCCACAGTGCTATAAGGAAGGGGCTTCCAGGAGTTATGTGTATACATTGGTGCTAAGGCAGAGGAGGCGATTTTGTAACTCACTCAGAGATAGTAGGAACTGCCAATGCTGGAGAATTTGAGATAACAATGTGTGGAGCTGGAGGAAAACAGCAGGCCAGGCAGCATCAGAGGAGCAGGAAAGCTGACGTTTTGGGTCTGGACCCTTCTTCAGAAATGGGGGAGGGGAAGGGGGCTCTGAAATAAATGGGGGGGATGTGTGGGTCTGTGATAGAAGGTGGATAGTGGAGCAGATAGGTGGGAGAGAAGATGGACAGGTCAAGGAGGCTGGGATGAAGCTAGTAAAGGTGTGTATAGGCAGGAAGTTGGGATGGGGTTTAGTTAGTGAGGAGGGAGGGGCGGATAGGTGGGGGAGAAGACAGACAGGTCAAGGAGGTGGGGATGAGAGAGGGTCTGGTCTTGGGATGAGGTTGGGGGTGGGGCGATTTTGAAGCTAGTAAAGTCTACATTGAGACCACTGGGCCGTATACTTCCAAGACGGAATATGAGGTTCTGTTCCTCCAGTTTCCGGGTGACATCGTTGTGACACTGGAGAAGGCCCGGGATGGACTTCTCGTCCCTGCCTCCTTGACCTGTCGGTCTTCTCTCCCCCTATCTGCCCCTCCCTCCTCACTGACCAACCCCCACCCCCACTTCCTACCTACACTCACCTTTACCAGCTTCATCCCCGCCTCCTTGACCTGACCGTCTTCTTTCCCACCTATCTGCTCCACTATCCACCTCCTATCACCATCCTCCCCTCACTATTTATTTCAGAGTCCCCTACCCCTCCCCCATTTCTGCAGAAGCGTCCTGACCCGAAACGTCAGCTTTCCTGCTCCTCTGATGCTGCCTGGCCTGCTGTGTTCCTCCAGCTCCACACCTTGTCACCTCAGGAGATTTTATAGATGTTTTTATGAAAAAAGAGAAACCACTCTTACATTCTGTTCACTTAATCTGCACCATCAGTACTCTTTCTCTGCCAGCATTCCACCGCCCCCTGCCAACCATTGCATAAATACTGTCCCATCCACTCTTAATGGCAGCTCTGATAAATACATTCAAACTCGAAACATTAGCTTACTCTCTCTCCATGGATGGTGCCTGATTAACTGTGATCTCCAACATTTTTTGTTTTCAGTCAAGATAACTATGTTTGTTTGGGGCACAGGCGATGCTGGTTCAATAATTTAAAATAGTCACTGACAGTGAGCAGATCATTTTTGCAATTCTGATAGAACATCAAATGCTTTGCAGTGATTGGTTGATACAGAAATCACTGCAATCTTTAAGTGAGAAAATATCAGAAGTATACTTAGGATCATGGGGCAAGAGGACAGGAATTGTTTAATGGTGAAAAGTGGGAAATCATCCATTTTGCTCATGAAAAGACTAAAAACTTCCATCTTGCTGCAGGGCTAACCACTTACTCTGTACTTTCCAAACCCAGGCCACCAACATCTAGAAAGAACAGATGCATGGGAACACCACCCCTGGCAAGTTCCCCTCCAAGCCATTCACAAGCCTGACTTGGAAATATATAACTTGTTCTTCAGTGTAGCTGGGTCAAAATCCTGGAACTCCCTTCCCAATGGCATAGAGGGTCTATCTGCAGCACAGAGACTGCAGTGGTTCAAGAAGACAGCTCCCCACCACCTTCTTAAGGCAAACTAGAATGAGCGGTCATAGTTTTTAGCTAAGGGGTGACAGATTTAAAACAGGGAAATAAATTCTCTCAAAGGGTTTCTGAATTAGTGCAATTCATTACCCCAGAGAGTGCTGAGTTGTTGAGTAAATTTAAGGAGGCAATAGACAGATTTTTAATGAGTAATAGGTTAAAGAGTTATAGGATCGGGCTGGAAAGTGGAGTTGAGGTCGAGATGAGATCAGCCATGATTGTGTTAAATAGTGGAGCGGGCTTGGGGGGCGCTGAATAGCCTACTGCTGTTTCTAGTCCTTATGAATAGCAAGTCATCCACTATAAGTGACAACATGCACAGCAGTTGATATACTTGGGCCAAGGGGGACAAGGGACCCAGACAGTAAAGGAACAGTGGGCGACAGACCAGCAGCAATCACGTCCTTTATTCATTCACAGGATGAAGGTGTCACTGGCCAGGCAGCATTTATTGCCCATCCCTAATTGCCCAGAGGGCAGCTAAGAGTCACCCACATTGCTTTTGGTCTGGAGTTACATGTAGGCCAGACCAGGTAAGGATGGCAGTTTCCTTCCCTAAAGGACATTAGTGAACCAGATGAGTTTTTCCGACAATCAACAATGGATTCACGGTCTTCATTAGATCCTTAATTCCAGATTTTTATTGAATTCAAATTCCATCATCTGCTGAGGGAGGATTTGAACCAAGGGTCCCAGAACATTATCTGGGTCTCTGGATTAACAGCCCAGTGATAATACCACTGGGCTAGCACCTTCCTATTTGTTTGTATTGTTTGCACAGCTGAGGGGTTGTATGGGGGATCTTCAAGAACCTTGTCTCATTCTGTACCACTCATTTACCAGTTATTCATTAAAACAAATCCAATTAGAAACATCATGACAATGATGATCCACAGACCTCAAGGTGAGGAACAAAATCAAGGTCAACATTCCGCAAGGAAAAGACCTGCTAAATCTTTCAACTCTCAACAGAACACATTCTGGAAGAATTATAACACCTCGGCTCACCTAAATGTGTGAAGTCAGAGATTTAGGTTAGATCGGGTAAATGGAATTATACATATGAATGTAAGATGTTAATTACAGGAAAATGCTCAGCGGTAGGAAATTGCATGATGTAACGCTTCTGAAAAAAATACTATAGACTTCATTGAGTTCCACCCAATTTAATAACATCATAAGGCCATGGGCGGGGTAAGGATGAACATCTTAGAATCCCAATGAGGACAGACCTGTTGTCCTGAATCTCCCAATAGCCTTAGCAACAATGTCAAACTTGCACCTGATTGCTATCATGCAACAAACTACATCTGGATAAAGACAACAGCTTCTCCCAGTTAGAATACCCAATGGTTTTCCTCTACCACTTCAGACCAATAGGCCCTGTCGACTGAGTCAGAAACGGGGATGGTGGTAGCTGTCTACCCAACCAAAGGTAGACAGTGTTTGACAACACAGTACATGGTGTCAGTGGTGTTTATATGAAGACTTGATCTATCTGTACTGTACCATATATGGGCATGTGCCTGTGGTCATCAGTTACCTGGGCACAACATAGTGCTGGTGAACTAGAATGTTTCCACCAGATTTAATGTTCAAAAGCACAAGAGTCACAAGAAGTATTACCAATGAGATACATTCAAGATCTTCTTAGTCATTTGTTTTCTTTTTAATGAAATTTTGATGCATTAAAATGGCAGGACATTTCTTTCAATGAACTGTCCATCATTTTCAAGTCAATTGTATAAATTGCTTTCAATGTACTTTACTTGAAAAAAGCCAGGATTTATTGGAATTGATTACGTTAATGGTATTTAAAGCAGGACTAATTCAGTATATGTAACTTTTTAAAAGCCAGACTGTGATCCTTTCCTTTGCTCAGTTAGTGAGTGTACTGTGTAATATGAGGCTAAGTTCAATGTTCAGTTCCTAGTCTGCCCTCTTTTAGCTAATTTGAGGCAGAGTGATCATATAGTTGACCTATGGATCACTGAGTTGAAGGGAAGACGATGGACATGTGGCCAAAAGGAGATTAGTCCAAGTTATGATGCTTGTCAATATTCACTGTCAGGAGAATTATTATTTGTGATATAATAAGGAACAGTGCCCATGGATATTTTCAGGAAGGGTCAATGAGAAAATCCACAAACACTCACTAATTGGAAATTATTTTTCACATTTACTAAAAATAAATTATGAACCAATTCTTGTAGTCTTCCTCCCAATTGCAATATTGTCAGTTTTGGATTCTTGTTCTTCTGCTTTTTGAGTTCTCTGCCAGACCCACATCACAGTGACCTCTACCCTAGGCAGAAAACAGAGGCAGGTCCTGAGTCCAGATGGACCAGAGATTGCTATTTCTCTGATCTGCTCCGGCCACACAATCAACTGGGGCCCCCCAAGGAAGTCTGAGTTGCTGTAGCAATTTACATGTAAGTTGTAACCTTTGGCTATGGATAGCGATGGTAGAGGTTCCAAATATTTTCCATCATATTAATAACCAGGAATCTCTCCCTTCTTACTGGCTGTCATTGACATGTGTCGTTAAGATTTACAGGTAGGTACTCAACCTTTTTGGCTACTTTACGAACACACCTTCAGAAGACTATAAAGAATGGGAAATGGAGTAGGCCATTCAGCCCCTTGAACTGGTTCTGCCATTCAGTAGGATCATGCCTGATCTGGTGATGTACCATGTGTATTTTCCTGCCCTTTCCCTATCATCCTTTATTCCCCAGCCGATCAAGAATCTATTAATCTCAGCCTTAAATACACACAAGGACTCCATCACCACCACCAGCAACCCCCTAACTTCTGTGGCAAGAAGTTCCAAAGACTCACAACCCTCTGAGAGAAAATAATGTCTTCCTTATCTCAGTGTTAAATTAGTGCCCCTTTGTTCTGAGAGTATGCCCTTTGGTTGTAGATTCTCCCATGTGGAGAAACGTCCTCTCAGCATTTACCCTGTCAAGCCCCTTAAGTATCTTATATATTTCAATGAGTCCATCTCTCATTCTTCTAAACTCCAGTGAGCAGAACACCAACCAGTGTAGCCTTTATTCATAAGACAATCCCTCCATACCAGGGATCATCCTAGTGAACCTTCTCTAAACTACCACCAATGAAGTGATATCATTCCTGAAATAAGGGGACCAAAACTGCTCACAGTACTCCAGACATCGCTTCACCAGCACCATTTCAATAGTATACTGCTTTTCTATTCTTCCTGCCAAAGTCAGAAAATTCACATTTTCCCACATTAAACTCCATCTGCTGATATTTTTTGCCTAATCGCTCAGACCATCTCTATCTGTTTGTAGACTCTTTGCCTCCTCTTGACAATTTATTTCCCTACCGATCTTGGTGTCATCAGCAAATGTAGCTAACATACATTTAAGCGCTCCATCCAAATCTTTGAAATACAGCATCTTCTGATTCCCAGCCCAATATCTCAGTTGCGTAACATAAATAATTCACAAATGTAACCTCTTAGATGGTAAAAATGGGGAATGTAGAAGCTATTGGAGGAATGACTTTCCTCAACATATCAAATTCGGTGGTAGCTCAAATCAGACTATTCATTCTGTCTGGCAGGACTGAAGATTTTTCTGAAGGCACCTTTTCAGCTAAGATCCTTCATCAGTACATCCCAGTTTTATTAAAAACACTTGAGTAAGCAAATGTTTCAAAGACGTCGCTTGAAACTGAGAAACTGTTGCTGCAGTTTATCTTCAGCTGTCCTAACTGAGGTGAGGCTTGTGTGGGCTCCAGCCATTGTTTATTCTGGGAGATGTCCCAAATCAGTTCAGCTGCCAGGAGGTACTGAATTAACTAGTCTGCCAACAAATGGCTTTCACCCTTAACCTGTACAAAGTTGGCATCAGTCATCATATTAATTAGATGTGAATTCTTCACTTCACATCAGATATTGTGTTAGTCAAATGCAGAGAAGTTCAGAAAAATATGAGAGGAGAGTGTGGAGGTTTGTATTAAGTTCTTAAGTTCACAATCAGTTGGTATCTAGATATAAGCTGTAATATCTTTAAAAATAGGAGATCAATATTTTCCCAATATTCCAAATTAGAGCAACTAATCTCCTTTGTTAAGTAATATGTTAAAATAATTGACAAAACTCTAGATCTTAAGTAATATCACAGAAATGAAATGTTTTGTTGTTTTAAACAGGTGTCTTTTGCATTTATTGAGAAGAATTTTCATTGATATAGGCCATTAAGATATTCCAAAGTGCCTAACAGCCTTCATTTGAAGTTTAATCACATTTGTTGTGTCGACAAGTGCGGCAATTTGCTCATTGGTCTGCCCCACAAAATGTTTACATTGATTGAGGAAGGAAGTCCCAGCAGATCTCTATGTTCTCCAGGTATTATCATCGAACCATTGACACTCATCTAAGCAGGTATGCAGGACCTTCATTTAAAGGCTCAACTATGGGATGAGGAAACGGATGGATTTGAATCTAAGGATAAGAATTTTTAACGTGAAATGTTGTTGGACTGAGAAGCAGCAAACTCAAAAAGCTAATGGTCAACCAGCTTAACAGGGGAACATTCCTTCAGAGCTGTACTGAAATGTCAACGTAGATAACGTGCTCACGTCTGGAGAGGGCCTTAATCTACAACCTCTGTCTAAGGGCTGAGAATACAACCACTGAACCAAGGTGTCAATCAAAGCACTGTGCATTTTCAGTCAGCCCCATCTTGGCGTTTATAGTTATTCCCACCCAAATAAAATTTGTTGGAGTTGAATTTGTGTAATTCTGTTAAAAGTAAAACCTGCTTTTCAACAATGGCCAACATTTGTAACTACTGCAGAAAATCTGCATTAATGGACACAATTCAAATCCAAAAGAACTGCGGATGCTGTAAATCAGGAACAAAAACAAAGTTGCTGGAAAAGCTCAGCAGGTCTGGCAGCATCTGTGGAGGTGAAAACAGAGTTAACGTTTCGGGTCCGGTGACCGTTCCTCAGAACTGATGGTGGCTGGGAAAACGTCAGTTTATATGCAGAAAATAGGGAGGTGGGTGGGGCAGGGAGTAAACGATAGGATAGAGCCCAAAGAGAGAGAAAGACAGTTGGACAGACAAAGGAGTTGCTAACGATCAGGCTGGGAGGGTGAATAGTTGTTAATGGGGCCTGGTAGTGACTAACTGTGGTAACTAAAGATACCACATAGCCTGCCACTACACACCCCCTGTTGTTAGTCACTACCAGGCCCCATTAACAACTATTCACCCTCCCAGCCT
>JAHRHZ010000048.1:12575271-12611017 GCA_024137785.1 Ginglymostoma cirratum | reverse complement strand
AGGCTGGGAGGGTGAATAGTTGTTAATGGGGCCTGGTAGTGACTAACTGTGGTAACTAAAGATACCACATAGCCTGCCACTACACACCCCCTGTTGTTAGTCACTACCAGGCCCCATTAACAACTATTCACCCTCCCAGCCTGATCGTTAGCAACTCCTTTGTCTGTCCAACTGTCTTTCTCTCTCTTTGGGCTCTATCCTATCGTTTACTCCCTGCCCCACCCACCTCCCTATTTTCTGCATATAAACTGACGTTTTCCCAGCCACCATCAGTTCTGAGGAACGGTCACCGGACCCGAAACGTTAACTCTGTTTTCACCTCCACAGATGCTGCCAGACCTGCTGAGCTTTTCCAGCAACTTTGTTTTTGTTCACAATTCAAATCCATTTGTTCTTCATGAAATGTGATTAAAACTGCTCCTGAATGCTGTTTTTCAGTATATCTTTGAAGTCCATTCTCATTTTATCTACCAGCTGCAAGTAAACTTAAGGGTTAATTTGGAAATAAGTCCTTGAGCTGAGAGATATTTAGTATCCCTCAATGTTGGTCTGCTCCTATTTCATCACCTTTGACCAAGCTTTGCAAAGTTCATTGGACTTGACAGAATTGCTTTATTCTTTGTATGAAAAACTAACACTCTTGACCTCCAATTGCTACAGGTCAGCACTATATTTAGCTATGCTGCTGACCCACGCTTAAATACATTACCGTTGCAAGTTCTCTTATGAATGTTGATGGACTTAGTCATCCAAAACTGGCTGCATGATAATTGATCTCTGATTAAGAGGATATTGTAACCCTGTGACCTTTCACATTGAACTTTGTTAAATGAGCCATTAGTGATTTGAGTGCAACTCACATGTCAATTAGTGGTGAACACACCTGATTAAAGCTGAAATTAAAACTACAGCATTTTGTCATATTTATCAGGTAATGTTTACCATGAAAATTGGATATTTACATTCAGCCCTTCCTTCGAAAAATTAAACAGAAGAATGCCTTAAATAGGATTTGGGGTTCTAGAGAATGCAGACTGTAGACAGCAGAATGGCTGATTCAGTAAGTTGCACAAAGACATTTATAGCAACAAAATAATTTGTGTTTATTTAATGCCATTGCCAAGTTAAAACATCTTTAAGGCATTTAACAGGAGTGTTACCAGACAGAATTAGACATCAAGTCAATGAAGGAGATATTTGGAATGTGTCTATGTGTTTGGCGCAACAGAAACAGTGTCTTAAAGAAAAAGAGAGATGGTAACATCATAAGAATAGGGATGGAGTAGGCCATTCAGCCCCTTGAGCTTGGCTGATCTGACATACCTCATAATCTCTTTCCTCATTGCCCTTGACTCCCCTACAGGTCAAGAATCTATCTATGACAGCCTTCAGTATGCATGAGGGCTCTGAACCCACAGGTCTCTATGACAGGGAGTTCCAAAGACTCACAACCTTCTGAGAGAAGAAATCCCTCCTCATTTCAGTATTAAATTCATGGACCTTTATTCTGAGTCTATGTCCTCTGCTTGTAGACTCTCCCTTGAGGGAAAGCATCCTCTCAGTATTTACCCTGTCAAGCCCCTTAGGAATTCTGTATGTTTCAATAAGATCATCTCTCATTCTTCTAAATTCCAGTGAGTAGACTCCTATCCAGTTTAGTTTTTGCTCATAAGACAGTCCCCCCATGGGGATCATCCTAGTGAACCTACTCTGCAATGCTCCAATTAAATGATTTATTTCCTTGAATAAGGAGACCAAAACAGCTCACAATACTCCAGATGTGGCAGTGTGGAGAGAATTCCAGAAATTTTGGTTTTGATAGCCAGGGCCAAGGCTGTTGATGGTTGCTTAAAGGAGTTGCGAGACATCAGAAAATGCCAGTTAGAGGAATGCAGTAAAAGATAGGAGGGTTGTAGGGCAGCATTGTTAACAGTGATGGAGCAATTGAGAAAATGGAATGATTTGAATACAAGGATAAGAACTATTAAGGTGAAATGTTGTTGACTGGGGAGCAGTAAGCTCAGATGCTAATGTCCGCCTAGCCCTGCATCTAATTTGTGACAAGCAGTCATTGGGATTCTGCACTGTGACATACAAAATATGTGCTACTCAGTAATGTGGGGTGTAAGTGCCAATGTCGAATTGTGCATCAACCATTATTAGCTCCAAAAGGGCACACTTAGAGAGAGACAGAATTAAATAAATACTTTGCACACGAAGTTCAGAACTTAACACAAAATTAGTTTGAAATACAATACAAATACTGACCAAGACAAAGGAATCTCAGTCTCAAATGTTTTAACAAAGAGCTGACAAGGTCTATGAGGGAAAGGATGTGGGAGCGGGGAGAAAGTATTAAAGTGAATGCAATGTTGATACTAACAGAATGTTGAGGGCAAACTATTCTTGATGTAGTCTGCTACAATCCAATTTCTATCTAATTTTCCCTCACCTCCTCATACTGTGCCTGCCCTAAAATGAGTTGTAACCTATGTGATAACTTTCAAATGGATGTTTATGATGGTTTAACACTATATATAAGAGTGTGAATATTCCATGAACTCCTATTGCCTACTATGTCCATGAAAACATATGCAATGAATGGATTAACAATGAAAAACCGTATGCTTAATGGTTACTGATATACAGATATTTGCAAAGCATAAGTCTGGTAATGTTAGTTTAGGGATCAGAAAAAAGTTCTCAGGACTTTATTTCCTTAATCATTTACTTCCAGTTGGTTGTGGTCTGTTGAGAGGCAAATGGAAGATAAAATCGGCAAGGTTTATGGAGGGAAGCAGTCATGTACAGTTGATAGGCTGGTTAGTGTTTATTTCATCTGTACTTCAAAGGCAGCAAAAGTTGAAGATGCTTGATGCAATTTCTAGCACTGTCACTACAGTTTCTTATCACAGAATCACAGAAGTGTGACAGTGCGTAAGGAAGCTGTTTGTCCATCACGTCTGCAGTGGCTCTCCAAATGAACATCATGACTTAAAGCCACTCTCCTGCCTGTTCTTCACACCCTTGCTCATTGTTTCTATTGAAATAATCATCCAATGCCCTTTTAGTAGTCTCAGGTGAATCTGTCTTCCAGGCAAAGTATTGAGACCTAAACCAACCATGTGGAAAAGTTTTTCTCTTGCATTACATTTGCTCCTTTTGCAAATCACTTTGTATCTGTGCCCTTTCATTCTTGATCCTTTTAAAGTGAGAACAGTTTCTCCAGGCTATTCGATCTAGCTCGTTCATCATCCTGAAAACTTCCATTTGTTCTCTCCTAGGAGAAAAGCCCCAACCTCTGCAGACTTTCCTCATAACTGAAGTTCCTCATCCCTGGAACCGTTTTTGTAAATCTCTTCCACACTCTTTCCAATGCATTCACATCCTTCCTATAATGGGGCACATAGAACTGTATACAATATTCCAGCTGAGGCCTAACAAGTGTCTTAGACAAGTTCAGCATTACCTCCTTGCTCTACTTTGCATTAGAAACATACTGTCATAGAGTCATACAGCACAGGAACAGGCCCTTCAGCCCAACTCCACTAGAATTCCTAAACTGAACTAGTCCCATTTTCCTGCACTTGGCCCATATCCCCCTAAAATTTCCTATCCATTTACCTATCCAAATATCTTTTAACTGTTTTAATTGTCCCTGTATCTACCAGTTCCTCTGGCAGCTCATTCCATATATGCACAGTCTTGTGTGGAAAGGTTGCCCCTCGGGTCCCTTTTAAATCTTTCCCCTTTCACCTCAAACCTATGCCCTCTAGTTTTGGACTTCTCTACTCTCAAGAAAAGACTTTGGCAATTCACCTTATCTATGCCCCTCATGATTTTATAAACCTCTATAAGGTCACCTCTCAGCATGCTATGGCATAAGGAAAAAAGTCCCAGCCTATCCAGCTTCTCCTTATAGCTGAAACCCTTCAGTCTCATTAACATCCTTGTAAATCTTTTTACACCCTTACCAATTTAATAACATCCTTCCTATACCAGGGTCACTAATAATATACACAGTACTCCAAATGTGGCCTTACCAATGTCATGTACAGCTGTAACACAACGTCCCAACCGCTGTACTCAGCGTTCTGACCGATGAAATCAAGTATGCAAAATGCCTTCGTCCCCATCCTGTCTACCTGTGACAATTTCAAGGAACTATGTACCTGTACCCTGAGATGTCTGTTTGTCAACACTCCCCAGGGCCCTACCACTAACTGTGTAAGTCCTGCCCTGCCCTTGATTGTCTTACTAAAATGCAACACCTCGCATTTACCTGAATTAAACACCATCTACAATTCTTTGGACCAGCTGATCAAGCTCCTGTTGTACTCTTAAAAAAAACTTCTTCACTGTCCACTATACCACCAATTTTGGTGTCATCTGCAAAGTTACTAACCATGCCTCCTATATTCTCATCCAAATTGTTTATATAAATGACAAACAACAGTGGACCCAGTACTGATCCTTGCAGCACGCCACTGGTCACAGACCTCCCTCTGTCTCTTATCATCAAGCCAATTTTGTATCGAATTGTCTATCTCTCCCTGGATTCAGTATGATCTAACCTTACTAACCTGCCTATCATGCAGAGCCTTGTTGAAGGCCTTTCTAAAGTCAATGGACACAACATTTACCGCTCTGCCTTCATCTATCTTCTTGATCACCTCTTCTTGGTCAATCAAATTTTTGATACATGATCTCCCACGCACAAAGCCATACTGACCATCCCTAATTAGTCCTTGCCTTTCTGAATGCACATAGATCCTGTCTCTCAGAATCCCCTCCTGCAACCTATTCACCACTGATATTAAGTTCACCAGTCTGTAGTTCCTTGGCCTTTCCTTGTAGGCCTTCTTAAAAAAATGGCAGAACATTTGCCAAACTCTAGTCGTCTAGCACCTCACCTATGGCTGTCAATGATGCAAATATCACTGCTGGGGGCCCAGCAATTTATTTTATGCTGCTTGTCCATGTTTTTCCTATTAAAGTGCATTATCTCACACTTCGCTGCCTTAAACTCCACCTGTCACCTGCCTGCCCACTCCACCAACTTGCTTCCTTTCGCAGTTCTACAAATAAACTATTTTCTAATCAATCTGTTATGCACGTCTGGTCTCAGAGGTATGGATAGTACCACTGTACCACAGTCCCCTTCACATTTGTAATGATTTCAACTTTTGTATCATCTGCAAAAGGTGAAATGGTCCCTTGCATAACATGATCTACATCACTAATATAGTTCAGGAAAAGCAAGGGTCTCAATACTAACCCCTGAGGAACTCAATCGCAAACTGTCCTCCAGCCTGAAAAATATGCAATAACTGTTACATTTAGCAAGTGAAGGAAGTGATTAAAAATCAACAATGTGGTTATTTGATCTATTACTCAAATCATATCCTTGTATCTCCAGGGAGAGTCAAATATGAACCAAAAAGTATATAATTTTAAATTGGAGGTGCAGCATTACGCTAAGTCTGAGTTTTAACGTAACTGGTATTTGATGTATAATAACTTGTCTTTTTGACATACAATTACAGAAATAAATACTGAGAAGTGGCTGCATCATAAGATGATATACGTTAATAGTCAAATATCACAATTGTCTTTTTGTCCATTTGCTATCTGTTGCTGCTTTAATTCCCTTTTTGGCTAATGCTTGGTTGGTTTTGAAGTATTTAGCAGCTACTTTGAGCTTGTGTTTGATTTATTGTTGTCACGTACCATGATAAAGTGGAAAGTATTGTTTTGCGTGGTTGTACCATACGAAGTGCATCAGGGTAGCAGAACACAGTGCAGAATACAGTGTTACAGCTGCAGAGAAGAGAAGGATCAGAATTAACATTTGAGTTCTCAGGAAGGGTCAACAGACCAGAAACGTTAAGTCTGATTTTCTCTTCACAGATGCTGCCAGACCTGCTGAGCTTTTCCAGCAACTTCTGTTTTTGTTAACATTTGAGAGGTCTATTCAAAAATCTGATAACGGGGGGAAGAAGCTGTTCTTGATTCTGTTTGTACTAAAACTTTTATATCTTCTGCCCAATGGAAGAGGGTGGAACAGATAATAACTGGGGTGGGTGGGGTCTTTGATTATGTTGGTTGTTTTCCTGAGGCAGCAAGAAATATAGATAGAGTCATTGGATGAAAGGCTGGTTTGCGTGATGGACCAGCATCATGAATTTCTATATTTTCTTGCAGCCTTCAGAAGAGCAGTTGCCATATCATGCTGTGATGCATCCAGATTGGATGCTTTCTATTGTTATGGACCAGACCAAACTCCCTCAAAATATATTAAGAAGATAGCCTGGATGCTAGCTTTTTCTTATTTTAAGGGTAAGTGTAAGGCATTGCATTTTGGGTACAATTTGATTGATCAAACTACTCAACTTCAGCAAAACACACTTTAATTTCACATGTACAGTTAAAATACAGACAAAATAAAAATAAGAAAAATCAATTCTATTAACTGCCTCTCTATCGAAATGCCGCAAAAATAATATATGTAGACTCCTACTATTTAAGTGTTCCATTCCCATAAACACACCCTTGGCAAAGGCAAATTCAGTAAAATAGATTGCCTCACATGCAATTCTAACAGAGTTTTTCTATCCAGCTTCAAGACCCCAGCAACTGCAGAAAGCTAAACCTAAAACTCCTGATTCTGTGGGAGCTTGACCCCACCTATTCAGGCTGCTTCTGTTGTTCTTATTTCAAAAAACACCCACGGCTCACAAGCTGTTTAGTTTATTAGCTTTGAGCAGACTGCTTGGTGCCTCCGTCTCAACCTTTTTTCACAAAATAAAACCAGGACAAAATACAGCTCATAAAGCCGTATAATCGTCATACTATGATACATCTATCAAAATTAGGAAGAGTCCTTGTGGACGTGTTGAATTTCCTTAGCCTCCTGAGGAAATAGAGACAGTTGAATTGATGTGGATGGACCAGGACAGATTGTTGGTGATCATCACTCTCAGGAACCTGACAGTCCGGACCATCTCCAACTCAGCACCACTGATGCAGACAGGGGCGCGTCCTAAACTCTGCTTCCTGAAGTCAATGACTAGCTCATTCATTATACTGACATTGATGGAGACATTCTTGTCTTTGCACCATGCCACCAGGCGCACAATCTCTTTCCTGTATTCGGCCTCGTCATTGTTTGAAATCCAACCTACAATGGTGGTGTCATCAGCAAGCTTGTAAGTGGAGTTGAGGCGGAATCTTGCCACACAGTTGTGAGTGTATAAGGGGGTGCTGAGTACGCAGCCTTGCGGGACATCGGGGTTGAGGATTATGGTGGGGGTGGTGTTGTCACCTATTCTTACTGATTGTTGTCTATGGTTGAGGATCCAGTTACAGAGGGGCAGCCAAGAACCGTGTCTCCAAGTTTAGAGATGAGCTTGTTTGGAATTATAATGTTGAAGGTGGAGCTGTAGTCAATAATTAGGAGCCTGACATAGTTATCCTTGTTATCCAGATCTTCTAGGGATGAGTATAGGGCTAGGAAGATGGTATCTGCCGTGGACCTGTTGCACCAGTAGGTGAAATGCAAAAGATTGAGGCATTTTGGGAGGCTCTAGTTGATATGAGACAAGACTAGCCTCTCAAATTATGGAGGTCTGAGCCACTCTGCATAGAGGCATGCTGCATGATTTTTCTTTAGAATTGGGATATTGGTGGTCTTCTTGAAGCACGTGGGGACTTCAGATCGTAGTAAAGAAAGATTAAAGATGTATGTGAATACTTCTGACAGCTGGTCCGCACAGGATCTGGGTGCATGGTAATGGACTCCATCCAGGCCAGTTGCTTTCCATGGGTTCAATCTCAGGAGGGCCGATCTAATGTCTGTGACAGTGACCGTGGGTACACGTGCTTCCGAGGCTGTGGGATAGGTGACATCATTTCACTGACCTTCTGTTCAAAGAAATTGTAGAATGCCTTGAGCTTATTGGGTAGGAATGTAATATTGCCCGTGATCCTGTTGGGCTTTGCTTTGTAGCCCATTATTTTATGTAAGCCTGTAACAAGTGACAGGTGTCCATGTTAGTCTGAGTCTCAAGCTTAGTTTGGTACTGCATCTTGGCATCTCTGATGGCCTTATGAAGTTTGTAGTGAAGGACTTCCTGTATAGGTCAGGGTTGCCTGACTTGAACACCTCAGACCTGGACTTCAGTAGGGAATGGATCTCTAAGTTCATCCATGGTTTCCAGTTGGGAAACATTTGGATTAACCTCTTTGGCACACAGTCCTCTATATACTTACTAATGAAGTCTGTAACAGTACTTTGTGGCAAATTTTCAGACTTAGGTTAAACTGCACTAGGCTTAAGGATATTTTAGGTCTTCCTCAGGTTATACTAGAAATATTTCAGATCAGAGTACCGTCAGCTTCAGGAAGTTGTTCAAATCTGGGCTGTGTAAATGATCCAATGACATAGCAGCTCTCTAACCTTGACTTTGTCCTTTGCTTTTGACCAGGTTGGTTCCAGCCATAATTGAACAGGTGGCCTTATATAGTATTGACTTTTTAGATGCAGTTTTGAGCTCCTGATTTAACAATGCATGAAGCTTCAATATGCTGCCTACTCGTGTAAAAATGTTCACAGCAATCAGCTTTGAGTCACTTGTGTAACCTTGCATTCACTGTAGGGTCAATCCTTGGGTAAAACAAGGGATAACCTTGATCTTCTCAACGTGTGTTGTAGGGCAAATCAGCTGCAGAGAAAAGGACATTTAATAATGAATAAAGATTCAGGACTGACATGTTACCTTATTTTGCTTTTGATCTTTATCAAAAGTTTGAAAGTGTTGTCCCTTGCCTGAAATTGTATGTTTATTTTTCAATCATTCACAGGATGACAGCATCACTGGCTCGGCCAGCATTTATTGCTTATCTGGTAGTTGGTAATCAACAACGTCGCTGTGGTTCTGGAGCCACAAGTAGGTTAGACCAGATAGGAATGGCAGATTCCTTCTCTCAAGGACATTAGTGAACCCAATGGGATTTTCCTACAATCAAAATTGGTTTTATGGTCAGCATTAGATTCTTAATTCCACATTTTTAATTCAATCCAAACTCCACCATCTGCCATAATGGGATTCAAACTTAGGTCCCCAGATCATTACTGGGGTCTCTGGATTAATAGTCTAGTGATAATACTGCTAGGCCATTTCTTCCCCAATACGGTGGCTGTGATCAACTTTGTGGTAGTGTCACCCAGTGTGGTTGCACGAAATGGTCTGAAAATGGTTCCAACAGATTCAAGCCTTTATTTAAATCCATTCATTTTGAGGAATGTATCAAATGGTTAAACATTTTGGTTTTGTCTGATTATATCAATGGCCTTACCAGGATTGTCGAACTTGGTTCATTTGACAACTACTTTAACTCTGTGCCCTCAGGTCCTCAGCAGTTTCGCCATTGAGACAATGCAAACAGTTTCCCCCAATCTGTTCTCTTTAGATCCCTCATGATTATGAGCACCTTGATCAAATTTCCTTTCAAGCTTCTCTTCTCCAAAGAGAAAAATTCCAGCATCTCCAATCTATCCACATAACTGAATAGCTTCATCCCTGGAATCATTCTTATGGATTTGATAATTTTAGATGCTTCATCTTCTCACGATCCAAGTATGCAATGTCAAAATCCCATACTCCAACATCTTTTGTACCTGATTACTTGAATGCCACTGAAACCTGTGGCAATTCAGGGACACGAGCAGTGAGAACAAACTTCACCTACTTCCTAGACACAGTGGGAACTGTAAAAAGAAAGCTTCAGCTGGTATTATACAAGGTAATGGTTCTGAAAAGGTACTATTGAGCTGCATTAACCTCCTCTCCCATCTGCTAATGTCTGTGGGTGGAGATGAAGCAACATACCACAACAGAGACAGATGTATCCTCCTTAACTCTTGAAAGTCTTTTTCATTATGCTTAACTTGACAATATAACCTGTATCTACTATTAACATGAAATAAAAACATCTTTTTGTTTAGACAAATACTTATTTTTGTTAAGACTCCTTAGTGCCGTATCCTCTGGTTCTGCTCTCTGAATAGGCCTTAGACTCAGCTTAGAAAGAAAAACTGATGGCAAAACTCTCCCCCAGCCAAAAAAACCCAGTGATTGGTATCAATCAAAATGAGATGCTGATCAGTAGTGGAACTGTTGCGCACGTACCTCAAAGTAACAGCAGTGAAAAAGTTCCATTCAACCAGAGAGAAAAGAAATTTCAGAAGCAATGTGAGTTTACCACCTTAAAAGCATTATCTTCTTAAAAAGACCAGAAAGTTAATCAGCAGCTGAAATGTGAGACTAATATTCAGCAGTAGTTGTGGGAACAGCTACAGGGTCATAGTAGTACCTCAGATAACAAAAGTTCACTTCAGAGATGGTTAGAACCACAGGAAAAACCAGTGTAGGCTAGAAAGAAAAAGTGACAATACCTAATAGGAGAATGATCTGATAGAGCAATTTGAAACTCCATGAGTAAATTGGAGAGTACTACAGGCGATGTAGAAAAACATTAAAATAACAGCAGAACGATCATACTGGGAAAGATAGAAGTGAAAAAAGATCACTTAGTGTTCAAAATGATTTTCACTGCCATCGTGAAAAGATTCCTTCGTACATGGCTACAATGGACAGAGAAAAAGCCAGGATATTAACTTACAGCAAGTTTGCAGTATCAGGAGAGTTGCTTAACGTGTTTAACGTGACGAAAGGGCAATTTGAAAGATTTTGATGATCGAGTTACGGAAGACGATAGAATAATTTAAAGTCTGCGATAAAGTTGGGACATTCAGGATTCAACTATGATTTTGATGTGAAGATTTATTAATATTGTAGCCACAAAAGTTTATTGGAACAGTTATGCAAATGGACATGCACTGTGTTTTGAAATGTGAAAGGTGGCAAATGATTCATTTTGAACATGAGAAAATGGGAAACCTTCATCTTGGCTGCAGAAGGTGAGAAAATTGCAGAAGACAGGAAGCTAAAGTATTAATCCGAAAAATGTCAGCAAAATGCCCAGTAAACAGATGAAATATATAGTATTGCCATAATCCAGAAATGTATTGGAACAATATCATACATCATTGCTATAATAGTGTTAAAAAGATTTGGTGACAAAGTAAGTACCACAATATTGACATACAAGGTTAAAAGTTTGAAAAGACTTTTAAACAAGGGAATTGAAACAATAGTGATTTAATGCAAGTTACAAGCTATAAAGCCACCACCATTTGTCTGTTATAGCATCATTAAATCTTTGTTATAAACAGAACAACACAGCATGTGTTGCATGAAATGCTACAAATTAAACAAAAAGCTTTAAAGTAAGAAGAATAAGTAATCATATTAAGAAGAAACAACAAGAAAAATAATACCTGCAGAAGATCAAATGTCAGACATGGGCCAAACAATCCATAGGGCTGGACATTTTGGAATAAATAGCTTTGAAAATACAGAATAGCTTCAAAAACAAATGCCAATTATCAAGGTGAACAAATAAATACACAATTGTTCTGTGTAGATCTGAAAACAAACAGCAATAAAACCATCAAAATATATAAGAATGGATAGATGAGCTTGAAGAAATTCTAGGCTTTTGAAAATTCCTTCAACTAAGAGCAAACAAAATCCTGGAAAGAACAAAATTTAACAGAAGAGTTCAGCATCTGGGCGAATCCATATATAATTTCTATAACTTCTATAAATGAACTATAGGAAAGCTATTATTAAATTGGAAAGGGTACAGACAAGATTTACAAGGATGTTACCAGGACTGGAGGGTTTGAGTTATAAGGAGAGGCTGGATAGTTTGGAACATTTTCTGTGGAGCGTAGGAGATTGAGGGGTGACCTCGTAGAGATTTGTAAAATCATGAGGAGCATGGATAGGGTGAGGGCAGAGACCTCAAAACTAGAGGACATAGGTTTAAGGTGAGAGGGGGAATATTTAAAAGGGACCTGAAGTACAAATTTTTCACACAGGGGGTGGTGCATATATGAAATGGACTGCCAGAGGAAGTGGTACATGCTGGTGTAATTACAACATTTAAAAGACATTTAGATAGGTACATCAACAGGAAAGGTTGAGAGCGATATGGGACAAATGCAGGCAAATGGGAATAGTTTAGTTTGGGAAATCTGGCTAGCATGGATGAGTTGGACCGAAGAGTTTTTTCCCATATTATTCTATGACTCTATGATTATACAGTTTGAAGTCAGATTTCTTAAGAGACAGGTTGCAATTGCAGTTATTGACGAATTGTTCTCAGATTTATTACAGTCAAAAGAAGATTTGACTTTGGAGAAACAGTTCAAATTTTGCTTGAAACCGATACTAGAAAGAATTACAGAAAAGTCTTGAGATGAGAAGGTAACTTTACCAGACGAGACGAAGATCAGCTATCAGTAAAGCCAAGGCCTAACAGCAGATACTAACAGTCAGTGTCAGTACTATGAAACAAAAAAGAAGCCTCATACACGCAAGCAGTGCCTAGCTATGGCAAAATAATACTACATCTGTAAAATTATCAGTCACTTACAGAAGATTGGCTGAAGTAAGACACAGTTTCAGAATAGCAGAAAAACAAAATTGCTAGGTAGCACAAAGACTTTAGCCACTTCCAAGAGAATGACTGGTTTAGAAACCAGTACAGAGGCAACCAGTAGAAGGTTTCATTGGGCTTTCTACACCATAGACAAACCTAAGAAGAAGAAAAATCTCTCAAGCTGACCTATGTTGGCACAAAGAATTGTTTCATACTGTCTATAAGAGAGAAGTCACGGAATTTGCAGGAGCTGTGGAGATGTCTTTTACTTCAACAGCAGACAAAAAAGAATCAGCAAAGTTTGACAGAAGAAGCGAATACTGAGAACAAGGATGTCCAGTACAAAATGCTTGCTCTTTCCAGTGAACCTCTAACTGATGTTGTTCAGTAGTTTAGCAGCAGCCCACTGACAAATTGGTACAGCAGGTTTAACTTTGTTATTGCATGATGAACTGATTTAAATTCAGGAGCAGCTCTTCAATTCTTTGTCATTCGGGACAAATGACAAAGGCAATTCAATGTAAGTAGCAGTCTGTGATGATATGAGCCTTTAAGAGGGATACGCCTATCCTGGTTCACTTGAAGAGAGGTATTGTAAACCTGTTGCCGAGTTGCCTGCATCAAGCAAGGCGGAGTAAATAGTTTTGGGTTTTTTTTGTAAACAATAGAGGCCTGAGCGGGTGGAGTCAGGCTCACACAAACCCAAGGTTTTAGGTTTTGTTTTGAGTTGTTCAATTTGAGGTTTATGGAGTTGAAACTAGTAGGTATAGTTGTCTCTCCGTTGCTGCAAAAAAAAAAGCTTGAATTCTGCCTCTGCTGCTAGATTCACTCCTTCAGTTGTCTCTTTCTCCTGGACTGGAAATAACACGTGGGTGAATCTGTTTGCTGAATTTGCCTTTGCGAAGTGTGTGTTTATGTGATGCTGTTATATTGGAACAGTTGATGAGTAGTAGTAAAATAATATATTATTTTGTTAAATATGTCAATAGAGCTAAGGTTATGTCGATTCTACTTGCTTTGTATTCCTACTGTGGTGTGAGAATAAAGTGTGTTTTGCATAAAGCCTGGTAGTTTGACCAATCGAAGCACATCTGAAACACAGCGTTGTACTCTTCCCTTTAAATAAGATAAAAGTCAGGGTCTACGCTATCTCCATGATATATTTTGAGGGGATTTGGTCTGGTCCATAACAGGTCCTCTGGTAACACAATTGAACATGTGGTTTAATAGTAAGATAAATACAGAGGGTAAATGACAACATCCAACCTACTCAAAAGGTTGAGGTAACGAGCTTACATGTCTCAACTCAAGTATCAGCAGATTTAGTGTAAAGATTTGTTTTAACAAAATGAAGCTAGGTACGTGTAACCTCTTGGAAGCTGGACCAATGTCCACTGATTCAGAACATGGTTAAGAAAGAATTCCCTGTTCTAAAAATCCAGGCTACTGCAAGGAATAAATTACATGTTTCATCGAAGCATCCAGCTTCAGTGAAGGCTATTCGAAGAATTAAGGTCCTCTAGAGGAGTTTTTGAGATGACCATCTGGGGACCAGGGAAAAGTACCCTTACAAGGTAAATTCAAGAGATTAAATGTCCTTCAAATGAGATTATGGACCATCTACAGAATTAAGCGAGAACAAAATCATCTGCAAAAGACATCCAAGAGATAAAAGATCCTACAGTGAAGAAATCATTCACAGACGAATCAAAACGAGATCAGAATCAAAGTTAACAATCCTCAGAAACCTACTAATGTTTCAATTCAGAAGAAAATGCATTCTGGAAGAATTATGAATCTAAAACTCATGACATGGTGTCTTAGAAGTGGTTTGCATTTGGACTACATTTGTTACATAATTCTGAGTATGTGAAGTATTATACTGACAACCAATTTATGATTGTCAGTCAGCTCACAGTATGGCACAATTGCGTGTACTAGAAGGAACATAAGTAAATACACAGGATCCTGTTCTTTGCAGATAGAAAGAATATCTGCACACATTGCGTCTGTTTCAATGCAACAAGATCAGTTTGGTTCACCTCTCATGGAAATGGCTTGACAAGTCAGAATGAACCTGCTTTGTTTAAAATGTGAACAGAGCTTGGCAGTTAACTGCCAGGCATTGCTAGCAGATATATTCCCCATGACAATACCTCTACCAATCAGATCCATCTTGCAAATGATTAGTACTCTGCCTTCAACATAATAAGTATTGTTGCCCCTTAACATTGACATTTCTTGTGAATTGTCCCGATAACTGTATGACAAAAAAGTTAAACTAAATGCACTTTTTGTCAGCAGTACACACATTTTGAAACCTCCAGACCATATGTACTTGTGAAGTCTGAGACATGAAGCAAAATGGGATAGTGATCAATACAAATGTAACTATATATATGAATTCATGAACGTTAGATATGGGGTAAAAATCTCAGAGGGGAAAATAAACAGTCTAGTATGAATTCCTGATAGAGACAGATGTCATCTCTGGCACGTGATAATCTTTACACTATATCTCACTCATCAATGTAACTTGTATCTGTCGCTCCAATGCAATAAACTGTACCTTGTTGGTAAAATACATTCCTCTTCTTGTTAAGATTCACCAATGATTTATCATTTACCACTGCAGTCTGAGTAGATCCTTAGAGTCAGCATGGAAAGGATGACTAGGGAGCATCATTAAATCCAGACGTGATATTTTAATTTCATTTTAATAAGTTGTGTTATAGTTCCGTAAGTCATCATTGACCATTTGTTTTTCTGTTACAGTGTGCAATCAGGGGCATTCTACCTTATTTAACGTTAATAAAAAAGAATAGAAAGGAAGATTCATGGCAACAGTCTACCCCAGCTTCAAACTCAAGTATTACAACAAACAACAGGCAGAAGAAAGGAGAAAGAAGTTGTAGAGTCAGAAATGAAGAATTATTGTGAGATTGAAAGTGAGCAAAAGGGGAGAGGGTGTTAGTGAGAGAATAACTGAAGCTACCTGTGTCCTTAGAGGAAATTTCTGGTGAATGAGGAAGATTGAAAGCTTGTGATGAGTGTACAAATGTCCCAGTGGGATACATGTGTGGAACAGATTTTGCAAGCGAATATCATAGGTACTAATTGGTTAAATTTTACCATCCCAATGTTCCACTTCTGTTTTGTAATGAATCAAGATGCTTAGAACATTGAAGGAGGAGACAATGGGAAGAAGATCCTGAAGAAATCTGAATCTCTGCTGAAGATTGAGTTCTGAAGTCATAATTAGCAACTGTATTGCAATATTGCAAGTCCCATTTAGGAGTGTGTGTAAAGATGTAGTTAATTTGAAGCCATAGTATTATGCAAGCAATATTAGGGAAAATAGACGTTGATGACAGCACAATGATATCTCTGACATATAAGTGCAAGCAGACTTTATGTTTTCTATCTTTGCTTGGAAGCAGAATATATCAGGTGATTAACTAGGAGAGGAAGAGTAAGAGAAACAAAATGATCATAAATGAATATGTTCTCATAGCAACATGGTTTCATTATTTTGCATTGTCATGTGCAGTCTCCTTAATTGCATTGTACCACTGTGCTCCTGGACAACTATAGGACAAACCTAAGGTAGGCAGGGGTCTATACTCTCTCCTGACTTAAAAACAAAATTTCCTACTATTAAAATGAAGAGCAGAATTTTCATCTCCCTTGACTGGTGTTGGCAATGGTAGGAAAGTTGGGAAAGTGTGGAGAAAATAGAAAAATCATATTTTCAACATTGAGGGAAAGGTTTCTGATATTCCCCTGAAGGTTTAAATCTGGAGTTCAGAAATTCACTAATGTGTGGTACTGCCTTATCTCCATGCACTTACATCTCACCACTAGCTACCTCACTTCATTTCCTCCCTCCTTCCCCGAGAAACTAGACAAAGCCAATTCTCCACATGAAGTCTGAATGGTTAACGGTTGGCAGCAACTTCTCTAGGACTTCATTCAACTCTGTCTTTATCCAAAAGTACCCACAAGCTCCATAGATATTGTCCTCCTTTACCCTTCATCTAAGCAAATCAGCATTTGCAACCCACCAGCCTCACCACATCATTACTCCTGTACTTGGCCAACTTGTACACCACTGCAGTCTTTCAGGACTTCACTTTGCAGCTCAGGGACACCTCTAGCTTGCATGCTTCTGCTAGGTTGCTAGGGAAACACACGTATCTCATGCATCTACACAAGATCCATCTTAGGGCACTTAGCTTACTTTTCTATGTGTTCTCACTTTGCGTTGATTTGGTCGTTGCCAGTCTATGTGGCTTCTATTGTTTCTTTTAGGGCATGGAGAGAGGCTTTTCAGAGAGGGGATCACTGAAGATTTAAAGCGGTGATATGCTGTGTTGCTGTGCGTTATATCAATGTCAAACCTACAGCATTTGCCAGTAGTTTACTTGGCAAATACACTTTGGAAGGTTCAAGCAAATAGACTTTAATGAAAATGAAAGGGGCCAGTCCCTAATGGTTAGTCAGTCAGCGGATCAAGTCACAATCAATCCAGAGTCTTGCCTGATTCTAGTCAAGGCATTTGGTCACAGTCACTGCTGGGGGTCAGGTGCAATCGTTTAGGGGATTATAGGGATGTCAGTTGGAGCATAATGGCAACATCAGTCTGAGGAGTGCACCAAATTTTACTGGAACAAAATGAAAGGAGTGCTGTGTATGATGATGGTGAATGGAAGAGTGGTTAGTGATGATGCAGGAATAGGAGAGGTGATGAGGTCTCCACAGTGCGTGTATGGAAAGTGTAGAGGACGGAAGAGTAAGATAGACGACAGCCACTCGATGGGCATGTTGCATGTAATAATGAGAGTTTTAGTCCAACAGCCATGGGTGAGTGAAAGAGTTAGAATGAATGCTAGCACTGCAAATGTAAGGAAACAGAATGTGGATGGGGCATTTATCATTGTAGTGTGGATTATTAACCTTTTCCCTGCACTGGTCCGTATTACATTTCAGCCAGCACACTGCTGTCTGTGGGGTTTTGGGGGTTGCGGGGGGTGTGGCACAGTGGCTCAGTGGTTAACACTACTGCGTCACAGGCCAGGGACTCGGATTCGATTCCAGCCCCTGGCGACTGCCTGTGTGGAGTTTGCACATTCTCTCCCTGTCTGCATGCAGTCCGAAGATGTGCAGTTTAGGTGGATTGGCCATGCTAAATTACCCATAGTGTCCAGGGATTTGCAGGTTAGGTGAATTAGCAGCGGGAAATGCAGGGATAGGGCAAGGGGGTGAGACTCCACTGCAGAAAGCACTGACCTCCTTTCCACCACCTCATCCACCAGCACTTCCTGGTGAACCAAGGAGCTAACTTGCCTTTCTGGGCTATTTTCTCAGCACAGTATGATGACCAGTTCCTTGCTTGCAGCAGCTGTATTGTGTGAATGCTGGACAGTCCCAAAAGAAATGAACACTTTGCCTCTGATTCTGCACAATTCCACAAGACAGTTACTGAAGAGGCTGGTTGCACAACTAATGAGATGAAAAATGAAAGATTGTTTGCAAAGAGTCCATGTAGGCCATGGCAGACTGGCTGCCATGAATATTATTTGATAAAACACTTTATCAAAAATGGGAAAATACAGCCCAGCATTTCCATTTCTAAATGAGTAATGCTTCTTGGAACATAAGGGCATAATATCATTGGATAAAGATGCATGAATGACATGTTTCAACACTAAAATTAGCATTTGAAAAGTTCTCATTTTCTTATACTAAACAAAATTAATCCTTTCGAGGGATGATGGCCTTTTCCTTCCCTCTTCAAATGTTGCTATCAGTTATGATTTGCGAAGGATATTGCAGTTTGCAAAATAATTTGGTTGTTCTAACATGCAGTAACGGAGCTGTTTCATGCTGCTTAAAATCATCCAATCATTGCAACTAATTACGAGTCTAGCCCCGGTTTAGCTGGTCCTGTCATTATACGTCAATAACACTGAATTTAACGAGAATAAAGCAAGATCAGTGAATGGGTCAGTTGCTTTAATTGAATTTGATTATTTGCAGAAAGAAGCTAAACTAGGAAATAGCACAGACTATATGACAATCAGTAAATCCTGAGGTTGTTTGAACAGTTTCAATGAAGCTTAAAGAAGCTGGTAGTTTTGACAAGCAGATTTCTAGATAGAAGTCATCTGTAGTGGATTATAGTCCTTTATCTGACTTTCTATGGCTGGGATCATTGGGTAAACTCACTGATTAGGCTGATGACTTGGCAGAAAAGGTGGTTTACCAAGGAAAAGCAAATATGTATTTCTTGTATGTATTGGCATTTGTTTAATTCATTTGCAGTAATGGAATGCAATGTAAACATAAATTATTTTTGTTTTATTCGCAAGATTTAATTTTGACCACATATTCCTTGGCCTTTGTTAGTATAATGAAACAGCTCAGTTGTTCCCCTGAGTAGAGTGATGAGGATAAAGTCTTTCTATCCATTTACCAACAAAAAGCTATTAGGGCTTAAAGACTTTAGGTTTACCAGTGCCTTGGAGTTGCATTTAATGATTGGCAATCTTCCAAGTATTGATTGCATACCGTTCTTTGGAATTATTCATTCACATTGCCACTGTTACCATGAGGTACACATTATGGTCTATAAGCAAAAAAGAACAGCCAATTCTTTGGTTTATGGGATTGTCCAAGAAATTAAATAGAAATGCTTTATTTTGATGTGCAATTGAAATTGTCATGCTTGAAATGTTGACCTTTCACTGAGCCAATTTGGTAAGGCAGGGTAACAAATACCCACAAACAATACCTTATTATGATGTTTGTGCCTTGCAAAATATGTACACTAATGAAAACTGATATAATTTTGGTTTAATACATTATAATGCTCAAGGCAAGTTATTGGAACTATGGCATCTGTGAGCAGTTTTTTGAATATAGTGCTTAATCTCTGGTCTCTGTGTTACAATTACTTACAGTGCAAAAGCACAGAATAAATGTGTATTAGAAGGATTACTGTCCATCTGTTTCATGGATTATTTATTGCCAAGCATTAACACTGATGTTCTTAATATTTAACTTTTATATTGAGTGAAAAATTTTATTCTCAGTTGTACATAATGACAGTGTTAAAGATTTGCACTATATTTTAAATCTTGAGGGTTAACTCCACTTAGTATTGAGAATTAGCTGCAAGATATACAGTTTGCATTTAACTGCATGAATGTTTGTTTATTTTCAAGACAGCTGATCAAGCAGACTTTTAGGGTTTTCTGCCAAAATAATGATAAGTAAATACTACACTGAGTCTTTGAAACAGGCAGCAATTGGATGCTAGGAATTGCAATCAAAGCTGTTTAAATTGAATATAAAACAAGGTAACAGAGAAATAAAACTGTAGGGACAGAAGAAGAAACCAAAGCATTGAATTAACAGTCCAATGACAAGCTTCTAGCAAATGCAATTTCCCCCTTTTCCTCTTTATCTTCATACATCAGGCTGGAAACCATCAGGCTCTGAAGAGATATTAACCTTAAGTCCCATTACGTTCTCCATTATCATTTTTTTAAAAGCTTACATTAAATCCAATAAATTCTGTAAATTGAGTTATTTTTAAGTTGTCTTGTCCTGTGTTTTGTTTTTGGCTTTTTCTATCGTGTCAACATATCTGTTCTTATGGCAGAGGAAACCCTTATAGTTTAGCGCTGAGGTGAACGATTCATTCATCAGCTTCAGCAGATGCAGTGGGAATGGTTGTGATTGCCATTTGGAATAAATCTCTTGGGACAAGAGTTTGGTATGCATGCAATGGTCTGAAAGGGTAGCCATTGTCGCAATTCGAGATGCTCCTCTTGCTTCCCTGATAAAGCAAGCAGCCGCATCTTCTCTGGACATCCTTAAGCAGTTGCAACATTCCAACAGTGGTGCATTAAGTCTTTAACCTTCTTCTGCCACAGCACATTCTGATCTATATTGAAACTTCATAAACCAAACATGTGCAATGTGCTCAGTTTATTCTGCATGTTGACTGAGTTTGCAAGTCTATTTATTTATCTATTTAATTAATTTTTAAGGTATTGTGCTAAGGCATTCTCTAGAGATATAGCACAGCAAAAGATTAGTAAATGTTCATACACAGATTGAGATAGGTTTATAGTACATTGAATGTGAAGGTAATTCCATAAGCATATACATCATTGAAGTATAGATAGTAGTATTTGAAATTTCAATTAAATTATATATATTATATAAAGTAAGCTGTATATACGATTTTAAACAGCAAGAATGTTGGCATAAAAGAGCACTGCTTAAAAATCTATTACCAATGATTACACATACACATGTGGGGTATGTTGGATGTATTTTTATAGGACTACACATACCTGTTACAGAAATAACCTACTACAAATTAACCATCAATATTCACATGGTAGAACGGGTGGACTTCTTCTTATGCCCATGGTATACTTTCTCTTAATTTACAATGATTGTCCTTTGATCCCAGTATATTCTAACTTTCTAATACAGAGAATTACATGGGATGTACAGCACAGAAACAGGCTATTTAACCCAACTAGTCTGTACCAACTACTATATTCTATCTAGGCCTCGTCCCATTTCATGTATCCCATCTTAGCTTACTCATCTCATTACTTCTTAATATCTTCAAAGCTACTTGCCATGATCAGTTACTGGTTGGTGAGTTCCACATTATAACTGTGCTCTGTGTGAAGAATTTTTCCCTCATTCCCCCATTGGATGCATAAATACCAAGATGTAATTATGATCTTTAGGTCTGGATTCTCCCACATGTGAGAACATTGACTCCATATCTACCCTGTCAAGCCAGACAATTTAAAAAGTCTCGATCAGGTCGCTTTTAAGTCTTTTCTTAATACTTCACGAGAGTTGTAAACTCTCAGTTCTGATACGTCCCTGGTAAATTATTGTTTGCAGTTTCTCCAATGCTCCTGTCCTTTTTGGAATATATTTGAATCCCAGCTGTAGATGGCAGTGTTGTTCTATCTTACTTGACATTCCTGCCCCCTGCTGTCCACCTCCACCGCCCCCCAAACACACACACACACACACACACACAAGCAGTGACCTTTCCCTATTAACTCATGTCTCATTTACAATCTACATCTCAATCTTTCCGAATTACAGCATTTCATATCATACTTATGTAATCCCTAAATTATCCATTTATTTTTCAATTCCAAAGAGGCAAATGCAAATTTAGCTTCTTTTCTTTCTATTTTATTCTTGTTTCCTGTGACTTCAGGCACTTTGTGTACAGTACGGTTAAAAGACTGGTATTATTAAAGTTACAATCATCAAACACTTCAGCTTTATGGTAACCAGATTTGTTTTAATTCTGATCTTTCTATCAACTTTGAGTGTTTGCAAATCCAGTTTTTTGCACAATGGGGTATTTCAGTGCTTGATATTTGCAATTTTCAAATCTGAACATTGCAAATATCAAATACTGGAATCTGAAATTTGCATGTAAAGTCTTACAATGTACTATTTTACATGCTTCATTGGAGAAGACACTGAAATGCACTGGGCTGTGCATTATATTGGAGACCCGACTGAGTCAAAATAATCATGTTGCAATGAATTGAAGGCTGAGCCACAAGATTGGGACCTGTCTCTGTAAGGCAACACCTTTTTAAAAAGGGAGTCTAACATATTTTTATATGTAATACAGTGTTTTGAGTGTGTGTGTGTGTCTGTGTGTATATCATTTATTTAATGAGATGTAGGTGCGCATGACATTCCAAATGAAGACCATGGAAAATGCTGGCAGCACATGTTGGCAGCCATGGGCACAGGGCTCGCCACTTCCTGACATGTGTTGCCAGTGGCTGGTGTTCTCTGGTGCCAGCACATTCTCAGAAATCAACCCCCGGTGAGACCATTTGAGGAACAGGTTAGGATGAATAACAGAGTCTGGTGTGTGAGGGAGCTGATATTAACTCATGATTGCAATGACAGATCACTGAGGCACTGCAAATTAATCTCTGCTGAGAATGTAGCATCTGTTCCACACTCAAGCTTGGTGAATCCTTCAAAGCCATTTCACGCAATCCCACGTTAGAATATATCTACCAAAAATGTTACAATTTGCTGTAGTTTTTTCAAATAATGACAACTCACCACTAATTCTTTGCAATGATATGTTGGTTTTAACACTTTATCCTGCACATACGGTTCTTCTACACTTTAACATTTAGGGGAATGCTAGTGAAATTCTCATTTTAAAATGTAACACCCATAAGGAGTTTGTGTACAAAAGGACTGGTTTCATTGTACGCTTTTACTTCTTTATATTTTTTGCAGTCTCAGGATGTGGCATCTCCGGAAAGACTGGCATTTATTGACTGTAGTTTGTTGCCCTTGAGTGGGCTTTCTTGCTTGGCAGGATGAATTGTTAATTTAGGGGGATTATAGTTTGTAAAATGCCTTATTAACAGCTCAACACATTAATATTCAACTTCCTACCTTACCATGTGTGTCAATCAAGCTGGATGTTGAGATCTTGATGTGGAAGTCAGAACAGATACCTTGCAATTTTGGGACTTCCATGCCGGACACGCTTGGCATGTTCCATGAGCACCAGCCACATATACTCCACGCTAAGAGTCTTCTGGCATGTGCCAGCCTCTAAGAACACTCAGGCATACGGCTCATAGACCTATAGCCCACTTGTGCACTTCAGCGCTGCGTCACAGACTGCAGCAGGGAAACATTGCATGGAGGGAAACACACCCAGCTCATGAATTGGACCGGGCTGTATCTCCAGGCTCCTTGCTCACCGTTATGGTGCTCATTCACTCTCAGCCAACCTGGATGCTCACAGCATCCCTGCCTCCCTTTGCCCTTGTGCAATTTGCTCACTTAAGCAGAGACCTGGGCTCATATTGCTCGTGTCTTCTCTCGCCATCTAGCACAAACACAAAGACAAGAAGACTGACATGGTTGCCAGCAGGCCTCAGTTAAGTCAAGGGGGACAAGGTTAGCCAACGGCTTGGACCTGCTCAATCATCCTTGGGGCAGTCAGAGTTAAGATGCTGTCTGCAGAAAGGATTGAGGAACTGAATATCGGGCAACCCCACCACCTGTTTCGACTCTTTCTGCCCTAATCTGGACTTTTTCTTCTGGGAATGAGAGACAGGCAGGTATTCGGAGAGATGGAAGTGGGTGGCACAGTTGTTACTGTTGTGTATGCAAGGAGGTGCCCCGAGCGAGTGAATAGGCAACACAGAGAGCATGAAGGGTAGGTGGTTTCCATGGTTGGAGTGGGTGAGAGTGAATGAGGGAAGAGATTGCAGGTGACTGTGGGAGTAGTCGAACCTAATCCTGGTAGGAGGTGGCTCCAGAAGCAGAGATAGGGTGAGTGTGAAGAATTGGAGAGAAGATAGCGGCACTTATCCTGGTGAGGTAGAGAAGGCCATTAACCTTCTTCCTACAGTGCTTCCAGATGACTATGACCACACTCAGCCAGGTGGCAACTTTGGACCAGGCTAGAGTGATCTGGCATCATGAATTCCTCCCCATTTGTGGAGGAAGAGAAAGTTCCATGTCTGCGTGGACCTCAGACCCTTACCCAAAGCAAGATTGACAATCTCTCCCTGTCTGCCATGGTCCATGGTAAATGTCTGGAAGCATGTAGTGCGGCGCCTGACTAACGGTGCCTGTCCACATGCACAACGGGCTTTTAAAGATGGCATGGGCACAAAAAGTGCTGGATATCCAGAGAGTGGTGATGTGTTCCGGGAACAGGGGGTAATAAGAGGAGGATAAAATTGAGTGTGAAGGATGCCAAAGGGCAGAGGAGGGAGTTAATGAGGATTGTAAGATAGGGCGACAATCTTGCCGGGTTTTGTGGCGAGAGTCATGCCAAAAAAATCTGATGCAAAGCGCACATAACCAAAGAAACATGAGATTCAGGCCCAGGACCTTCTGCCTTGTTGTGGGCTACTTGGTAGCTTTTGATAATGTGTTTCTTCATCTGCTTTCCCCTGCTTCCAGCTCTGAACCAGTTTATATTCTTATGCATTTATATCAGAACAGCTTCCATTTCTGCATGGAAATCAGTTTGGATTTCTTCTTAATAAATCAGGATGCCATTTTATTTAATGAAGAACAGGTACACATCATAGTTACATATATTTCACAATATATCAAGCCATCAAAAACTCTTAGTCTGAGTTTACTCCTGACCCAACTAAGTCCAACCAGCATAGATGACTCACTGAATCAGACTCCTGAAATTCACCTGTTAATCAGTGAAGGTAGTGTTATAGACCCTCAAAGTATATTAAGAAGATAGCCTAGACCCTAACTTTTTCTTATTTTTAAAGGCAATTGGGAGGTATTGTGCTCCTAATGTAATTCGATTAATCAAACTACTCGGCTTGAAGCAAAATGCACTTTATTTTTACACTTCAGTTTTGTCAAACAAAAGACAGCAGAATTGATCTAACTTCAACTCTATTGGAAAACGTAACAGAATAATAGATTATTTAACTACTAAACAGCAACTGTTCCAACATAGTAACATCCCATGAACACAACCTTGGCAAAGGCAAATTCAGTAAGATAGATTGTCTCACATGCAATTCTAGCAGCAGGAAGAGAACCCCAACTTTTAGCTGTAACACGGAGAGGAATAAAAGCTTCCACACCCAGCTTCAAGACTCCAGCAACTGCAGAAAGTGAAAACTAAAAACCCTGGTTCTGTGGGAGCTTGATCGCACGCCTTCACAAGGCTCCTATTGTTCCAACGTTAAAATAAACCCAAAGCTAGCTGGGCTCAGAGCAGACAGCTCAGCTCCAAGTTTACAGCACTTGTTTTGAAAAGGAACATGGCAGAACAAATCCTTCTTAAAGGAAGGTCTTGCAACAGTAGAGAAACCCAGGCACGACACTCTCGCACTATGTTTATCCAGGCACACATGCTGTCTTTAAAGTACAGATTGCCAGACTGTGATGTGATATTTCTCTTGTCAACGTTTTTGAAAATATTTTAGTGAGGAACCTTCAGTTAAAACAGGAACTGTTAATCCACACCATCAAAATTGGCTAAGATTTTTATTGGACTCCAATTGTTTGAGTTAATTTAATTTGCTGCCTTAAGCATTTGGTAAGGATGGACATGTAATAGCTGTATACTTTTTCCTGGATCACAGCGCGTATCCAAGCGGTTCTTTTCAGATTCGGGTAAATATAATTAAGAGAAGGCTCGTCTAACTGCAATTTGCTTAAATATGAATGTTTATTAAGTAATAATAAATTATTATAGTGGTAATAAAAAATAAATAATAAAAGGAAGAGAAAATGGAGAAAAAAAGAACAAGTATCACAGCCTTCTCCCCTCAATCGACGTCTGGTCTGGAGGCTTAGGTTCGTCCCTGGCACTGCTCATGATTCCAAGCCAAGGCAAAGTCCAATGACTTGGAACAAAACTCTCTCACTTAAATGGTGTAACAAACAGCCATGAAAGAGAAAACAACTACAGAAAAACATGTTGATTGTGCCAACTTCGGCATGTACAGGAATGTTCACAGGCCTGTTCCAAGGTCATGCAGCTTGCCAAGTATCATCAACAATTTTAGACATTCAGCCCATCCTACACAATCTATCTTCTCGTGCAGCTGTTGAAAATCATCATTAACTTTTAGCCATTCAGCCTATCCCATACAGTACTAGGTTTAATCTCCAAAGTAATTCCTGGATCCAATAGGCCACTGCCAAACACGACTGATCATGTAAAATAAAATATGAAGTAAGGATCAAAGAAAACTATGTAAAATCCTATCAGGTCAGAGAGCATCTGTGGAGAAAGAAACAGCTTTAACATCTCAGATTGAGGACCTTGCATCAGAACTGATGAAATAATAGCTGACGACATGTCATTGGGAAGGAAACTAATGCCGAACATAACATTCCTACAGACTGAAACTCAGAGACGTGGAAAAGTTTTGACGTAAAACAGTACGTAGATAAATCTTTAATCATAATTTGCTATTCTCGCGAATTTGAAAGAATTTGGCGAATTTGGACATTTCTTGTTTAGTAGCTGTGAAACTACTCTGGGAGAGGATGATAACCATTAGAGCAAGCCTATGTTTTGGTTACGGTATTGCCTTTGAGTTTTGAAAGCCTTTGTTAGTAAATAATTTTGAAGATGTGTAATTTAAGATGGAAACATTATTCAGCTCCTGTTTGCTTGTATTGGGACAGATGTGACAAGGTTACCAGTGGATGTGAGTAATTTTACTGACTGCATTAACATGGGGTGGATTTTGAGTCTTCTCAAGGAGCCCAGAAGCAGGCGTGCACTAAAAGTTGTGTCACTGGTTGCTAAGCTGGTCTAAGAGCTCCGTCTCTGCTTTGGGAATTTATATGGAGGAGAGATTGGGTTGGGAGCAGACGCATCTGGTATGAGCTACCACCCAGGTCAGTGCAGTGTCTGTGCTCCAGAGGAATGTCCAGTAGTGCAGGAAGAAGGTTAATGGTCTTCTCACTCTGTGAGGTTAAGTGCCACCCATCTTTTCTCTGCAACTTTACACTCAATTTAACACACCTCCCACCAAGGCTCCTGATCTACTCTCAGTGCGTCCTGCCCACCCCATTTCCCCAAATTACTAACCCTTCCTGTCCTCTGTGCAGCCTACTTCCTCACCCGGGGCACTATGCAACCTTACTCCCAGCTGCAGCTGTGGCAGACAATTTTGTCGCAGATACTTTTTGCCTCTTTGCAGGAGATGGTATAGAGAGACAAGGTGGGTAGTGGGTTCCCCGACATTCATCATCTTGGTCCATATATAGACCGGATCCTTTAGCTAACAGGAGAGACCGCTGTTGTGGTGCTGAGAGTTCCATGTCCCAGCAGCCAAGGGAGCGTCTTTGCTGTGCTGTACTATGAATGTGAATGGATCATGAACATGAGACAAAGGTTCCTCCCCTATTTCACTTCTCACTCCCTCTTCTGTCTTCCAAAGACACCAACAGCTACTGCACAGCCCCTGCTCTGAAGACGTCAGTCCCTCCAGCCAACATCTCCTCCTGAGAGAGATCCTTCAAAGAAGGCATAGACAAGGCAGCCTCCTGCAACCTCCAGCAGCACAGAGACTGATGCCTCGGCTTGGACTTTGCATAGGTTAGAGTCAGGAACAGGTACTACATTGCTGCCACGTCCCCTGAACTGACAAGAGGGAGAAATCATAGGATCGAAACAGTGTGGAAGCAGGCCATTTGGCCCATTGAGTCCACACCGACTCCATTGAAGCGCAACCCACCAAGACCCAACCACTGCCTCCAACCCTATCCCTATAACCCTGCATGGCTAATCAGCCAAACCTGCACATCCCTGGATGCTATTGACAAATTATCATGGCCAATCCACCAAACCTGCACATCTTTGGACTGTCGGCGGAAACCGGAGCACCCAAAAGAAACCCACCCAGACATGAGAAGAACATGCAAACTCTGCACAGACAGTTGCCCCAGGCTGATATCAAAACCAAATGCTATGGGTCTCTGGCACACTGCCCAGCCCGAGGCAGGATAGGGCCCTATGGTATTGCCTATTAATAACTTGATTGAGAGGCACACATTGGCGCAGGAGCAGGAGGCAGGTTTGTCAGACACAGTCAGGAAACTGGACCTAAAGCAGGATAAGTCAACCAATGGTATTTGTACAGTGAAAACAACACATGCTGGAGATCATATGCTGACCCTCTGTGATCTCCAACATTTGTTGTTTCAGTACAGATTCCAGCATTTGCAGTCATTTTCTCCGATGTATTTGTGCGGTGCAGGCTCTGGGGAGGCGATGGCCTTCTAGTATCATCATTGGACTGTTAATTGAGAGACCCAGATAAATTTCTGGGGACCTGGGTTTGAATCCTGCCTTGGCAGCTGGTGGAATTTGAATTCAATAAAATATCTGGAATGAAGAGTCTAAGGACGACCGTGAATCCATTGTCAATTGTCGGATAAACCCACCTGGTTTATGAATGTCCTTTAGGGAAGGAAACTGCCTTCCTTACCTGGTCTGGCCTATATGTGACTCCAGACCCACAGCAATGTGGTTGACTCATAACTGCCATCTGGGCAATTAGGGATGGGCAATAAATGCTGCCTAACCAGTGACACCCTCATCTTGTTATTGAATAAAGAAAAAAAAAGTTCCATCTTGTGTCTGGTTGTCTCTGAGACAGGTTGGCATGTTCCCTGGAGACCCAGGTCCATGTGTGTGCCAGATATACACACAGAGCTGCCCTCCATCATTACACCCACATGTGCTCAGCAACAACAGCAAACTGACAGGAGATGAGGGACCTTGGCCTGATTCCCCGGCGGTCCTTCCTTGTCAGGCAACAGGGCAGTGCCAGTGGGCATCCAGCTGCTGGCAGAATCACACAGACCCCTCCCCCACCCCTCAGAAGTCTCCTCTCCGGACACTCCAGAAGTGCCTGGCCCCTCGACTTCCACCCTACCTGCATTCTCTGGCAATGCGAACATTCAAGCTGAGAAGGCTGAGTCTGGATGCTCTCAGCATGTCTGGGCGCTCCAGCTAGAAATACTCTCAGGTTTGTCCTCCCAAAACTCCAAGACCAACATGCTCCATTATAGGGCAGGCTCCCTCCACCCCAGCCGCAGGCCCCCCAGTTGCTCCTAGAAGAAATGGGAGGGAAGGGAAAACAAAAACTTTTTAAGTCCATAGTTGTCATGGGTGAAACTTGTTTGAAAATACATTATCACATTTCGAAATACACGACCACTTTTCATCATCAGCTATGTAGTCAACTGCTTTAATAGCTGCAGCTATAAGAATGAAACTCTGAAGTTTAGCCATCCTTATTGCCACCTGATGTTCTAACCAGCCATTCTAAAAGCAGATGTTCTAACTTTGTCTGAAGGATAGCTCTTATTTCTGTCGTACCTATACTGCATGAAGCATTCTCATGATTGAGGGAGGGACAATCAGATATTGTGAAGGCTTCCATCAGCTTGTAACCTTAACCTTTATTAAACAAGAGGAAAAGATGAAGAAAGAACAAATCAGTAAGCTGCAATTGTAGTTCAGATGTTACAGGGGATGCTGGATCCTCGCAGTATCAAAACATTTACGGTCAGTGATAAGTGAACTTTTTGCAATTCAGTTCCATTGCCTGGGCTGCTTTGGCCGATATTGCTGTGCTGTAGGATGCTGTAAGTGCTGTTCCATCTGATGAACTTTCCCATTCGCAGAGAGGCAGTTCTTGTAGTCATCCAGAGCAAAGTAACCAAGGATTAAGTAGCATCCGCTGCATGTACCGCATGACCTGACCTGCTTGGGAACATGATGTGGAGGGGACATCTTGTGGCTCCCAGTGGTGTTGCATTGCAAGTACACTGGACATTGTGGCATAGTATGTATGTAACAGAATGTAGTGCCACAGCCCCTTTACCCTGTAGATTATAGAATCCCTACAGCATGAAACAGACTGTTTGGCCCATCGAGTCCATTCCAACCCTCCAAAGATCATTCCACCAAGACTCACCCTATTCCTGCAAAGCTGCATTTTTCCACAGCTAATCCACCTAGCCTGCACATTCCTGGACACTATGAGCAATTTAGCATGGCCAATCCACCTAACCTGCATATCTTTGGACTGTGGGAGGAAACTGGAGCACGTGGAGGAAACCCAAGCAGACACGGGGAGAACATGCAACCTCTTCACAGACAGTCACCTGAGGGTGGAATCGAAGCTGGTGCTGTGAGGCAGCAGTGCTAACCATTGAGCCACCATGTCACCCTTGCACAGCATTCCATGGATACTGTGACTGTGAATGTACTGTCCTTTTGCTGCATCATGAGGGAACCTTTGGCTAGAAGCTCTGTTTTAGAAAGCTACTGGAGGATGATCCTGAAGTTTCATATCCATGTGTTCCTTGTTAATTTCTGTGCACACAGACGATAGGCTTCTATGCCTATTGGGGTGATTCCAAAGAGTCATGTGGGCAATATCAGAAACAAAAGCAGCTCGAAAATGTGTTGCACACCCAGATAACATTGAAACAGAATCATCAAAATAAGGAGGGTAATGAGGTGCCTCTAGACGAACTTTGCACATTGTTGAACTGATTCTCAGATGTACATTGCTCAAGCCATTTCACTCTGGGTCAAAGGGATCATTCCCCAGGAAATTCCTCCATTTCCACCTTTGAGATACCTCCGTGGAGCTGATGTGGCCCTTTGAGATGCTCGTATGACCTCCACACTTCACTCAAGTAAAACAATCAATCCTGGTAATCACTTTCAGTATTCAACGTGAGGAAGTTTTACGTTTTCCATTATGTTTTGGCTCATTTAGGGGATTGGAGAATTGTGTTCTGCCTTACAAGAGGTGATTAGCTTAGAGGAACCACTATTGACATGCCGCTGCTGGTGCTGATAAGGTATCTGTGGAATATGGACTTGGAGAGGGGTTTCTGCTCTTGGATGAGGACAGATGGAAATTCTGTTCTACTTAGCAAGCCCTGACAATGTGGAGACAAAGACTACAATGTTTACAATCCATTTCTCGTTATCCATCATTTATCACAAACCTAGGAGTTGCAGGTTAGTTTCACGTGTGACAAAGAGAAACAAAGTTACATTTTCCAGCGACAAAGCTCAAATCTACTGCAAGGAAAATGTTAGCAAAAGCTTGAGGTAGTTTCTTTTTACCGGAAAGCAGCTGATGAACGCTTCAAATATTGCTCAAACACGGCTACCTGTCGATTGGTGCCGCCTAGAGTTCAGAATTAGAGCAGGAACTGGTGGTCTCCAGGTGATGAGTGTGTGAAAGAGATAGTAGGAACTGCAGATGCTGGAGAATCCGAGATAACAAGGTGTGGAGCTGGATGAACACAGCAGGCCAAGCAGCATCATAGGAGCAGGAAGTCAGAGATAATAGGTACTCTAGGCCCGAAACGTCAACCTTTCCCGCTCCTGTGATGCTGCTTGGCCTGCTGTGTTCATCCAGCTCCACAACTTGTTATCTCAATGAGTGTGTGAAAATTGTTGCAGACCTGAACAATGGCACTTGCTTGGTTTTGTGTGCCTGAGACTTTTGCCTTAGTAAGAACCTATCTGAAAATCTGACTGCACATTAAACTGCAGAAAGTTGTCAGGTGTCTTTAGTTGAGGTCTACTAACACATACAGGGCAGGTAGGAAGTGAAAATCGTCTATGGTGCCTTTAACTGGAAAGGCAATGAAGAACAGACTTCAAATTAGATCCAACAACTTTGAATATCTCTCATATTGCATTAATTCAATTGAAAGTGTTATTACTTTCGATTGGAATCTTTGGGATAGCATTTACAGAATAAAATGTTGATGGACTAATACATTTAATTAAGCTTTTATACAATGAGTAGGAGGAATTAATGAGCTAAATATTATGGGAAGATTAATTAAGGCACAAAATTGAAAGGGGACATATATTTGTGTAAAAGGCAGTCTCAAATAAGTTAAAACATTACTTTGTCCTATAATTATTCACATCTGTAGGCCATAGAACTGAAACTCAGAATGTTCTTGAAGCTATCAAAATCACTTTTACCTGAGATAAAAGGTACTGCAGATGCTGGAGAATCCGAGATAACAAGCATGGGGCTGGATGAACACAGCAGGTCAAGCAGCATCATAACCCTAACCCTAACCCTAACCCTAACCTGTTGCTTTTGGGCTCCAGGACCTTGGAGCAACTTTGTGTTGATACTACATATCCGCACTTCACTCAGTCTAAATGGCACAGCGTGGGCAGAGTTAAAACTGTATGGAAGGAACGTTCTGTAAAGCACACCAGGGTAAAACTCAGTGAAAAAAACACAGTGAACACATATACATGAAGAAGATAATTTACTCCTTATCTACTATAGCTATTTGTAAGAGTCCGGTATTACAGATATGTATGCAATATCTTGTATGAAACGATAGGACGTGGTGTTTCTTTCAAGACTATGCTTTAGGCTGTGCCTGACTTCATTTTCTCCTCAACCAATTTGTCTTGAACCCTGCGGTAAACGCTCATTAGTGTTTTTCACAAGCAAATTAATGAGTTAACTGAACAGTGAAAATGTATTCATTCAACTAACCAAGAAACTTAAAACAAAAATCTATTTAGTTAAAAGGTACTGTGTGTGTTCAATAACAATCCTCTCTTGCCTGCTCAAGAACAGTTTGAAGAGCAGCATGATTCTGGAAATTTGGAAGGAGTTGAATGTTTGAGTTACAGCTGATGCCAATAGAAGGCCCAACTGGACTCGTCAATGTAACCCGAAACTGTCACAGTTAAACATTGATTGAAATCCCTGAATAAATTTACCTGTTTTGGACTAGCATGTTTCAGAAGATCATGGACTTGTTAAAGCACAGAAGGAAGGTCATTTAGCCCACTCAACCCAAGCCAACATAGGACAATCTACTCAATCCCAGTCTCTTGCTTCACCCTTTTAGCACAGTAGGCTCTTTTCTCTGCAGTGTTTTGTTCTGCATGGGCTATTTGTGAGCCAAGTAAAGAGTCGCCAACTTGAACATGTAACTGCTTGTAAGATTAAAGACAAAACCAGAAACTGCTGGAAAAGCTCAGCAGGTCCGGCCGCATCTGTGGCGAGAAAGCAGGGTTAACGTTTCAGGTCAAATGACCCTCCCTGATGAGGTATCAGGAAAGTTTCAGAGGGATGGAGGTAGAAAGTGAGAAATGCACTAAAACCTGAACTGTTATCCCCTGGGAGTTATCTCAGACACGGAATACGATGGGAGAGGAGAGCAATATGATTAGGAGATGTGTTTTATGTTTTCCCTTCTCAAGAATAGGTAGGAGTTCAAGGAGTTCAAGCCTGGTTTGCGTGTGGTAATGGAAGAAGATGTGTTATGTGAGCTGAGGCATTTGCCTGATGTCAAACATGAGCGTGCTGCAAAGGTCACAGTTTGTATTGTGGCTAAAAGACTTTTCTCACTGAGTGTTGCCACCCAAATACTGTCAGAAAGAACCACGATAAGAGAATTTCAATCAACTTACAAAGCCCAAGAATCTTGTTGAACTGTTCAATTACACAATGTCAACACGACTAGTAACATGCATTGTAATGGCTGCAATGTTCTACTATCTAATCTTCACAAAGAACTCAGAGACAGATCTGTCTATGTTTCTTTCCTTTTACCTTTCCTAGGCTCAGTCCTTTTCCCAATCTGTGTGTATATGTGTTGTGTTGTTAATTCTTCTAGCATTTAATAACTAATAAACTTACTCTTTTGTTAACTTGAGAGATCCTTGTTAAATTGAATCATTCTAAAACATAAATTCATTTTGGCCAGCACGGTAGGTCAGTTGCTAGCACTACTGCCTCACTGTACCAGGGAGTCAAGTTCGATTCCACCCTTGGGTGGCTGTTAATGTGGAGTTTACACTTTCTCCCCGTGTCTGTGTGGGCTTCCTTTGGGTGCTCCATTTTCTTCCCACAGTCCAAAGATGTGCAGACTAGGTGGATTGGCCAAGGTAAATTGCCCATAGTGCCCAGGGATGTGCAGGCTAGGTGGATTATCCATGGGAAATGCCCGGTTACAGGGTAGGGGGGAGTGGATCTGGGTGAGATGCTCTTTGGAGGGTCATTGTGAACTTGATGAACTGAATGGCATGCTTCCACACTGTAGGGATTCTATGATTTGGACTGGGGGAAAGGTATCTGCAAGGGAGGAGTTCCTTGTAAATGAACCTTGTCATGTCTGCCTGAGGGGAGGACTGAATACAGAAGGAGAGCCAGTGCATTCCTTGTCACCCAGGGGCTTGATAATTTGGGATACCTCATCTGCAACTGTAATAACTTGTGGAACCTTGCCCACCGTTTGGTCAGGACACTTATGTTTTGCTTTGCACCATAATACAGATAATTGAGTCATTGAAATTGTGGTTAGAAAGTATACACTCACAATGCTTAAGTGAAAGGCTTGCAGTTATGTAGCGCCTTTCGTGATTTCAGACACCCCAAAGTGCTTCAGAGCTGAAAGTAATTTTTGAAGTAGAGTCACTGTTGTAATTACAGGAAACATGGCAACTAATTTGCACTGTAAAGGAAGTGACCAATTTAACAAAAATAAAACACATTATATACAGTATTTGGGTAAGTGCCAAGAAATTATTAAGAAAACACTGCACAAAAATCATGAAATTTTTAGGGACTTGGGAGGGTAGCCAGACTAGTTGAACTGTAAGATTTCACAGAGAGTATGTTCGTTTTATAATAAATGAAGAATGCCAGCTCAAACGGAGACAGAGATAGGCTATGAATATTACCATGATGCACACATGTAGTCATGCAGACACACAGTCTCTCTCTCTCTCTCACACACACACACACACACACACACACACACACACACACAGCAGCCACCTCAGGAGGCAAAAACCTCAGATTTTCCACGAACTGTACTTTGAAAAGTTAGCGATAAAGTCATTCTGAGGAGATTATACCAGGTCGTTTGTATAGTTTGTTTAAAATCTGGTTGGATTACCTTTTTTTTGGATTTAAACATTGTGTATAAAATTAAAGTAGAATATTTATCTTATAACTATCTTTAATATTCTATGATACAGCATTCATTATAATATCAGGTAGAATTTATTCTTGCAATTATGATCCAGTAACATTTATAAAAATTATTGGAATCTCATTTTTACATTCTCACAAGGTCACATCTAGATAACAATATCCTAGGATTCTTAAATTCCAAGTGCTGAACTTGGTAAACTTAATAAAAATTCTGATCCGTTGTACTGTGCCTGTGATATTTTTTCTGGTTTGTGAACTCCTGATGGGGGGAAAATTTTAAAAATGAGAAAGGAGTCCATCTACAGCTGGTGAATCTGACTAAGTTTCTTTGATGATCTAGAATTTCTTTTAGTCGAGATTTTAAGTTGACTAAAGGTTTGATTGGGTTGGTATACAAAGCTAGTGAGCAAAGATAGTAGAACCATGAGCAATACGCAGGTTCTCACTAACAGCAACGAAATATCAGAGATAATAGGTACTGCAGATGCTGGAGAATCCGAGATAACAAGGTGTGGAGCTGGATGAACACAGCAGGCCAAGCAGCATCAGAGGAGCAGGAAAGCTTGACGTTTCGGGCCTAGACCCTTCATCAGAAA
>JAHRHZ010000048.1:12529095-12574871 GCA_024137785.1 Ginglymostoma cirratum | reverse complement strand
CTGTGTTCATCCAGCTCCACACCTTGTTATCTAGCAATGAAATATATTGAATTTTCATGATTGCTAAAATTAAATATTGATCAAGACAGCAGAGGGAATACGCCTACTTTTCTTCAAATTAATCTCATGAGATCTTTTTGGTTCACACCTGAGTGGATTGACAGTGCCTCATTTAATAGTTACCTTGAAGATGATAACTCTGACAATGCAGTGCTCCCACTGTATTGCACTGGAACATCAGCCTAGATTACATTCTGAAATCTGGAATTGGATTAAAGCAGAATTTTTCCTCTTTTTGGGATTAAATGTGGGAAAAGTTGTGTTAATTGTTGACTAGCACTCCCCCAATTGCTGAGATAATTAGGCTGAACACATGCCAATTGTTCATTAAGAGTTGACTGTGGAACCTGGGCGAATTGCTCATCCAAATGCAGGTCTTGACACTGGTCTCCTGGGTCTCCAGGGGTTGGCAACCGATCAGAGACTGGTAGCTTATAGGTCTTAAAGAACACCAGTCGAGGCCAACTCTTTAGGGTTCCAGTGATGAGAAACTAAGTGATTTTTATTGTCTCGTTACGGAGTGGGGGTATATGGGGGCAAGGTCAAGGAGTGTGGGGTTGGGATGTCAGAGGCAAGGACAAAGAATGGTTTTCAGAGACCAGCTCCTTGCTCCATGCCCATATTGTGTTGATTGCCCTCAGATTGTAGCAAATGAAAGATGTCTTCTGAAATATTTTAGTGGCTTAGATAAGGGCCATTAGAATAGGCATTAATTTGCTTAATCAACATTTTTAAACATTTCTTTTGGTTTTGCTTTCTGCTCTTATTCCAGAATGTGTCTTGTGCCTCATTTGTGACCAAAAAAGTGAGATTTTACTTCAAGTCTGTCCCCTCTTTTGTTTTAGTCATTCATGGGATTTGGACATCACTGGCTAATCACTGACATCCCTAATCTCCTAGAAGACAGTTAAGGATCAAACATATTGCTTTGGGTCTGGAGTCGTATGTAGGCCAGATTGGGTAAGGATAGAAGTTTCCTTACCACAAGGACATTAGTGAACCAGATGGACGTTTCCCAACATTCAACAATGAATTCATGCTCATCGTTCATGTTTACTAAAATCAATTTCCACCGTCTGCCATGGCAAGATTTGAACCTGTGCCCCTGGAACTTTAATGGGTCTCTGGATTAATTCTTCATGTGTACATCCAGATGGAACTTCATGGGCTGTTCAACTGTGGGGAAAACAGTGAATGTAATGAGGTCAGCCAGCTGGACCTCATAAAATATGAGTCCTCTGTTTGGGGCTGTTAACCTGGTCCAGGATCAATGGCAGGGATACTGAGCCCCCTGACTGCCCCTCTCAATGACAGGTAATGCTATTGTTCAAAGGCAGATAAAGTGTGCGAGGTGATGAGATGCCAGCCTCCGTAGAGCTATTTCAGGGAAATTTCATTGCTCAGTCCTTTGAGTATAGGAGTTGGGATGTTATGTTGATGTTGTACAGGACATTGGTGAGCCTTCTTCTGGAATCCTGCATCCAATTCTGGTCGCCCAGTTATAGGAAAGATATTATCAAGTTGGAGAGGGTTCAGAAGAGATTTACCAGGATGTTGCCAGGTATGGATGTTTGAATTATAAAGAAAGGCTGGATAGAATGGGCCATTTTTCACTGGAGTGTAGGAGGTTGAGAGGTGACCCGATAGAAGTTTATAAAATTATGACAGGTATAGATAGAGTTGAAAGTAGTTGTCTTTTCCCTCAGACCATGGGGCACATTTTTAAGGTGAGAGGAGAGAGGTTTAAAAAAGATACAAGAGGGAAATTGTTTACACAGAGGGTGGTTCGTGTGTGGAATGTACTTCCTAAGGAAGTGGTGGATGTGGGTACAATCACAACATTCATACGAAAATTGGATGGATATATGAATAGTAAAGGTTTGGAGGGATATGGACCAGGAGCAGGCAGCTGGGACTAATTTAGTTTGGGATTATGTTCAGCATGAACTGGCTGGATCAAAGGGTCTGGTTTTATGCTGTATGACTGTATGTCTCTAACCTCTGATCTGCTCTTGTAGCCACTGTGGTAAATCCATTTGAGTGTCTGGTCAATGGTAACCCCCAGGATGTTAATAGTGGGGGATGGTAATACCACTAAATGTCAATGGGTAGTGGTTGACTGTTGCATATTGGAGATCGTCATTTCCTGGCATTTGTGTGGTGCAAATGTTACTTGCCACCCTGTCAGCCCAAGCCTGGACATTGTCCAGATCTTGTTGTATTTGAACACGGGCTGCTTCAGTATCTGTGGAGTGGTGAGTGGTGTTCAACATTGTGCAATCATTGGCATACAGCCCCACTTCTGTCCTCATGATGGAGGGAACGTCATTGATGAAGAAGCTGAAGATAGTTGGGCCGAGGACACTACCCTGAGGAACTCTTGTACAGGTGTCCTGGGGTTGAGATAACTGACTTGCAGCAACTACAACCATTTTCCTATGTGCCAGGTATGACTCCAAACGCTGGAGAGTTTGCTCCCTGATTTCTACTGACTCCAATTTTGCAAGAGTAGCTTGATGACACACTCAGTTGAATGAGGCTGTGATGTTAAGGGCTGTCACTTTCACCTCGTCTCTGGAATTCAGCTCTTTTATCCAAGTTTAAACAAAGCCTATAGTGAGTTTAGGAGTTAAGCTACCCTGGAAGAATCCAACCTGGGCATCATTGAGCAGGTTATTGTTGAACAGGTGCTGCGTCATAGCACTGTTGCTAACACCTTCTATCACTTTATTAATGATCGAGAGTAGACTGATATGGGCAGTAATTGGCTGCGTTGGATTTGTCCTGCTCTTTGTGTATAGGATATACTTGGACAATTTTCCACATTGTTGGGTTGATACCAGTGTTGTAACTGTACTGGAACAATTTGGTGAGGGGAGAGGCACGTTCTCGAGCACAAATCCTCAGTAAGAATATTGTCAGGATCCATAGCCTTTGCAGTATCCATTGCCTCCAAATGTTTCTTGATATCACTTAGAGTGAACTGAATTGGCTGAGGATTGGTATCTGTGATGGTGGGGACTGCTGGAGGAGGCTGAAATGGATCATCCACTTAGCACTTCTGGCTGAAGATTGCTGCGACTACTTCAGCCATGTCTTTTGCACTGATGCGCTGGTCTCTTCTATCATTGAGGATCGGGATATTTGTGGAGCATCCTCCTCCAGTGAGTTGTTTAATTGTCCACCACCATTCTTGACTGCATGTGGCAGGATTGCAGAGCTTAGATTGAATCTGTTAGTTGTGGGATCACTTAGCTTTGTCTATCACTTGCTGCTTACGCTATTTGGTGTGCAAGTCGTCCTGTTTGGTAGCTTCACCAAGTTGACACTTCATTTTTAGGTATGCCTGATGTTGCTCCTGGCATGCCCTCCTGCATTGTCCATTGAATCAGGGTTGATTCTCTGGCCTGATGGTAATAGTTGAGTGGGGAATACACCAGGCCACAAGACTGCATATTGTGTTGAAGTACAATTCTGCTGCTTTTGATGGCCCACAGTGCCTCATGGATGCACAGTCTTGAGTTGCTAGATCTGTTCAAAGTCTGTCCCATTTAGCACAGTGATTGTGCCACAATATAATAAAGGCTATTCTCAATGTGAAAGCAAGACCCTTCCTCTACAAGGACTGTGCGGTGATCACTCTTACTGATACTGTCATGGACAGATGCATCTGCAGCTGGCACATTGGGAATGATGATGTCAAATATTTTTTCCCTCTTGTTGGTTTCCTCATCACCTGCTGCAGACCCATTCGAGTAACTGTGTTCCTTAGGACCTGACCAGCTCAATCAGTCATACTGCTACCAAGCCACACTTGGTGGTGGACATCAAAATCTGCCACCCAGAGTACATTTTGTGCCCTTGCTATCCTCAGTGCTTCCTCCTAGTGTTGTTCAACATGGAGGAATACTGATTCATCAGTTGAAGGAGGACAGTACAAAGTAATCAGCAGGGGGTTTCCTTGCCCATGAGACTTTAACTTGAGGCCATAATACTTCATGAGGTCTGGAGCCAATGTTGAGGACTCCAGGACAATTCAATCTTGACTGTATACCACTGTGCCACCACCTCAGCTGAGTCTGCCCTACTCATGGGACAGGACATACCCAGGGATGGTGATGGTCATGGTGGTCTCTGGGACATTGTAAAGTATGATTCCATAAGTATATCAGGCTATTGCTTGACTAATCTATGTGACAACTCTCTCAATTTCGGTACTAGCTCCTAGATTTTGCTAAGGAGGACTTTGCAGGGTTGACAGGGCTGTTTCTGCCATTGTCTTTTCCATTGCCCAGGTTGATGCCAGGTGATCTGTCCAGTTTCATTTCTTTGTTGAGATTTCATAGTGACTGATACAACTAAGTAGCTTGCTTGGCCATTTCACAGAGGGATTGAAAGTTAAACACATTGTTGTGGACCTGGAGTTACATGTAGGCCAGACCAGGTGAGGATGGCAGATTTCCTTCTCTGAAGGACATTAGTGAGCTAGTTGGGATTTTCCGACAATCAAAATGATTTCACAGTCATCAGTAAATTCTTAATTTCAAGTACCTTTTATTGATTTCAAATTCCACCATTTGCCGTGGCAGGTTCAAATCTGGGTCTCCAAAATATTAGTTGAGTTTCTGGATTAATAGACTAGAGATAATACCATTAGTTCATCATCTCCCCAACAATACTCCTGTAGTGTTAATTCATAGAATATTTAACCTGACAAGTTTACACCATATGAGAAAGCTATTGTTCTCTTTTTGACATAAGAGTGAAGGTTCAGGATCTCAGTTCAAAAGAATGAGTAATTCATTTCAGAATGCAGAAAAGTTTCTCCTAGCAAGATATTCAAGCTTTAGTTTAGGGGAATGAATCACCCTAGCCAGTGCTGTTATTTTACAGAACCTCCAAACTGGGAGAGGTTGAATAGAAACATCCAAGTATGTCAAACTGAAAGAGTTGAGGTCATCAAAATTGTGAAAGGTTCATGTCAGCATCTTGGAAAGGAATCATAAAATTCTCTCCAAGTCTGAGGAAAAGAAATGGAGAGAAGTCGCTTATGTGAAAACTTAGAATTGAGATAGGAGAGAAATTTCTGCGGAATTAAGTATTTGTGGAATAGTGTTAGGGAAGATGTTGAGATTTTGTTTTGCTGTTTCTGATAAGATCTTTCTGACTGTCATCTGTATATCCAATTTTGTTTGTTTTTTCCTTTTCTGTTATAATCTCATTTCCTGTTGTTAAAGGAGATCTGCAGTCTCATGTGACTATGTTTCAATGAATAACCACCATGTTAACCAACTGCAAAAATTAAACATATGATCGATTAAGCCAGGTTTCATTCTGGAATCCGAATTGTCACTGGTACCATTAGCTGGGTTCATAACAATTTTGAATAAAAAAATTACTTAACAGCTTAGTTGATTCCGAGGGATAACAATGTGAACTAGATTCATACTGTTAGGAAGGTAGAGAAGCAAAACAAAGGCCTATGGTATACGTCTCATGATAGCATTTACTAACAGACAGATTAATATTGGATGGAAGAATTGGATATTAACATGAAGAACTATTTTTCTATTGTACAAATTTACAACTGCTAAGAAATTTTTAAAACCCTGCTCTATTCATGCTCCAAAATTAACATGTTAAAACATCAAAATTAGGAATGTATAACTGGGATTGAAAAGATTTGTAGGTATCAGACAGGGAAGGAAATGTACAAGAACTCTGGTTTCTCCACCTGAGAATACTGATATGGACATTATGAGTAGTATTCTTTGTAATAAAATGTGAATGGATCAAGTCCAAAAACAAACACAGCAAATATATGATAAAGTTGTTACATTTTTTTCAGTAGGGTAATGAATTATTAAATTGTGTTAGTGGTAATCCGTAAGAACATATATTCTAAATCCCAATTTCACTATTTTCCATGTTGTAAACAATGAACACAATTTTCACTCATCCAAAATTTATCAGCAGATAAACCTCTTAAACATCATGTTCTGAGATATTTTTCGCCGTTGCATGACTGCAGACAGAAAATTGTGTGAATTTACTACATGATTTGGAATAAGTTCTATGCAGCTTGGTTATGGCAAGGACAATGAACATTTATAAATAGGAATAATATTAGTCATGTGTACTACGTGCAAACCTAATTTGCAGGTGACTTATATTGGGTTAATGTCCTATAGAGTCATGCAAGTAATGACACTTTGTGGCACTTTGTCAGAAGAGCTGAGTTGAGCTCTTCCGCCCAGACTTCCCAAGTGCAATTGGAATAGATTCCAAGTTTGATTGGTGCTGGCTTTCAAATGGATACTTTATTATGCCTAGAAAAAAAATGAATCCAGGGAAACTTTGGAAGTCAACTGACAAAGAGAAAAAAATCTCTAAGAATGAGGATGGAACTCAAATGGAATGAAAATTATTTCAGCTATCTTGGATAAAAGTTTCTTTTTACTGTTTGTTCAACCAAAGACGACAGCAAAGAGATCGTGCTAAACAGACTTTGAAGTTTTCTTTGCATTGTCAAGTAGTGCCTTGAAGTTGCCTCCATGGGAGAATAATTGCATTTCAGTGAGTGGTTACAATGCACATTTTGACAGCATTGTTGCTAGGGATACTCAAGAGTGAATTTGTAAAATCAAGACAAATTCTTATGGAGGTTTAATTAGCTATTATGAATGCTGTTGAGAGACTATTACATGTGATGTAATTTCACACTATTACATTCAGTATGATGTTAAAACCTCCCATGGCTCAAGCATTTAAGCAGCTGTGGGACCCAGGATATAACACTGAAGTGGAGCAGTCCTACAGATAGTCGTTCTTTTGTTGAACCGATTTTAAAAGATGAGAAATCTTCAATTAGCTCAGAAGCTTCAATTCATGAAAGAGCAGAGTACAGCAGGATTATCACAGCTTCCTTTGTTTCAGCCAAGCCCTTCTGATGTGTAAAGAGGAATACTGAACTGAATTGCAAAATCAAAGTGGTGTTGTGTTTGCCTGTTCTGAATTAATTAACTGAACTATGAACAAGTTCAAGTTTACTCAAATGGTAATTTGTACTCGGATGTATACTGTCCATGAATTATTAAAGCAATTCTTTTGTCAGGATTGAATTACACCCATATACACTTAACGTGGCTTTTCTGCTGGGCTTGGGATGACAAACTCGAATTTGGGAAGATTTACCGAAGTCTGAGCTCAGAGTTTAGAACAATCTCCTACAGCAGCCCATGAAGGAAGCTTATGCTGAAGCAGACTTTCCATTATTAGGTGCTGAGGTTCACATTGTCAAAATAGAAACACACAGGGCCAAGGAAAGAGCAGCCACGAAGTGCAATACTATGTGTCAAATCATGCATACAGTATCCATGCCATTGGAAACAGTTCAGAGAAGGTTTACTAGACTCATACCAGAGATTAGCTGGTGTATTATGAGGGAATGCTGGGTTTGCTAGTCTTATATCTTCTGGTGTTTAGGAGAGAAAGAGGCAACAATGATAGAAACATTCAAGATCCTGGATAAAAATGTTTTTAACATAAAAACAAGGAACAAGAGTAAGTCATTCAGCCCATTGAGCCTTCTCCACTATTATAGAATCCAGAAAGTGTGGAAGCAGCCATTCAGCCATCCATACCAACTCTCTGAAGATTATCCCACCCAGACCCACCCTATCCCTGTAACCGTGCATTTCCCATGGCTAATCCACCTATCCTGCACATCTCTGAACACTACTGGCAATCCACCTCATCTGCACACCTTTGGACTGTGGAAAGAAACCAAAGCCCCTGGGCAAAACCCATGCAGACACAGGGACAATATGTAAAGTCCACACAGACAGTGACCCGAGGTTGGAATCAAACCTGGACACTTGGCGCTATGAAACAGCAGGGGTAATCACTGAGCCACCATGCTGCCCTATTTAACTTCACAGCTGATCTGATTTTAACCTCAATTCTACATTCCTGCATATTCCTAATAATCTTTCATCCGTTTGGTGATCAAGAATCTATCTATCTATCTCTGCCTTAAAAGTATTTAAACATTCTGTATCTACTGCCTTTTGAGGAACGGCATTCCAAAAACTCTCAACCCTCTGAGAGAAAAGGTGTTTCTACATCTCAGTCTTAAATGATGACCATGATCCCCAGTTCTAGATTCTCCCACAAAAGGAAACCTCCTTCTCACATCCACCTGGATAATTCTTCTCAGGAGCTTTCATGTTTCTATTAAGTCGCCTTTGAACCTTTTAAACTGCAGAGGGTACAGGAAGATATAAAGGTCTTTTTGCGGGCATATTTGGAATGAGAAGTAAAAGCGATTTCCTATTTCAGCCAAAGATGGGGCAAAATTCTTTTTCTCATAGTATTGAGTGCCTTTGGAACCTTTTACCTCAAAAGGCAGAAGAAACAGTTCCTTGAATATTTTTAAGGCAGAAGTAGTTTGATTCTTGAAAGCAAGGAGGTGAAAAGTTATCGATGGTCTGCAAGACTGTGGAGATGAGACTGTGATCAGATCTGCCGTGATCTCATTAAAAGATGTTGCAAACTGGAGGAATTGAATGGTCTATCCCCTTCCCGACATACTGTTTGAATGTTGACATAAAGTGTGAAACACAAGTATATTTCAGTGGTGTATTCTATCCACTTAAATACAAATCACAGCTTTTGATTTCCTTACAATTAATCTGTGAATATTAATTATCACCATACAGATTTAATATTTATTCTCTGTTGATAATTTCTGTGAAAAATGAAAGTTAATTCAAGGAGTTGTTAACCTACAGCTTTAGGACAGTTTCTTTGAAGTAATTTTAGGCTGTTGCTCATGGTTGTATATCTAGAGCTAGGGCCTGCTCAAATGTTAACAGAAAACTGAGTGAGACTCCCTTCTTCAGATGTTAGTGGGAATTCTCCTCCAATATATCATATAGAAATGCAATGAGGAATAAGAGAAAATTTAAGTGCTGAAGCCTAGGATGGCTTCACCACTGAGATTGAGATATCGCTCCTTCCACTCCCTACCATATACTGGTTGTCGCCTCCCTATTGGCCCCTGCTTACCCGAATGCCACACTGAAATTGTAGGATCAGGTTCCTAAAAGACAGCCCTCCTCTTTGCCTTGTTCATTATTACCAATGGAAGACACAAGGTAAAGGCTTTCATATTCACCCAGCAGTGGAAAGGACTCCATTGTGGTAGACGGATGATGAATGGAGTAGATCTGGAAGGGCAGTTGGAAATCCCATGCTGTTGAAAAACGTGCCTGAGAGAGGCAAGCAGAGGCTAAAGTTGTCCACGACTATCCATTTTCACTTTAGTAAATAAGAGTAGACTGATTTCCTCAGTTAGCAATTTGTACTTTTTGAAAACGCAGTAAGACTGACTTCTTGTTGTGACCAAAAGGTAACTCTTTTTCACCTTTAATTTAAAGTAACAAGTCACTTCTTCCTTAACAAGAAACCAAATTGTTGGGATTGATCCTCTCTGCTTCCACAAATGTCTCCTGAGAACTTGCTGCTCTATGAAGTTGAATGAGTCTGAGTGCTTGGTGCTGAGGATATTAAAGAGCCAAGTAAAGATACTACAAAGGCTACAGGCTCTGACAACATTCAGACAATTGAAGCTATTGAAGGCTGTGCTCCAGAACTAGGTGTGTCCTTAGCCAAATTGTTTCAGTACAGCATCAAAACTGGCATCTACCTGGCAATGTGGAAAATTGACAAGCTATACACTGGTATGCAAGGTGAGAGGGAGAAAGTTTAAAGGAAATGTACAGGGCAAGTTTTTTACCCAGAGGATTATGGGTACCTGGAACACCCTGCAGGGAAGGTGGTAGAAGCAGATACCATGGCAAAATGTAAGAGGCATTTAGACAGACACATGAAAATAGAGGGATGCAGGTCTTGTGCAGGCAGTTGGGATTTGTTTAGAATAGCATCAGGGTTGGCGCAGATATGGTGGGCTGAAGGGTCTGTTCCTGTGCTTAATTCTATGCTCTATGTAAAAGCAGTGGCTACAAGAGCAGGTCAGAAGTTAGGAATTCTGCAGTGGGCAACTCACCTCCTGACTCCTCAAAGCCTTTCCACATCAGCAAAGCACAAGTCAGAGTATATTGGAATACTCTGTACTTACCTCCAGTAACGCTTGAGAAATTCATCCCGATCAAGAACAGATTAGCTTGCTTGGTTGGTACCACATCCACCGCTATCAAAGTTCACTCCCTTCACCAGTAGCGATAATGGTGGCAGTGTGCACTATTCACAAGACGCTGTGCAATAATGAGACAAGGCTTCGCGATAGCACCTTCCAAACATCTTCCCTCTGCCACCTAGGACAAGGAAACCAGTTAAATGGGAATCTGACCACCTGTCGCTCACCATCCTGACCACCTTCTCAAAGGTCGTTAGTGATAGATAATAAATATTGACAGAGCTAGCAAGATCTATACTTGTTGAATTCATATCTAAAAAACAAAATGTCTGCTCCTCTGGAATAATTTAGGATGATTTCTGCTTTACATAAGCTTTGGACAGTTGTGCATAGTGTTGGTCTCCTTACCTAAAGAAAGGATTTACTTTCCTCTGCTGGAGTGCTGTGAATGTTCACTGGGCTGCTTCCTGGACTAAGGTGATTGTGCCAGGAGAAGAAATTGAGTAAGGTGCACCTATCAATGCTGGGAAATAAAGTAAAAGTAAAGTTTTCATTTCCCTGTATGTTTCTTGAAATAAGTGATTTTGGATATTGTATTTTGACCTAAATAAGTTGTCCAGTACAATGAAAGCCTGCCACAACATCACCATGATTTATACAAAATACTAATTTCCATGAGTTGAAATAGTTACTGGTGCCCACAAAGCCTATTCACTGTCTCTCAATTGCAAGTCTTGGCTTTTGTTAATAGAGGAACTATCTGGGAGCAGTGGAACTAATTATGACAGGGCTTTCTTCTCTTAGATTTTCCCTTGAACACCTCTGACTTTACACATCTCTATCTTATGTTAAGTCTTTACTTGCAAATTTGTTCTTGAATTAAGAGAATTATTCGCGAAGGTAATGTTTATTGTCTATCCCTGTTTGGCCTTGAGCGAAAAGCTAGTCACCTTATTGAATGTATGGTGTAGGTACACTCACAGGCAGACTGCCAGAATTTGGACCCGGTGACGGTGAAGCTATGGTAGTACGTTTCAAGTCAGGGTCATGAATAACTTGATGCTTGTGTTCCCGTCGAATTGCTTACATTTTTCTAGGTAGTAGAGGATGTTGGTTTGGAAGGTGTTGTCAAAGAAGCTTTGACTTGTTGCTGCAGAGCATCTTGATGGTGCATACTGCTGCCACTGTCTGCTATCAGTGGAAAGAGTGAACATTGAAGCTGGTGGGGATGATATGCCAATCAAATTGGCTGATATGTTCCAAGTGGCATTGAGCTTCTCGAGTGTTGTTGAAATTGCATTCATCCAGACAAGTGGACAGTTCCAAAACATCCTGACTTGCACCTTGTAGATGTGGGTAGTGGACAGACTTTGGGGTGTCAGGAGTTAAATTATTCAATGTATAACATCCAGCCTCTGACCTGCTGTTGTAGCCTGAGTATTAAAATGATCGGTTCAGTTGAATCTTTGCTGAAAAGCAACTCCCAGGATGTTAATGGTGGATTGATTCACCAACAATTTCCATCACTTTGCTAGTAATAAAGAGTAGACTGATGGGACAGTAAGAGACTTCATTAGATTTCCTTTAAACTTTATGGACCAGACATAGCCAGCCAATATTGCACCTTTTTAGGGAGATAACAGGATCATAACAATACTGGAATAACTTTGGGGTATAGTTATTTCTGGAGCACAAATCTTCAGTACGATCACTGGAATGGGCCCATAGCCTTTCCTGTTCTGCCATTTCTTGATACCATTTGGAGTGAATTGAATTGTTAAAGACTAGCATCTATGATACTGGAGGAGTGCTTGGATCTTCTGGCTGGATCCAATATATTGGATCATTCATACATAGTTGTCTTTTGTAGTCATATACATTCCTGTGTTCCTATGTCCGCCCTTACTTAAAACTTCAATCAAAGAAACAAAAATAATATTGATATTTTCAGTTTCTATGACAGCTGCTTAGTATTGTTTTCTTTCTAATGTGTTACTAATTTATTCTTTCCATTACTTCTTTAAAATAGCCATTGTTGAAATCCAGTATTGCCACTTATTTCTCCTCACAGTGAACATAGGAAGTATGGCTGGTAAGTTTGCAGATGACACTAAAATTGGAGGTGTAGTGGACAGCAAAGAAGGTTACCTCAGAGTACAATGGGATCTTGATCAGATGGGCCACAGGGCTGAGGAGTGGCAGATGGAGTTTGATTTAGATAAATATGAGGTGCTACATTTTGGAAAACTAAATCAGGGCAGGAATTATACACTCAATGGTAAGGTGGAGGGAGTATTGCTGAACAAAGAGACCTTGGAGTGCAGGTTCATACTTCCTGCAAAGTCGAGTCCCAGGTAAACAGGTTAGTGAAGAAGGTGTTTGGTACGCTTGCCTTTATTGGTCAGTGCATTGAGTATAGGAGTTGGGAGGTCATGTTGTGGTTGTACAGGACATTGGTCAGGCCACTTTTGGAGTATTGTGTGCAATTCCAGTCTCCCTGCTATAGGAAGGATGTTGTGAAACTAGAAAGGTTCAGAAAAGATTTACAAGGATGTTGCCAGGGTTGGAGGGTTTGAACTATAGGGTGAGGCTGAATAGACTGGGGTTATTTTCCCTGGAGCATTGGAGGCTGAGGGGTGACCTTGTAGAGGTTTATAAACTCGTGAGGGGCATGGATAGGGTAAACAGACAAAGTCTTTTCCCAGGGTGGGGAGTCCAAAACCAGAGACCATTGGTTTAATGTGAGGGGGACAAGATATAAAAGGGACCCATGGGCCAACTTTTTCGCGCAGAGGGTGGAGTGTGTATGGAATGAGCTGCCAAAGGAGGTGGTGGAGGTTGGTACAATTACAACATTTAAAAGGCATCTGGATGGGTATATGAATAGGAAGGGTTTAGATGGATATGGGCCAAATGCGACTAGATTTATCTAGGATATCTGCTCAGCATGGACGAGTTGGACCGAAGGATCTGTTTCTGTGCTGTATATCTCTATGACTCTATTTCAAACATACCACAGAATCGAATCAAATGACATGATCACTGGTGCTTAGAGAAATGCTGGGCTTGGATGAACTCTCATTCTCTAATTCTTATTTATTATAACAATCAGCCCTTTGGACTATTCAATTTCATACCAATTCTACCCAAAGATAGTTGTCACATTGGAACGTGGCATTTTTGCTTCATATCTTCCGTAGGCAAAGCATGTTTTCCTGGAATCCTTACAGTGTGGAAGCAGGTCCTTCAAGTCTGCACCAACCCCGCAAAGAGAATCCCACTTAGACTCACCCCATCCCAGCTACCCTACATTTCCCATGGCTAATCCAACTAGCCTACACATCTTTGGACTGTGGGAGGAAGCCGGAGCACCCGAAGGAAACCCATGCAGACATGGGGAGAACGTGCAAATTCCACACAGACAGTCGCCTGAGGGTGGAATCAAACCCAGGTCACTGGCGCTGTGAGGCCGCAGTGCTAACCACTGTGCCACTATACTGTTCCGTACTTGATCTCACAAATATGTTACCTAGAATTTAAAATGTTGTTGGAAGGTTTTCCAACATTTCATCTGGATATAAACCATTCAAAATCCAGAACATCTCCTGTAGTGACGAGGCATGTTGATCTGCTTTGTCTGTTTTCTGTTAAGTCATTCAGTGTTTGCTTATGTAACGAGTCACCACACTACAGAATAATATTGCCTGTAAAACACGTTGAGATGTGATGAAGATTTTTCTAAATACGAATCTTTGTTGTCCTCCCATTTTCTCTCTCCTTTGTCTGATAGTTCAAGAAATATAACTGTAGAAAAGAAAAAAATAAACCCGAAGGCAGCGATAAAGTAATTCACATTTTAAAATCTGTTTTTTAAAATACCTCTGTTGTCAATAGCCTGAGAAAACTAGCTACAATAGTTGCAATCAGATGATATTAAACTATATGGCTTTTTTTTTTTCCTGACGGTGCAAATCTGGGCCAGGGCAATAAGGATTAGCCCCTTAAAACTAATAACTAAAACCATGAGGGGAAGCAGAAAGGAGGTTTTGAAGCAATTTTAAGAGACTTTAATAAAGTACCAGAAGTTAGAGAAGCATAAGCGCACCAGTTTTATTCAACGTATTGACATTGCTGTAGACTTTCAGAGGCCACAAAGAGAGGGCAAGTTGGCTTGAGCTTGAAACTGATTAATATGTTCAAATTTTCATGGAAAAACTGAACGGTTGCATCTGAAAAAGGAAAATATAAAGCGCTACTAGAGACCCTATTTTAGACGACATCACAAGCAGTTTGGTACTGGAACTGTTATGGGCTTGTTTTTGACCAGCTCAGACTTGATGGGCCAAAGGGCCTTTTTCTGTGCTGTAGGCCTCTATGACTCCATGACAATTGTACAGATGAATAGTCAGACAAACAAACTTGGCAGATGAATGATACAAAAGCAGCAAAGAATTTTGGAAGACAATCAGATAGAATAATCTTTAATGTCAAACAAAACAAGCCTAGTTTACTCAGTGTGATTTGTAGCAGCATACTCTGCAGGAGTTAGATATGAGAAAGTTGTCAGGAGAGTCAAGACTAGGAGAATCAAGTACAGGGTACGAGTTAGAACTCAATGGGAGTAAAAGGCTCAGGGGATCAGCAATATCACAAAGTCCGTCAAGGACCATGAATGGATGGTTTAACTATCAATCAAAAGTCTTTCAGGGTAGTGAAGGACTTGACATTGGTGTTGGCCTGAGCAGAAGAGAAGTAGAACCACTGGTGCTAAACACTGAACTATCAAGAGTGTGGATTTCAGTATATGGAACATTAGACATGATGGATTAGATTTTCTTTGATAAAATGTTGAAAAGCTCTATAGAGTTCTCAAGGTTAGGAGAAAAATTGAGACACCGGATGATTTACTGTGATGAGGGGAGAATAGTTTTGGCTACAGAAATTTGTAGTAGAATGATTTAGGGAGGCTGAACTATAGAAAACAATAGAATGGAGAAGTGAATTTCCAAATCAAAGGAAGAATGAAAGCTGAAAGAGTCAGAATCAAATTGTAAGGACAAGGAGCCGGTAAGATGCTAAATGCTGCTTGGACACTCCGTCCTTTCATTACCAGGCATATAAAGTAAAATACAAGAAATTCTGATTATTTTTAAAAGTCTCCAGTCGCGTGATAACTGCTCCAACAAGAATTCCCATGATGACCAAATAATTTCACAGACGGAAATGTTAGTCTGGCACAAATCAAGGAAACTTGTGTGCTTTCTTAAACTATTATAGTATTTGGTGGTGGATTTATGGTATTCAGATCAATTGTTGAAATATACAACTCTTAAGGTTTCATTTCATGTGGTTTTCTGAACTGAAGGCAGCAGAGTTCTGAAATAATAAGCCCTGATATCCTATAGGGATGACCATGCTCACAGTCATTAATAAATATTACCATAAATTATTGGAATCAATGCATCCAAGGATTGTCCCTTGTTATCTTTGAAATCACTTTTGGTCTGACAGTAATGCATCAATATGTATCTTGGGCTTCCAATATAGCTCGACCTCTTATGAAAAACTCTATTATAAGCAATTAAAGTGTATGCCAGAATATTCTGCTCTTTCTGCTGCTGAGATGGAGGTGGAAAGGACGCATGATTGGTGGCGTGGGGGGTTGGGGGTAAGGTAGAGCCCCTGATCTTTATCTCTTTGTTGCCTGCACTGGAATCTATGTTGTGGGTGGGAACATGGTCAACCCTTCCATCCTGCTGCCATTTGAGGTCAATTAATGATCACTTAAATGTCTTCTCCCACCACTGCTGGGATTAACATAACTCTGTGTGAGCCTTCTACCATGTGGCCTGCATGGCAGCTGTAGATAAACAGCCAAAACACCATCTCCAAGAACACTGGTGTGGATGGTAGGGTATACTCTCTCAGTCAAAAGTGCTCAGTTTTTAATTTAGGGACTGGACATCGGCAGCATAGGGTGCACACTGAGAGTCATCCACCCTTGTGCTAGCTTCTGGTGTCCTTGACCCTCCTCCCTCACAGCAAAAGCCCCTTCTGGTCACATTACTTGTCTTGGCACTGAGTTACTCGGTGAATTTGGGACTGTGGCGGCTGTACTTCTAGCCGCAGCCACAACTTCTTCTGTGGCGCTGCTGAGAAAAACAACAGCTGATTGGCCAGCAGCTCTCAGTAACAAGATGTCTGCCCCTCACGATGTCTTGGTTTACTAATGGCCTTGCTCTTGGCTTGTAATTTGATGGCCCATTGCAAAAACAGGCAGTGAATACTTTCTGGACGTCCCTGGTACCTTTACAGGATTCTACCCATAAAAAATGGCAATATATAGAAAGATTTAATTATTTGATTGTAAATATTATATTTTGAAATGTCTATTGTTTTGCAAACTCTATATTCAATGTTAAGGCCTCAGTTTAATGCAGAAGCCAAGTCATTCACCAAATGCTTTTCAAAAGTTTTTTTTGCAGTCTGCATCTTTTTTTCATTATTCTTGATACATTGAAAGTGTATTAAGAAAGTCCTGAATGTATAACTCACCCAGAGATAGTAAGAACTGCAGATGCTGGAGTCAGAGATAACACAGTGTGGAGCTGGAGGAACACAGCAGGCCAGGCAGCATCAGAGGGGCAGGAATGTTGATGTTTCGGTTCAGAACCCTTCTTCAAAAAAACCCCTTCTTCAAGAAAGGGTCCCGACCCAAAATGTCAACTTTCCTGCTCCTCTGATCCTGCCTGGCCTGCTGTGTTTCTGAATGCATAAGGTACTCTTCAAACTCTCAAGCATTTACAGTCAATGGAACACTGATGAAGTGACTATTGTTAATAGTCACTGTTGTAATGTGGGAAGTATGACTGTCAATTCGTGCACAGCAAGATCCCACAATCACCAGTGAGGGTGTGAGCAGATAAACTGTTTTTGTGTTGATGATCAATGGGTACTTCCACATTAGAAACTTGTCCACATGTTTTCCATGCATGTTTAATAGTTTACTGGTGTTTCATCAATCTGAATTTTGAGCAAATTGATCATAATGTACATGCCGATCAGCGTGTGTGGTGTCTGAAGAAAGACACCCCAGTATGACAGACAAAACTTGGTGGGTATGTAGGTAGTTGGTTAGATATGATTAATTCATTACATACGCTCAGTGATTTGATCTCTACTAAACACACAAACAAACTAAATCAATCATGATCAACCAGTTAGATTGTTACCAATGGCGGAATAATTATTTGTATTTAAATGCATATTGCTCAAGAGGGCTTTGTTTGCGCTGTGAACGTAACATTCGACTGTTTTTACAGGTCGCAGTAACAGCAAATAATTTGACGAAGCTGTTGAACCTTTATAATTATGGTGATGTATTTGTCCCTCAAGAATGGAACGAATTTAATATGTCAGAACTTGGCATATCAATGTGCTTTTGGGAGGTAAAGTAGTGGCAATAATAACAGCTGAAATAAAACATGAAGTGTGCTGTTGGCAAAACCCTGTCTAAATGAATTGCAAAGATGCTGAATATCCTCTGCATCTCAGCACATTCCCAACACTCAGATATGTTGCCCTTTAAATGAACTGAAAAGGAGACCGAGAAAATCTGTCTCGCAGAAGCTTGCAGTGAAATAGGACGATTGTAATCCTCCAAGGATTACATACCTTTATCTTTCTTCTCTATTAAAATCTCCCTGTGACATAATTCTTTAGGACCAAGCATGACGTACCCTTAGCAGGGATTTCAACTGGAAATGAGGGGATGAGTAATATCAGTCAAATTAAAGGTTAATTGGAGCCAGGAATCTAATACTAATCTGCTGATTTACCTCTGGAGACTGTATCAGCCTTTTGTAGAAAAACCACTGAGATCACTGTGATACCAGGGAAAAATAAAGGGAGATATTAAGCTTCCCTGCATCACACTCTGCTCATGTGATCCGAGCTTGTTGAATTTGAGAGACTGTTCAGAATTTCTCAAGAAGTTTTATGAGACAATTTTCTTTCTAGCCTTGCTCTTCCAGTTGCCGAATTCTACAGATTTGTCAGAAAGAGAGAGAAGTTATTATTTAAAGCTGTTTTCACAAGGGCTTGCAGTACACTCTAGAGCGATACAATTGAAGTCATGGGCCAACGGCAGCTCTCTTGAGCATTCAGTTGCTGTCACAAGCTGCATAATCTTGATCAAGAATATTTTTCTGAGAGGCACAGAGCAAAATCCGCCTAAAAAGGAGACAAGATGGTGTTGATCTTACTGATGATAATTAAGTTATAGTGTCATGTATCTGCTGTTTGAAATTGAAGTACGATAACATGGTAATCAAATATGAACAATTTCTGCTTTGCACTGGTTGGCAATAATGCCATTTAGCTAATACCACAGGCCAATGAAGATATATGCTTCTCTACATGATAATGATGTATAATGGACTGAAGACTGTTATGGAATTAAGTAGGCAACTGGGCACTGGCCATTCAAATAAGTGGTGTCTCAAGATGAGATTGTAAATTATGACCATAAAGTCCATCCTTTCTTGGTTTCAAATCAATAACTTTAGTTAATTCATTTCATAATTGCATTGCTTTCAATGCTATTTCGGGATGAGGTGGGAAGAGAAAACAACAATTTTACTTCATCTTCACAGGGTCTATTTTTTTATTTAGGATCCACTCGTTCCTACATCATGAATCTACATGAGTTTCCAGTTTAGCAAAATTAAGAGGTTTGAATACATATTGGCTCTGAATTCTTCAGGTACTGCCTTATTTCATCAAATGAAGAAATAATTAATCTGTCTATTAAATCTTGTCCTGTAGAGGAGAAATCACCGAGTTATTTTAGTGTTTGTACAGACAAATGACTTGAAGAAGCAGTTATACTAAAAATGTATTCTCGCTAATAATTAGTTGTTTTAACTTTTATTCATTTGTGGAATATGGATATCATGGTCAAGGCCGGCATTTCTTGTCCATTTCTAATAACCTGTAATGAGGTAGTGATAGCCATTTTATTTAGTGGCCTTCGTGATGTAGATATTTGCACAGTGCTGTGTGTGGGTGATCCTGGATTTAGATAGAGGAATGGCGATGTGCTTCTGGGTTAGTATGTAGTATAATTTTGAGGGAAAGGTAATTGGTGGTGTTCCCATGTACTTGTAGCTCTTGTCCTTCTAGAGAGTAGAGGTCACACCTTTGGAAGCTGCTTCCATGAGCCTTGTGAGTTGTTACAGTTGCTCATCAACCTTGCTGCCACTGTGTGATTGTGGTAGAGTGAGTGAATGCTTAAACTGATGGATGGGATGTCAATCAAAGAGCCTGCTTTGGCCTGGATGGTATCAAGCTTCTTAACAAAGTGTTGAAACTGTACTCATTCAGGCAACAAAAATAGTTTTCAATCACTTTCCTGACTTGTGATTGGTAGACAGAGGAAGTTTTGGGAATGAGATGAGTTGCATGTCTCAGAATTACTATCCCCTAAGGTAGTCTTTTGATCCTGGCTGGTCCACTTAAAGTCTGGTCAATGGTGACTAACAAGGTGTTAATGATGAAGGAATTATTAATGATAATGTAACTGAATGGCAGTGATGCTATGATACCGGATATCAAGGCAAATTGAGGTAACATCGTCAGTACAACAAAGAGAAGCATTCATTTAAATAGATCTATGGCAATTAGATTTAACCTGTTCATCTCGCTCACATCTTTTGAAAACCACAAATTGCCCTCCAAGCATTCCTGGCTTGGAACTACATTGTCATTCCTTCATTGTTGCTAGGGCAAAATCCTGGAAATCCCTTGCTAACAGCATCGTGGATAAACATCTAAGGGCTGCAGTTGTTCAAAAGGCAGCTCATCATCACCTTCTGCACAGCGGTAATGGATGACCAATAAATGCTGGCCCAGCATTTATGTAGGAAGAATTTTTAAAAAAAATCATAAAACCCTTTTTTTCCAGACTTTATTCAAATTAGGAGCAGGAACAGGCCATTCAGTCCCTGTTGTACATTTAATAATTCACTGTGAATCTGATCGCTTTGTAACTTCACACCCCTGCCTAACTTTGATAACTTTTGCCTACTTGTAATTGATAATTTAGTTCTGCCATTAAGGTATTCAATGATTCTGTCCCCAATGTTCTCTGGTGAGCAGAGTTCTACAGAATCAAAAGCTTCTGGGAGAATTTTTTTTCCTTCATCTCCATCTCAAAGGGACTCCTAGTTTTAAAAGGTTGGGTCGGGACCCTCTTCAGAAATGGGAAGGGAGAGGGGAGCTCAGAAATAAAGAGAGAGAAGAGGGATGTGGCTGGGGAAGGTAGGTAGGATGGTGATAGGTGAGTGCAGGCTGGGAGTGGTGGGGATTGGTCAGTGGGATGGGTGGGGCGGATAGGTGGGAGAGAAGATGGACAGGTTGTGTCAGGTCAAGGAAATGGGGATGAGAAGGAGGGTTGGACATGGGATGAGGCTGGGGTGGGGAGGTTTTAAAATTGGTGAATTATATGATGAGGCTTTCAAGCTGTAGACTCTCGAGGTGGAATATAAATTGACTTTCCTGCTCCTTTGATGCTGCCTTACATTTAATACCATGTCTTTTGTCACAGTTTTGTACCTCATTTTGAAAATGCTCATCCTTGCTTGCAAATCCTTCCAAGGTCTTTCAGCTCCCTGAAACCATCCCCAGCTGCAAAGCCTTCAGTTGTATCTGGGCCCCTCAAATTCTGGGAACATCTCTCACCTTACTCATGTTATCATTGGCAAGTGATGTCTTCACTGTTGAGGCAGTAAACTCTGGAATTCTCTCCCTGAATCCCTCTCCCTGTCATCCTCACCCTCTTTCTTTTTTAAGACACTCCTTAAAGTGATAGGGCTAAAGTTAAGGTTAGGTTTAGGGTTAACCCTAATCCTTATGTCTTTGACTGAGTTTTTGATCAGTGATGTGCTTTGGGATGTTTTCTTGCCTTAAATATGCATTTTAAAACATGTGGTTGTTTAGATTATGTTCATCTTTGTGGACTATTATGCTGACATGGCATTCTCCCCACTGTGATGGTACTGGAGTGTAACATCTTCTGGTTGGTCAACTTGCAATGGTTATCCTTGAACCAACACTTCTTCTCAAAATTGTACTAAAGTGTATTATTTATTTACAAATGACGTAAGAATATTATCGCATGAACAATTAGACAGAACTTTCAGCTCAGGGCTAAGCTAACCAGAAATATTTAAAGTATTGACAATGATCTGTAGATCGGGTTGAGGGTGAGGTTGTTGACTTGCTCACCGAGCTGGCTTGTTTTTGTTCAGACGTTTCGTCACCAAGCTAGGTGACATCATCTAGGTGACTTGGAGCCTCCACTGATGATGTCACCTAGCATGGTAATGAAACGTCTGAACAAAAACAAGCCAGCTCGGTGAGCGAGTCAACAACCAAACCAGAAATATATTTGTCAAATTACCCACCCCTGTTTCCTAAACTCTCTTCACCTGAAGACTAAACTTAGCCTTAACTTCTTTAGTGCAACTCCTTAGGGGATCTGATAGTGTTGCGCACGTGTATAAAATAAACGAGTTTTATTTAGGCACGGTGTGTGTCTATCCTGTTGAAATCATGTCCACTGATGACCGTGCATCCTTGAACATGTGCCTGGCTGACCTTGAACACGCACAAAGTGGGATTCAGAATAATTTGTCTGATATGATTGCACCACTAAGCTAGTTCCTGAATAAGAAAAAGTTGTAAACATTGTGTTCTTGAAGATGAACTAGCGTTTCTAAATATATCTTTACATGCAGAATGGTTTTCTCTGTATAGCCATTTCGACTCTAGGAGCTGATTTAGCTCCTTGTACAGACATTTTCATTCTTAGATGCTTCGCCAAGAGCAATGGATTAGAATAACTATCAGCTAAGGAGCTGTTAGTAATACATGTAACTGAGCAAATCACACTGCATTATCTTTGAACTGTATGACATGTTTCTCTTGCAAGCCTAAAAACTTGGAGACTAATCTTTACAGAAATTGCATTGAGTTAATTAGGAAATATCATTTGAATGCAACCAGGTTTAAACTCCATTAGTGTTGAAGTTGTATTAAAATGACCTATAATCAAGTAAAGCAAGGCAAAAATTCATAACTATTATCATGCAGGATAGAACAGTTTTCTCTAACACAAGATAGGAACCATGTGATGGGATAATTAGACACAGTATGATGTTTCAGGCTGATTTTTCTCTATTGCTATTGTGAATAAATAGTGCAAGTAGCAAAGGTCTAGTAATGTTTAAAAATTATTCCCAGGATGTAGGTGGATTTGAGTAGGCTAGCAATTGTTGTCCACCCCTGGCTAGCCTTGAGAAGATGGTGGTGATGTCTCTTGAACTATTGCAGTTCCTGTGGTGTTGTTCTGTTAGTGAGGGTGTTGCAGGATTTTGACCAAGTAACGGTGAATGAAGAGCCATATAGCTCTAAATCAGGATAGTGTGGAACTTGCAGATGGTGGTGTTCTAATGCAGCTGCTGCCCTTGTCCTTCTAAGTGCTAGATTGTAGGTTTAGAAGTTGCTGTCAAAGGAGCCTTGGTTAATTGTTGCATTGCATTTTGTAGATTCTATATACTGCGGCTACCGTGTGTCGGTGGTGGACAAGGCTTAAAGTACGGATGGGGTGCCGAGTAAATGCTTTGTCCTGGATGGCGTTGAATATCTTGAATGATATTGGAGTTGCACTCACTTAAGCAATTGGTAAGCATTCCATCAAACTCCTGACATCTTTGTCAATCATTCTTTGGATAAGGCTTCTTGTGGTTCATCTTGCCTTTAACCGTAATGGAAGAGGCAAGCAGCTTATGATGGTAGGTTAACTTTCAGTGCTCCCATCAGTCAGACAGTGGGTGGGTAGGTTGCTGTATAGCATTGAGCTCTGTCGACATTAGACCTGCAGTATGTGCCAGCATTTCATGAAGTGTAAGCAGTGTGTTTGATACAAGCAAATTGAAAAGTGTGAGAGTTAGGTGGCACGGTGGCTCAGTGGTTAGCACTGTCGCCTCACAGCGCTAGGGACCTGGGTTCAATTCCACCCTTGGGTGACTGTCTGTGGAGTTTTCATATTCTCCCCATGTCTGTGTGGGTTTCCTCTGGGTGCTCCACTTCCGTCCCACAGTCCAAAGATGTGCAGGTTAGGTGGATTGGCAGTGCTAAATTGCCCATAGTGTTCAGGGATGTGTAGCTTAGAGGTTATAGGGGGATGGGTCTGGGTGGATGTTCCAAGGATTGGGCCGAAGGGCCTGTTTCCACACTGTAGTGATTCTACGATCAAAGAGGAGAAGTGGTATGAAGAGGACTCAATCAGTCAGGATATATTGCCAATGGATCACCTGATTACGTTACTCTGGGTTGGCCACAGTTAGTCAGGCAGTTGGACTTGGCCCTGCTGGAGTCTGGAGTGTCTGTGTCCTTGTAGTCCACGGATTAGGATATGGTCAGTCCTGTAGCTCAAATGCAAGCAGCTGGAGGAATTTCAGGTAGCTCTGTCAGAGTGCAACTGAGACATGAGCCTGGGAGGACTGAGCTGTGGTCATTCATGCGACTTTGGTCAATAATGGCCAGGGGCTTATCAAGGCAGTCCACAGACTCCTGGGGAACATTGACAATTTGTATATCATATGCACTGCTGCGATGTTGCATTGGTGATTGATAGGGTTCATGTTACTGAGGGAACTGTAGTGTAGTATGTGGGAATTTACATGGGGTGGGGCATCATAGTGAAGGGTGGGGCAGAGGGCGGATACAGAAAGCTGAGGAACAGGGAGGTTCGAACAGATTCCAGTAATTCAGGCCTTTACATGGGGAGGGTGTAGGGCCAACATGGGCATGGGAATTTCCAAAATCATGGGCTCTGGGGGTAAATTGACCGCATTAATACTTAAAGGGGTTCAACCAAAAATAGGGGAAGCTGGAAAGATAGTAGGAGTCACAGGGACAGTCATACAGAAGGGACAATGACAGATGAGGGTAAATTTATCTGTCACAGATGGAGTCTGTAAGTTGCTGACACTGAAACAAAGTTGGAACTTTGCAACATCAGATTGTGCAGTTAACTTTCAATCACTGTGTAAAAAATGTCTGCAACCCTATACAAAGTGTAAAATGTTGCTTTTTCCTCTTTGGGGCCAATATTAAAATCATCGAATTGGAGGTCCTGCTAGGGACAATTGCAGTAATTATTGCCTCCACTGATTAAATAAAGACGCATGATTTGCACCACATCACCAGGTCCAAGAATGCAAAATAAAAATTATGGCCTCAAGCTATGATGAGCATTATGTTTGTATGCACTAATTGCTTGTTTATCATGTCAACTAAGCAAGTGTCAAGAGAACAAGGCAATTAAAAAGCGGGATCTGAAATTCCCATTCCCCAAACAGATTCCATCATAGGCACTGGAAAACAAGGCTTCACAGCTGCCACATTCTCTTACTGAAATGTAAGAATGCAAGAGGATGGCCTGTGATGTGCTACTCCTTGCCCTGTACATTCTTTCAAAGTTGGCTGCTTCTTCTCTCAAATCTGTCCAGAATGAATCTTCTCTCTGCTTTCTCTCGGTTTAGTTTTACTTCCAGAAGATGCTTAGAAGTTTTTACAGATTAAGAATGAGAATGCGCTGCTGGTAATAGGAGAGTAATACAGATTAGCACAATGAAGCTGACTGGGTTGGTTTGACCATTGATGACATCCCATTCTTCCATGAGTGACCCTGCTCTTCTCCTGACAAATTGAGCACTTTCTGCTTGAAGGAAATGAGGAATCTGATATTCAACACTCCTATGAGACTGAGACCGCTTGTAATGGGCCAGATTTTTCCCAGTAGCAAGACAAAGGGAAAGATTGAGTACAATGGAAGTGAATGCAAGTATATTTGGTGAGGTGTCCCCATTATGATAAAAGGTGTGAGATTTAGTTTTATTTTAATATAACTTAATTTTGAACAAGTGGCATATGGGTTTTGATCTGTGTGTATGAAGGTGTTATTGATTAACTTATGCATATTTCTGGAACCATGATATCTTTTTTCAATCAGTACGAGAGAAATAGTTCTTGTGGTGATAATGAGAATTTAATCGCATCGTGAAAGTTTTACGATTGGGCAAACATTATAAAGCATTAGCTTGCTTTCAGTTTAGAAGATTAAGGATTTTTTTGTCCGGAGGGGAAAATCCCATTGCTTGGCAAGCTTTTGATTTTCAGTTTGCAGAAGTTCTGGTTGAAATTATATGTAAGAAGCAGTTTCTTCTAGAGAAAGAAGTTAGTTTAGAAAAGTTAGGAAATAGGTAGGGTTTTAATTTGAAACTCCAGACCAGAAGTGTTTTGGTAGAATGCAGGATATTTGAAGGTCAGAAAGTTTGAACTCAATTGTGTACATAATCAAGGAGAAAGCTATCAAACTCTCAAGATTGGGGATTGAAGAGATAGTTAAGCCTGGCATTTGAGAACTGAAATGTGATGATGCTAGTATAAATGGAGAGGCAGTGGCCTAGTTAATCCAGAGACCCAGGTAATGTTCTGGGAACCTGGGTTCAAAACCAACCTTTGCATATGATGGAATTTGAATTCAATAATTAAACAAGAAACTGGAATTAAGAGTCTAATGATGACCATGAATCCATTGTTGATTGTCGGGAGGAACCCATCTGGTTCACTATTGTCCTTCAGGGAAGGAAATTGGCCATCCTCATCGGGTCTGGCCTAGACGTGACTCCGAATGCACATCAATGTGGTTGACTCTTAACTGCTCTGTGTGCAATTAGGGATGGACAATAAATGCTGGCCTGGCCAGTGACGCCCTCATCCCATGAATGCAGAAAAAAGGATGTATTTTCTTTTGTATTTTAAAGTCTTTCAAATTGAATTATATGTAAATAATACATTTTATTTAATTTGTTTTCATTCCTTCTCTATAATAAACTTATGTTTTATTTTTAATACCAAAGCTAGCGCATTGTGCTTAAGCTTCAGTGAAAGATAACCTTGTTCAATCAAAAAAAATCTATGAAGCTAGATTTCAGTCAGGTATCTGAGTTGTCCAGCAATAACTTCAGGTGGGATTCTAACACTAAACAGGAGCACAGGGGGCAGAAGAGATTAGTAATTTGGGAGATGAGGTTGGTGAGAACCATTGAGTGGACATGATACATGCAGTCGTGGGATTTGTAGTCCATGAGTCTTGTAGTGAGGTGTGTGCAGTGGCAGTGTTAGAATGATTGTTGGCCCAGTGAGTATCTGGTAGCAGAAAGACGATGGTCGCACTTACCCTTGTGAAGCACAAGATCTTACTGCGGCACTGCCTGGCCTCTGTTTTGACATGGCACATAGTGCTGACCCACGCTGCTATTTGGATGCAAACTGGCTTGGCTCGATAGCGTGATCTCCTTAAACAGTCAGCAGTAAAAAGGAATGCACCCACTCTCCCAACCACTTCGTTCACCAACGCACTTTCTATATCCCTTTCCCAGGCAGTGGGGAGCTAACTTGCCTTGCTGTGGCAACATATCTAAAGTTAATGGGTCGAGCAGTGCAGTTTGAGAGATGGTTCCTGGCTTGCAGCGTCTGAGGTGGTGTGCAAGCTGGATGGTCTCACTATGGCAGGGACCTCCATTTCTCTGGCTGTGCTATTCCCCAAGAATTGCACTCAATGGCTCAGTTGCATAATTACTGAGGCGAAAAGCAGAAGACTGTGTGTAAATATTTGTCCCAGGCCATGGCAGGTCGAATGCCATGAAACTCATTTGTTGCCACATTTTAATTGCAAATGGAAAAGTCCAGCCCTATATGGTTGCAAGCCAAAGTGGCCATCCTTTAAATTTTTTCTATATGCTGCTAAACGTTAGTGGCAATGTGGTTTAAAACCAGTTGAGTTTATAATTAAGAGCAGGAATGCAACAGCAATGCTGACACACAGTTTTCAATAATGGGTTCAGTGTTAAAGACTACTTGAGTTTCTACCAAATAGAAGCTGGCCTTAAAAATGACTCTTTTTATTCATCTGATAGCGTCAATAGAAGAGGACCAAAGAGAGTCTAGGGAGGAAACAGCACCTTTTGATTTCTGTCTAGGTTGAATTATTTGTCTGCTACTGAGAGGTAACACCTGAGGACATTTACGTTTCTTAGCCCAGTTCTTACTGTTCCAGATGAGGGGCCACGGTGATTTACAATTTAATTCTATCATATCTGCTGCATTACCAACAGCTATGAAGATGACAGCAGCAAATAGCTTCAATGGCACAGTCTCCTGCCAGGCACCTTTTCAGAGGTTAAACAATGATCAGTCAGTCAGCCATGTCACATTACACACAAAAGATCTCAACTGTCTTGTATAAATAACACTTTATTACATGTGGTTCTTGGGACCAAAACAGCAGCAAATACAAGCTCAGGAGTTAAATACCATTCCTCATTCACTCCTTCACTCATCTGGCTCTTTCACAAATGAGGGGCTTCAAGGTTGGCTCGAGGGCAGTAGTAGTAAGGGCCTCCAGAGGTAAATGAAATATCCCCTTAAGTCCATCTTCACAGCCGTTCTGAACACAGAAATAACCAAGCACAGAGGAGATCTATTCTTACAAGTACTGAATGTTCCTTTGAGATGCGGAAAATTTGTTGCTGAAGTGTTGAAATGCTGACTAGTGCATTTCCGCGTGCTCCTGGGAAGGTCTGGCAAATATCTGAACAGCATGTGTACAGCAAAACATTGGCATTCTGTGCGAGATCACAGTTGACTTTGCTGACAATAGACAGCACGTCTTATCCATGGAGACTGGTGAGCTAAACAGTGAGAAATAACTTAATCTAGTGACACTTCTACAATTGATACCACAAAAAGGCCCATAGAAAACTTGCTACTCATGAAGCATGAGATAAATAATTTAAAAGTATCAAATTATTCTTGTGCCTTGATGCCAGAGTTGAAATATTGGCAAAGGGTCAGTACAGGGTACAGAATTTCCTCAGAGTGCTGGTATTTTAAATGCTGGTTAAAAATTTAGCATTTCCTTATCGAATCCCAAAGGACAAAATAACCTCCTCCAGTTCTTATTTCTCACATTCACAAATGCGCTTGTTTAATGCAGTGACAGAATTCCACAGGATATGTAGAGATTACATGGGCAACAGTAAATTTTATCCACCGAATTCCACTGATCTTGATTTTCCCACAACATTGTAATGTGCCAAACCTCCAGGTTGAATATGCTGGCTCCAGTTTCGTGGACACATAGCCAGAGGTCATTCTGGAAGTTGATTTCCAAAGGCAGATATCAGCCCTGACTGGACTTGCTATTGCCTTGTAGAATGAAGCAGGCAGCAAAGCAGAAAGCAGTACTTCAGTTGCTCCGCACAATCTATGGCAATTTTGTGCTTCCAGCTGGATTGGCCCTTCCTTATTATTTGTAAGAATTTGAAATCAGCAGCTACAATACATGAAGATTTCTTCTCCATTCCGCTGTGCACTAATATTGCCCTAGATCAGATGGCTCAGTGGTTAGTGTTGCTGCCTCACAGTGCCAGAGACCTGAGTTCAATCCCACCCTCAGCGACTGGTTCTCCCCATGTCTGTGTGGGTTTCCCCCAGGTGCTCCCACAGTCCATAGTGTCTAGGGACAACATAGTATGGAACTGGAGGAACACAGCAGGTCAGGCAGCATCAGAGGACGCTTTGGGTCAGGACCCTTCTTCAGAATCGTCAACTTTCCTGCTCCTCTGATGCTGCCTGACCTGCTGTGTTCATCCAGCTCCATACTGTGTTGTCTCTGACCCCAGCATCTGCAGTTCTTGTTAACTCATCGTGCCCAGGGATGTGTAGGCTAGTTGGGTAAGCCATGGGAATTGCAGGGTTACAGGGATGGGGTGAGTCTGAATGGAGTGCTCTTCAGAGGACTGGTGTGAACTCAAAGGGCTGAATAGCCTGCTTCAACACTGTAGGGATTCTATGATTGTAAGATCACTTACAAATTCAATTCTTAATTTTGAAAATTTCATTCTGCCCTCTCCAGCCTTTTAACAAGCTTAACAAAAGTTAATTAGAGGGGATTGTATAGCCCCCACTGTAAAGCCCTTCCTTTAACAATAGACAAGTCTATGTAAGCATTGGAAGACTGAAACACAATCTGAGTATGTTATTGCCAAAATGTACGTGCACCCTCCTTCACCCTGGATTGCTGAAATTCTGCACACATATAGTCAATTGCAGAAATCTGTGAGCTGCTGCCTGTGATTCTACAGGCAGAAGTACAAAGGCCTGAGAAACAATGGCCTATAGCATAAAATGTGGCAGAATCTTGAGAGCTGTATCGAGTGGCCTATTTCACTGTCAGGAACAACTTGCAGCATCTGTTAACTAAATTCCAGGCGTTGAGGACAAATTATCAGGAGCCAGGACCAGTCTAGTGGGGGGACCATTGCTTGTTAATGCTCTTATTAATCGCTCATCTTGCTTCATTAATACACAGCTTCCTATTGTAGCACCTGCCACAAGCAAACTAGACTCCAAGATTTCTTGATGTGGAAGTCAGAGCGGGTACCTGATCAGCTCTGCTGACTGTGAAGTGTTTCTGTGTTGGTCCACATGCAACAGAACTCAGGGTATGATCCATGACCACCAGTCACATGCAGCTGGTTTGTGATAATTGCCTCTCCCTCAGAATCCACATGGTCATCTCTCTGATCCATTTGCACAATGCTTAGGAGACACAAACTTGCATTGTAGGGTGTACTGGCAACTAGCAGGGAAAGGCAGCTATATTTTGCATTTTTCAGGGACATCCAGCCAGCACACAAGTCGTGTCACAGGAAGGTTGACTTATTTTCTTCTGTTCTTGCTCACCTAGCACCTAGCTGCATGTTTACATCATCAATGCCTTGCCCATTAGTGCCTTGGCGCTTCAGCCAGAGCTTCAAAGCTTTGAGCACCTCCATATCAATGAGCTGTTTCATGTGAGCACAAGGGCTGCTTGATTTTAAGGATGTCTCTGGGATGAGTGGGAGCAGGGTTATCTTACTGCACAGCATACTGAGATGCAATTTCCAACACCTACATGATGTGCCAGCTGCTTGTATGGCGAACCCATGACCAATTTATTCAACCTGATGCCCATGATCGAAAGTGGGTAAGGACTAGTCTTCAGTCCAGTCAGGGGTCGGGGTGGGGGTCCTGTCAATAAGAGGCCCCATTGCCGTAAGTCAAGGTCCTATTGCCATCAGTCATGGCAAAGTCCTCACACACTTCAGGAATCTAGTGCAAGTCAGTTATCTGCTTGAGCCAGTCAGAGTCAGGGGATTTGTAGGCTTGCTTGCCGAGCCGGTGGGTTTGGTTGCAAACGTTGCGGCACCCTGCTAGGTAACGTTGTCAGTGTGCCTCTGGTGAAGCGCTGGTGTTTCGACCTGCTTGTTATTTGTCTGCCTCAGTTGGCTGGGGTGATTGGTATTACTTCCGGTTTTGTTTCTCAGTGGTTAGTACATGACGTCTGATTCAATGTGTTTGTTGATGGAGTACCGGAGCACTGATGCTTTACTGGAAGCGCACCGACGATGTTACCTAGCAGGGTGAGGGAACGTTTGCAACCAATCCCATCGGCTCGGCAAGCATGTCTACAACCTCATCCACAACCTGTGCTACAAATCTTCTTGAAAACTTTAAGTCAGAGGATTTGCTTGATGACATTTGGGGAATGGGTAATGGTTCTTCCTGCAAGACCCTCACCACCTTCCAAAGGAATCACATATCATCAGGAGGTGCAAAGACAATGGTCAGGTGTCTGGTTAATCATACCTTGGCACTGGTTGTTGAAGTCAGTCAGAGTCCTAAGGTGAATACAGCCCTCAGGGGTCTGTGGATAGAGCAACGAAGAGGGTAAAGGGGCTGCTTTATGGCAATGGAAGACTCATTCCCACAAGTGGGTAGAGCAGACAAGGCTGGGGGTCTAAGGCGGAGGCATGTGTTGAGGTGGGAACAAGGAAGTGTTTAATTAATTTGCATTCCTTGATGTGAATGAGTCTTTAGAATGGATGCTGTCCTTTGGATGTGGCCGTCAATCAAACATGGAATCTGCCTTTCCAGGTATTCATTTGGAAATTAAATTAACAGGTCATTTCAACTCCTTGTCAGTTGTAATAAGCCACTGCTGTGTGTTTATGGAACATCAGCGTTTGAAAAAGAAATTCCTTGATTTGTACAAAATTAAACTTCACAGAAACAGGAAATTTAGCCTAAACACCTAGAGGTACAATACATTATTACCAGAGTGAAAATGGACTATCAATATTCAAATTATTTAATGTCAATGCCTTAGATTTTCATGGACTAAAGTGGTTTTACAAAGAAACTGCTGACATACAATGGCTGCAGTGGGCACCTGACAAGCCAAGGAAACCCACATGATAATACTGGCTACCTCAGAACTATCATTTTTAAATAAGAGATGCTCAAATTCTGTAAAGCATCAAGAAATTCACACTTTCTTCAACCAACACCTGATGATAACAACTTAGAGACAGAATATTACCAGTGGAATCTTCACTTTGAAAAAAGACAATGCAGTTAGACTTGCAAATTACACATGAACTATATTTCAGTAGTTTGCTTTCAATAACAAAGCAAAGGGAATAAGCACCATGTTGTAATAACAATAAAGGTACTGGAAACTCTTCTGTCTCATAATCTCCCTCAGATTCAGAAAGTAGCAGGTGTAAAGTAACTTGGAACAATGGCAATAATTCACTCAGAACTTCAGAAGATCTATTGCTTCACCATTAGGGAGAAAGCAAGAGAACAGCTAAACCATTGGACTCAGGTCTTTTCATTCCTGCAACCTAAGGACTTTTAAGATCTATAGCTACGTCTGTTTTTAACCTTCATATCTGTACTAGCCCCCCCACTACCCCCACCTCTTTGCAAATTCACTATACATATTTGTGAGGAGAGTATTTAAGAAAAATGTTGCATTCTGTTACTCTTTTGCCAAGTGATAAATAATAAAACTCTACTCTTTTTCATATAAAAAATCCTTGAAATTCTCCATAATTTTTGATCTGGTTAACTAAGCTTACTTGCTTAGTAAAAGCTATATGCTTAAAAAAATCATTAATAATGTAATACAAAAACAAAATTGCTGGAGAAGCTCAGCAGGTCTGGCAGCATCTGTGAAGGGACAAACAGAGTTAAAGTTTCGGGTCCGGTGACCCTTCCTCAGAACTGAATTAGTAATCTAATACTCTGGAGATATGAGTTCAAATACTGTCATGATAGCAGGGAGGGGAGACTTAAATTTAACAAATAAATCTAACGTTTGAATCCTAAAGATGTTCACTCTGGACACATTACAAATGGACAAAGAAGTGATTACACATTAAATATAACTGCAGTTTACAAATACCTGCTTCATGAATTTGCCCCTGAAATGTCCTAGTGACCAACACATGTGGAGCCTGCAGTTTCACCCATCAATCTCTGCTCACATGCCAGGGTCCCAGCCATTTTCCAGTTTCATTTCACTTCTAAAGAACAACAGATGATGGCAGGGAAGACACTGTCTTCTCCAGGCTCTGCTTGGTTTTCAGGTACCATACTGACCCCTAGATATAACTGAACAGACTCCTGACCGTTGTCTTGGCAGTTCCCTAATGGATTACAGAGTTCCCTGACTGTTTCTGATGGCCCTACGGGACTGACCATTGCCCACTGCCTGGGCTGCAGTTGGGCATATACCCTGACTATGACAGGTCTATGCAGATGAGCGACCATGGTCAAGTGTGCAATATGCGCGGACAATGTCCGTGATGGCTCCCCCTTTGACTAGATTGAGGAACAACCCTCAAATACTTGCCAACATGGCCATTTGGTTGAATAAATTTGCAGTCAGGCAGTTGGCACACACTATTTGTGTTACTTTGACGTCTCAGAGTGCCTAAGAGCAAGATATCCCCTCTCCTTGCCTGCACCACATCACCATGTGCCAGAGAGATCCCTACTCACAAGCACTTGTCTCTTTGCCTGTACAAAAGAGAACGTGAATACAGCAAAACTGACTGGAACATTAATACACTAAAGGCTAACAAGCAAGCCAAGGCAGGGATACTGAGAGCATGCAGGTAGGCACTGAGTGAGTGAATGCTAAGACAGCAAGAGAGCAGGCCAGAAATGCAGCTTAATCCAACCTAGGAACTGGCTTCCTGTCCCTGTGCACAAAGTGTCCTGCTGCTGCCTGGCAAGTCTAGTTGCTGGTGCAGAATGAAATATGGGTCTGAACTTTGTAAGCGTCCTTCACGTGGATTAGATGCATGCCGTGAGGATCTTAAGAAGCTGGCAATTTTTAGATGCCAATGCCCGTGGATGTGACATGTGTTCTTTGAGATGCGTGCTGGGTGCCTAGTGTTCAACACACAGGAGCTGTGGAGCAAGTGTGAGCTGAGGTTGCAGGTACATGCTCCAGCTTCCATGTTGAGAATTCTCCACATCTAATTTATTCAGTGGGTTTGGTAAGATAGAAAGTTGCATATTAATAGGCAGTAAATATGGTTGTTAACATGAAATAATCTGGAAAATGGATAAAAGATTCAGCAGTATCAAGAAAGGCCTCACCAGGCTTCTCTGTGATGCAGTGGCAAATCACACCATAGTCCGCTTTGTCTAGACTACAATAAGATTCCACACAGCATGGCACTATCTGCAGCAATATTATCATCTCTTACTTAAATCAACGGTGACAAAAGTATGTGTCTCCATCTAACAAATGCACCTGTGTTATAAGCATTGACTCAAAACCAAAATGTGAATCAGTTTCCCAAAAAAACCCCATTTTTTTGGCCCGATGAGACACTATAAGTTTAGGGAATTCAGTAATAGAGAACTGGGAAAAGGCGTCATTTCACAATTTCAAAACATTATTAACAATTTAATTATGGGGGCCAAACTGATAATAAGAATATATATATAGTCTGTTGAATTGTTGCTCCAAATTTTTTTAAGTCTCACTATCTTATTCCAGATTATGAGGGTGATAAGAAAGAAAAGGAGTCACAAATTAGTTTGCCTCTGCAAAATCCTTGTGTCAGCACCTATGGTAATAAAGGGAAACCTTTCTTTCCCCAGACTTGTGAAAAAAAAAGATTATGCGGTTAGCCTGTGCTTATCATGCTGAGCTTAAACCTAATTGGAATGAACTATTGCAAAGTTTATGAAGTCCTGGGGCAGTTTGTTATAGAACTGTGTCAATTAATCTATTTTTTTTTAATGAGTTAGGGATTTCCTTTGGAGCCACTTGCCGTGAAGCCTGACCAAAAACCCAGAGGAAGTAATGATTCTGTATCAACTGACCCATTCAATTTCAGAACACACCTCTCTCACCAGGTAGCAAATTAGACCCAACCACATTCTGAATAGGCAAGGGCATTACCATGGGCACAATGTTAAAGGGGACAGCTGCGTGAAATAGGATTGTTGGAAGTTTGCTTTGATTAAATGAGGAAAAAAATGTTGTGTATCCTGCTGATCAACAAATTACTTCTATTTAAGACATGTTTGTCCCATGCTGTAGCTCCCAGTGTAACAATGATTAATGACAGAGGGAGGAAAAAAGGAGCTAACATACCAACTTGATAGTTTTACCAAGGTGTTATTTCCGTGTTGGCCTATATATAATAAATCAAAAGAAAATTACAATTAACCTATACACCTTTTATTTGCATTCTTGGTGAAGTGTCATAAGTAAAACAAATCCATTGAGATTGATATTTCATCCCATAAGAATTGAACTATTTATTTATGGGCCTTTAATGAGCAGTGGAATGATTTGTTGCAAATAATGTTTATTTTTAATATTTTCTTTGCAGTCCAAATAAAGGAAGGTTAACATAATTAATACATTGATTCAGAAATTTTAAGATCTATTAGGTCATTTGGTGATTTATTGGAAAACAGTTGCCTGCATTAAGAATGATCAACATAGTATCTGAAATGGATCAACACTTTAAGAGATGTGTTTTCAAATGAATCCCGACCATGTGTCAATTACTTTCCTCTCACAATCGATTAATTGGTGGATGCATTGTAGTTTTTCTAATGAGCAATTATCCACAGTAGATTATGGTTGATTTAGAAATACTGCTAATTGTGTCACTTGTGAGATAACTATTTCCAGACAATGTTGGCATGGTTGCCATGGCTTGCCTTGACGAAACTCCACAACAGGGGTGGCACGGTGGCCCAGTGGCCCAGTGGGCAGCACTGCTGCTTCACAGCGCCAGGGACCCTGGTTTGAATCCACCTTCGGGCGGCTGTCTGTGCGGAGTTTGCACATTCTTCCCGTGTCTGCGTGGGTTTCCTCCCACAATCCAAAGCTGTGCAGGTTAGGTGGATTGCCCCTGACAAACTTACCCTAGTGTCCAGGGATGAGCAACATTTAAGCACAGAAAAGATTCAATTCATTTAAGATTTAAGTCAAATAATGGTAGTGGTGGAAATGACAATTTTAAGAATTGATTCTCCTGAGTTATCTAGAAGCAATGGAGAACGTGTAGTTTGGGCTTTCTTCTCATTCTGCTGCACTTCATGAGTGAAATTTGTCCCACAAAGTGTTATTAAATGTGAACACGGGAAAAGATAAGACAGTGGAGCTGACCGACTCTCATTAACTGATACACCTTTATGTACTATCCTCCCCATTTGTGAATGACATCAACATTTTGGGCGATAAATTCAAATTGAAAAAAGTCTTCAGCCCAGTATCTGGAAATGTGGTCATTTCTCTAGGTTTCCTAAGCCAATCAGTGTCTGGGAGCCACGGATTACACATGATATATCTTATAATTTAACAAGCTCCCTTTCCATATCTCCCACTTGTATCAAGGGAACACAGGATAATTTGAATCAAAGATGTTCACTTCAAGATCAAAACCTTAACCTTTATGTCTTCATTACTAATATCCAGGAACAGCTCAAGTGATTGCATGACATAGACATATCCACAGAAACGTATGTCAGAGACCGTGTACCAAGTGATTCTACCAATATTCCTGGGTATGTCCTGTCCCACCAGCAGAGGTGATGGCACAGTGGTATACTCTCAGTGATATACTCTCGGTCATATACTCTCAGGAAGAGTTGCCCCGGGAGTCCTAAACATTGACTGCAGACTCATGAATTCTCATGGCATCAGGTTAAATATAGATGAGGAAACCTCCTGCTGATTACTATGTACTGACCCACCGTGGCTGATAAATGAGTGCTCCTCCACATTGAACAACACTTGGAAGAAGGTCTGAGGGTGGCAAATATGCAGAATATGCTCTAGATGGGAGACTACAATGTCCATCACCAAGAGTGGCTCCCTGGCAGCACTGCTGATCGAGCTGTTCAGGCCCAGAAGGCCACAGTTTCTAGACTGCAGTAGCTAGTGAACGAACCAACTAGAGGGAAAACATACTTGACCTCATGCTCACCAGTCTATATGCTACAGATGCATCTGTCCATGACACTATCAGTTAACACAGTACAGTCCTTGTGGACACAAAGTCCCATCTTCACATTAAGAATACACTCCAATATTTCGTGTAGCACAATCATCATGCTAGATGGGGTAGATTTCAAACTGATATAATAACTTGAGTATGGGGATTCTTGAGTCTCCATGGATGAGCAACAGCAGCAGAATTGTGGAAATTGTTCTGAAGACTCAGAAGGGTTTATAGGGATACGGGCCAAATGCTGGCAAATGGGACTAGATCAGATCAGGATATCAGGTCAGCAAGGATGAGTTGAACTGAAGGGTCTGTTTCTGTGCTGTAAATCTCAATAACTCTCTGCCTCTATGATGTACTCCAAAACTTACCATGCTCATGCTCCTAATCATGCCATTCGAAGACAGCTACAACACTGGTAGCTACTGAACAATGTGAAAATTGCTCGGGTATGCCCTCACAAAAAAAGTAGGACAAATCCAACCTGGTGAATTACTACCCTATTTGTCCATTATCAGTCATCAGTAAAGTGATGAAAGGTGCCATCAAGCAGCACTTGATTAGCAACAACCCCCTCACTGACACTCGGTTTATGTTCCTCCAGGGTCACTCTGCTGCTAACCTCATGATATCCTTACTTCAAATATGGTACAAAAGAAAGACGAACTCCAGAGGAGATGTGGGAGAGGAACCATCCTCAACATTGAGGCTGCATTTGGTTGAGTGCAGCATTAGGAAGCTTGTGCAAAACTTGAGTCAATGGGAATCAGGGACAGAGTTGTACACTGGTTGGAGTCATACCTGGCAAAATGAATATGAGGAAGGGTCACCGGACCCAAAATGTTAACTCTGAATATCCCTTCCCAGGTGCTGGCAGACCTGCTGAGCATTTCCAGCAAGTTCTGTTTTGTCTGATTTACAGCATCTGCAGTTCTTTCAGTTTTTATAAAGGAAGATAATTGTTGGAAGTTAGTCATTTCAGCTCTAGGATAACTTTTTAGGTGTTCCTCAGAGTAATGTCATACGAACAGATGAAAATATAAATCAGGGACATAAGTAGTCCATTCTACACTCAATATACGTGACTGATCTCATTGTAACCTCAAATCCACATTGCCACATTTCCCTGGTAACTTTTTCAATCCATGCATATCAAGGATCTATTTACCTCTGCCTTTAAAATATTCATGAACTTTGCTCCAACATCTCTTCAGGTAGCAAGTTTAAAGACCCATGACCTTCAGAGAAAGAATTTCACTTCATCTCTTTTCTAAAATGGTCAGCCCTTGATTTCTAACTGTGATCCCTAGATTTAGATTCTCCCACAAGAGGAAACATCCTCTCCACATCTGCCATGTCAAACCCTCTTCGGATTGTCTATCTTTCAATTAATTCGTATCTTGCTCTTCTAAACTTCAACTGATAGAAGCTTAGTCTGTCCAAACTTTCCACATAAAGCAATCCACTGATTCTAGCTAATCATTCAGTAAACCTTCTGTGAATTGCCTCGAATGTATCTAAATGCTTCCTTAAAAAAAGTGACCAATACTGTGCATAGTACTCTGGATGTGGATTCACCGGTTAGTTCCCTGTCTAAGTAAAGCATAATCTGTCTGCTTTTGCAATAAATCCTCCTCACAAAGAATGTTATATTCCATTAACTTTCCTAATTACTGGCTGTGCTTGTCATTCAAGCACATGGACACCCAGATCCCTCTGCATTTCTCAACATTTAGATAATCTGCTTCTTTTTCATTTTTCCTAAAATTGAAAATTTTAGGTTTTCCCAAATTATACAGCATTTGCCACATCATTAACAAGTAACTTTCCCTAGGATGCTCTGGTCCTGACCACCTTCAGCTGCTTCATCAGTGAGCATCCTTCCATCATATGGTTAGAAGTAGCTGATGATTGAACAGTGTTCAGCACCATTCACAACTCCTCAGATACCAAATTGGTCCACGCCCAAATTTAGACAGACTTGGAGAATATCCAAGCTTGAGCTGACAAGTAGCAAGTAATGATCATGCCACCCAAGTGTCAAGAAATCACCATTTCCATTGAGAGAATCCAACCATCACTCCTTAATGTTCAATGGCATCACCATGACGTAACCATCCACTATCACCATCCTCTGGCTTACCATTGACCAGAGAACTGATTTGGATTCGCCATATAAATCTGGCTGCAAGAGCACATCAGAGACTTGGAATCTTGCAATGAGTGAGTCGCCACATAACTACACACGACCTGTCCATCATCTACAAGCAACAAGTCAGCAGCATGATTGAATTCTCCCCAGTTCAGAGAATCGGTGTGGACTTGTTGGACCGAATGGCCTGTTAAAGGAAAAAAAAACTCATGAGCAACAAGAAATGGGATTTAAATGCTAGCCCTGTGAGGAACGTCCATTTTCTATGATTGAGTTTTTTTTTTAAAAATCACAAGACAATCATGTCCAAAAGCCAATTTTTAGCCTGTAGAATTTTAACGAACAGTTTTGTTCATGGTTGGGATTGTTGGAGGCCAGAATGTTTCAACTGCTGAATATCAGAGTACCGTTGATCAAAGTGGTATCCAACTACTTCATCAACAGCTTTTTCTCCATAATAGAACCTTAGGAAGGTACTGTTACTGGTGATTAAACCTGTTCAATTCCATTGGAAATTATTCAAATATTGAAGCAGTTCATGCTATTGTAGCTTTCAGGCTTGGGCTGACTGTACCAGCAAAGCTTTAAGTACACAAGAGCTATCTAACAGCCATCTTCAATGAGACAGAGACTAATCAATCTGCCTTGATAGTCAATGGCATTGCTATTGCTCAATTCCTATCCTCAATGTCCTGGCAGTGACCATTGACCAGGCACACTCAATTAGAACAGGCATATGAGCAATTCAGAGGCTGGGTGTGCTCTAATACCTCCATGACACAATTATGTGTGTGATAGAATATGCTTCACTTGTCTGTATGAGTGAAAGTTCACCCATGCCCAAGACAAAACAGTCCACTTGATTGGCTCCACCTCCATTATGTTAAACATCCACTCCCTTTGTACTGTGGCCTCAGTACTGACCATCTATAAGATACAATGAAGCATTTGCCAAACCTCCTTCAACAGCACCTCCTAAGACCATGATCTTTATCTTCTAAATGGATCATAGAATCCCTACATTGTGGAATCAGGCCATTTGGCCCAACAAGTCCACACTGACTCCCTGAAGAACATTTCACCCAGACTCACACCCCTACTCTATACCTGCATTTCCCACAGCTAACCTACATATCCCTGGACACAATGGGAGGTTTAACATGGCCAATCCACCCTTGCCTGCATGTCTTTGGACTGTGAGAGGAAACCCACACAGACACAGAGAGACTGCAAACTCCACACAGACAGTCACCAGAGGCTAGAATTGAACCTGGGTCCCTGGCACTGTGAGGCAGCAGTACTAACCACTGAGCCACCATGCCACCTGTGATGGGGATTAAAAGTGATATAGAATGAATTGCTTTAGGACATTGCTCACAGTTGAGATTGACTCCTGAGAGTGTCCAGGGTTTACACATTAACACTGAAACGTTCACCTACATTCACAAGGGAAACTTCAAAGAGTGGTCATTCATTTTTGTTTACTAAGCAAAATCAAAAATGAAGCAATTGGTGTTTGTTTATGAAGCTGAGTAAATGATTTATAAAATTCCACAACATTCATTTTTAAAGACAGTGTTTCTCTTTAATTTCCCTTGAGCCATAATACTGCTTAGCTGTTATCTTATATCTTTAAACACCTAGGAATATTCTCAGATGGGACACTATATTCAGAGGCTGCCTGTCAGGTTTTTTACTGATATCATTTATAGCCGATTTTGTATTGAGGCTGTTATTTTGCTTACAGTTTTTGGTGTAACGTATTCAGGGAGAGTGTTGTCACAGCTGGCTTAAACATACACAGCATATCTGGCTTGCCTTCTAGATGACAGAATCATCAGTACAGATAATAAAGGAGTATATATACTGGAAATGTAGGCTACAAACGCAAGGTGCTTAAAAATGCACAATAGAGATACAATCAAGATAAAATTTGTAACGATTCAGGTCTACATTTTTTCACAATCATTACTGCTGAGTTAATATAAACTGATGGTGATTATCTTGTTGGAGTGATAGTAAAATTGAAATGAATCTCCAATTTAATATTTACAATAGTTCGTTGATAGCCCAATTCCCTCTGAATCAGATCATCATGGAGTCAAACCCTAGCCTGGGCATTTAAGCATATATTCCAGGCCAGCACTTCCATGCGGTAGAGTAAACGCTGTATGGTTAAAACTTGCAAATATGTGGGGCCTTCATGGCTTCAGACCAATCTAAAACTGGATAACAAGGATACCTATGTCAGAAACCTATTTACTGATTTTTAGCTCCACCTTCAATATCATAATTCCAACCAAACTCATCTCCAAACTCTGGGGCCAGGATTCAGCTCCCTCCTTTGCGATTGGATTCTTGACTTCTTGACCCATAGGCCACAATCAGTAAGTTCAGGCAACAACACCTCCTCCACAATAATCCTCAACGCCGGTGCCCCGCAAGGCTGTGTACTCAGCCCCCTACAGAAGGTAGTGAATGTGTGAATAAATTCAGCTCTAACGCCATTTAAACATTTGCTGATGACACCGTGTAATTGGTTGGATCTCAAACAATGATGAGACGCAGGAGAAAGATAGACACCTCAGTGGCATGGTGTAGAGACCCCAATCTTTCCCTCAATGTTGGAAAAACAAAGGAGCTGGTCATCAACTTCAGGAAGCAGAGTGGAGGACATACCCCTGTCTGTATCAATGGTGCTGAGATGGAGATGGTTGAAAACTTCAACTTCAACTTCCTAGGAGTACATTTCACAAAAAATTTGTCCTGGTCCACCCACATCAATGCTACAGCTAAGAAAGCACACCAATGCCTCTACTTCCTCAGAAGGCTAAGGAAATTCAGCATGTCCACAATGATTCTTACCAATTTCTATAGGTGCACCATAGAAAGCTTCCTATCCAGATACTTCACAGCTTGGTATGGTAACTGCTATGCCCAAGACTGCAAGAAATTACAGAGGGTTATGAATGCAGCCCAGCCCATCACACAAACCAGCCTTCCTTCCTTTAACTCCATCTGCACTTCCCGCTGTCTTGGGAAAGCAGCCAACACAAAGACCCCTCCCACTCTGCTGATAGTCTCTTCCACCTTCTTCCATCAGGCAGAAGATACAAAAGTTTGAAAACACGTACCAATAGATTCAAGAACAGCTCCTTCCCCTCTGTTATCAGACTTATGAATGGACCTCTCATAAGTTAGAGTTGATCTTTCTCTGCTCCTTGTCTGTATCTGTAACACTATATTCTGCATTCTGTCCTATTAACCTGAAGTACTACGTGAGGTATGATTTGTCTGGTTAGCACCTTGAATACCAAGGGGCGATGATTAGATTGTTTCTTCACAGAGATAGTCATCACCTGGCACTTGAGTTGAGTGAATGCTATTATCCACTTATGAGCCTAATCCTGGATATTATCTACTTTTAGACAAGGGCTGCTTTAGTCTCTGAGGAATCACTCAGTACAAAAGGTCACCAAGACTAAGAAGGGGCTCATGAAGTCCTGGTGTCAAAGATATGTTATAACACACCTCTGGAGCAAGTGGGACACCACCACTGCATCACAAGAGTGCTACGATGTATTATGAATTCAACGAGTACTGAATCAGCTTCAGATGTGTCAAAACATGGTTGACTGAAAGATAATCCTTGTGTAACATTTCTGATATTTCAGAGAGAACATTGCAGATTGCTTAAAATTATTTTTATTGCTGTCGACTCCAAAATTGGTAAGTTTTTAATCTTCGTTCTACATAAGTCATTTGCTTCATAATAGTTTATTCTTCTGTTGATATTTTAACCACTGAACAGGAACTCCAAAGCACCACAACTTAGACATGGCCATCAGACCCAAGTAAAAGCTTCAATAGCTTTTTAGTTTCACTATTACTTGCATCAAAAAAATTCCCCTGACCCTTATCAAAGCAATGCTATTCTTTTTTACTCCAGCAAAGCATATCCAATTTACAATAGACGGCTCTCAGAACATTGCCATCAGTCCCAGTTTTATTTCTACAGCTTTCTTCTCATTTTTCCCCCTCATTTTCATAACAATTCTGAAACTTGAGATACTACAGCATATTCAAACTAAATAAGCATTTAAATCACGAGATGTTAAAACATTTGATTTTATTCTCACTGGGAAAGGGGAGATTTCAAGGTGACTGAATAAAAAAAAATTCACTATGAAGGAGATTTATAATCCAGACAAATTGTTTCTACTGGTGAGCTTTGTGGGAGAACTAGAATAGGAACCCATGGTTCAGGTCCCACTTTCTCCAGAGCTGTGTAATAGTAATATCTCTGAATAGGTTGATTAGAAAATATCTAAAAACCCAGGAAATTAGGAGTGAATGTGGAATTTTTACAGATAGGGCAACAGATATAAGGAAGCAGGCAAGACATTGAAACCAATGTAATCAACGAGGTCAAGGCAATGGTTAGATAATTCCAGGTAGTTACAAGTCTAAAAGATAAATACAATTAGTGTGAGTGGAGCGTCGACAGGTTGAATAACAAGTATTTGTAGATGATCAGAAGTGTCAAATGGTGTAAGTGTCAACAGCTGAATAGCAAGTGAAGGGATGATCTATGATCTGTTTAATAATTACAAAAAAATCAAAAATACGATGGTGCTAGAGACAAACCAAATGGCTGGAATAACTTGTTATTCAGCCTGTTGACACCCCACTCACACTATTTGTATTTATCTTTTGACAGTCTTAATTACCTGGAATTATCTAGCCATTATCTCTCCGCATGTAAATTATGTGCCTGTGCATTTCCCTCCATTTCACCTGACGAAGGAGCAGTGCTCCGAAAGCTTGTGATTTCAAATAAACCTGTTGGACTACAACCTGGTGCTGTGTGATTTCAGACTTTAGTACAGGGAATACAGTGATAAACGATCAATAGAAATTTGCCTTAGTAAATCATAGCAAAATTTCTTTAACGATTGGCTAAGGGTAGTGACATCTCTTTAAAATATTACCAATGCATGCATCTGTTTTCTAGATTTTTTTATTGCAACCATGTTGCTATTCCAATCTATAGGAATTGTCACTTTCTTGATTATTCCATCCTTTTCCAGCTTTTCTCTCTTGTTCTTCAGGCTGGACTTGAGTGTAGATGGAATTCTACTCCATCGATGCTGTGTTGGTCTCACACTTTCAACTACCTTTGGATAATATTTATCAGGAAGGCAATGCTTTTATTTATTCCAGTCGCTAAATTTATAGTTTTTCCACTGAGGTTCGAATAAATTGCAATTCTGTATCATATCTCCTTTCATTACCACAGCAGTGAGAGTAGGAAATCCATAACCATTCTGACTCACCTGGAACTTCAAGGTTGCACATGATGGTTTTACTTTGTCCTCGCTGTGTTTTTACAGTAGCTGGCTCTATTTTACTTCTGAAAATTCACTAAGTCTCAGCTTTACACATTCAATGTCAAATTTCAATTAATGTGTTTAGTAGCTGTTGCAAACTAAATTGGTAGGTCATTACAAGAGACGTAAAGGTCACATGACTAAGGCAAGCCAGTAGTACACAATGTACAAATGCATTTTTCCAAAAAAAAAAAACGGGATGGTTGATCAAATGAAAATGCAAGATTGATAATCCTAATTGTCTGGGGACAAGAAAGACTATATTTTTGGAAAAGAAAAATAGATTGGAACTGTGATGTTCCCTTCTATGATGCTCCTTTCATGACCAAATAGCAATCTGGTAACTTCTGCCATTGGAAATTGATTACAAAATAACTTTACCTTGCTGACTTCACTAAAACAGCAGATGAAACAAATAATTCAGCATTTCAACGACCCATGTGTACATAGACATATTACCTGCTGCGTAATTGGAACTTGAGTTGGAATTCACTCGAATTTAGAAGAATGAGAGATCATTTCATTGAAATATGTAGGAATCTTAAGGAGCTTGGTAGAATAAATACTGAGAGAATGTTTTCCCCCATGTGTGAGTCTATGCCCAGAGGGCACAGTCTCAGAAGTAAGAGGCACCAATTTAAAACTGAGATGAAGAGAATTTCTTCTCTCAAAGGGTTGACAGTCTTTGGAATTCCTTGCCACAGAGAGCTATGGAGGGAGAATCCTTGTGTATATTTAAGATTGAGATAGATTCTTGATAAGTCAGGGAATAAAGTGTTACGGGAAAAGGGCAGGAAAGTGTATCTGAGAGTGTGGGATCGGTATTAGTTCCGCTGAATGGTGGAGCAGGCTCGAGGGGCCAAATGGCCTACTCCTAGTCCTATTATTATGATCTTATGGTTTTAATCAATGCAAATATGTTTGCCTTACTATACTGAGTGTCAAGGATTTGGCAACACTCATGACTTCAGACTTAAAATCCATGTTTCACTCTTCAAGAGTTTCTAATCAAGTTTAAAATGTTTTCAGTTCAATAAAGGCCTTCCCTGTCAATCATAGTGATATCACGGAATCATTGACATCATATCGCATCACTGCACTATACTTGACAATGATGTTTTAACATGCCCCTTGCTATTGTGAGTTGAAAGCTTGTTAGTTCTTTCATAAAAGTTTGAGACATTTATTGTTATGAAATTTAGCTGGGCATGAAATCGTACACAATGAATTATCAATTATTAATTGTCTAAAATGCTACCTCTAAGTAGAAAGTAGGACATATTTTCAAATATTTCCAATGTTCCAAATGCATTGTAGTTCAATTTTTCTGGTAAATCTGGCACATAATAGCACTTAGATAACAAGGTGTACAGCTGGATGAACACAGCAGGCCAAGCAGCATCAGAGGAGCAGGAAGACTGACGTTGCAGGCCTAGACCCTTTCTAAAGACCTTTTCTGAAGAAGGGTCTAGGCCTGAAACGTCAGCCTTCCTGCTCCTCTGATGCTG
>JAHRHZ010000048.1:12461458-12528695 GCA_024137785.1 Ginglymostoma cirratum | reverse complement strand
CAGCATCAGAGGAGCAGGAAGGCTGACGTTTCAGGCCTAGACCCTTCTTCAGAAAAGGTCTTTAGAAAGGGTCTAGGCCTGCAACGTCAGTCTTCCTGCTCCTCTGATGCTGCTTGGCCTGCTGTGTTCATCCAGCTGTACACCTTGTTATCTCAGATTCTCCAGCATCTGCAGTTCCTACTATCTCTGAAACATATTTGCACTTGTAATCTTTTATTACCCTGGAAAAGTTACGTTATTATTTCAATGTGGCTTTAAACTGTGTTGATCAAATTCTATCTCACTTATTCCTACCTGTTATCATCAGTCTATTTTCCCAGAATATCACATTGCTGTTTCAATTCTTTTTACATCAATTGTGAGAGACAAAAATAAACAGACAACTGCTGAGGTACCTTCACTGATGAGCAATGAACTGAATAACAATCCTGAAGCAATCCATACCAATGTTGAAATTTAATTTGGTTTAGAAGACTGGATCCGAGAGCACTTATTTCTTTTTTGTTAAAGAAAACAAATATTAATTTCAATGCACAAAAAGCAAATGGTTCTTATTTATGCCACAATTTAAGTTACCGACTATTGCCCTCATTAGCTAAGTGAGTTGGTGCTAATTGAAGCAGAGGTAACTGAGATCCTTGAATGAGGGTTATTTGACCTGAAATGTTAACATTGATTTCTTTCCACTAATGCTGCCAGACCTGTTGAGTTTTTGCAGCAATTTCTGCTTTGATTTTGTTTCTAATAATACGGACCATTCATAGGTGAAAATAAGTTAACTGTGCTGAAAGCAGCCAATGTCATGATGGGGCCTGATGTGTGTGGGGTGAGTAAAGGACATAGAAAAAGGTGTTTAGATTCTAAAATTATTGAATTTGATATTGAGTCCCAAAGGCTACAGGGTCCCAAAGTGGAAAATGAGGTTCGGTTCTTCCAGCTTGTGCTGAGCTTCACTTGCGCACTGCAGCAAACCAGAGACAGAGATGTTAGCCAGAGAATACAGTGATGTGTTGAAGTGGCAAGCAACTAGAAGCTCAGTCATTTTTATGGATAGATGTAGGAGTTCTGCAAAGCAGTTACCCAGTCTGCGCTTTGTCTCCCCTGTGTAGAGGAGACCACTTGATGAGCAACAAATGCAGTAGACTAGATTGAGTGAAATGCAGGTAAATTGCTGCTTTACTTGGAAAGTGTGTCTGGGCCCCCGGATCACTTGGGAAGGTGACATAGGGGTGTGTGGAGGTGTGAGGAGTGGAGGAGGAATGGTTCAGGGTCCTGGAGAGAGCAGTCCCTTTGGAATGCTGACAAGGGATGGGAGGGAATATGTGCCTCATGGTGGCAACTCATTGGAGGTGGCAGAAATGGCAGCTTATGGCCCTTTGGATGATGATGCTAGTGAGGCGGTAAGTGAGTCCAGGGGGACCTTATCACTGTTGTGGAAGGGAAGAGAAGGGGTCAGGCCAGAAGTGTTGGAAATGGGTCAGGCACGTCATCCATAGTGCTGGGGAATCTAAGGAAGAATCTAATCATTTTGGGGGTCCCCTTGTAGAAGCTGCCATCATTAAAACAGATGTGACAAAGATAGAGGAACCGAGAGGATGGAATAGAGTCTTTACAGGACACAGGGTGTGAGAATGTATAGTCCAGGTAACTGTGGGAGTTGGTGGAATTGTAGTAGATATTGGTGGCCAGCCTATCCCCAGAAATAGAAATGTTGAGAAAGGGAAAGGAGGAGGCAGAAATGGACCAGGTGAAGTTGACATCAGATTGGAAATTTGAAGTAAAATTGATAAATTTTACCAATTTCAGATGAGAGAAGGAAGCGAGGATGATGTCATCCATGAATCAGAGAAAGAGTTGTGGTGAAGACCTCGAGTAGGATTGAAACAAGGAATATTCCATGTACCCAAAAAAGAGACGGGCATACCTGGGGCCCATATTAGAACCCATGGACACAGCTTTGATTTGAAGAAAGTGAGGGGAGTCAAAAAAGAAGGATGGCTCAGGCCTTTATTCCAGGGAAAAGCCCTGAGACCATCCTGATGGAGGATAAATGTGAACTGGAAATTCTGAAACAAATGTAAAGCATCAGAAGAATTGTGGATGTAAGTGTGAAAGGACTGGATGAGGGAGAAAAATTGAGTCGAGGTTGGAAACTGATCTTTGTCCTTTGTCAGAGTTTATGGATTTTAGTGATCTGCTTTGCTCTTACTGGTTTTCTACTGGTCGGTGGTGGAATACATATATTCCGTTATTTTACGTTAACCGTTAGTATTTAATTGAGCACGTTTTGCTTTCTCTCTCCTGTTTTCTTCCCTCATTTCTTGAGTTCTTATCCTCAGAATAGGTTCTATTGATGTCAATAGTGCACTGAAGGCTAATCCAAATGCCCTTAAAATTTGCAAAGATTATTTGGGGAAGAAGCATTAATTATAATTCTGCCTGAAACTAAAACGTGTTCACTTTATGCCAGGGCATCACAGTGCATCACAAAGCTCAGAACCTGGGAAATTGTTTCCTTTTCCGACCTGGGCTATTGAATCTGATTGTACACGTTTGTACACTTAATGAGTGTTGACATTTTAGAAGAAATCCAAACACCTTGTTTTAATCAATAGAATTATGCCATAGATTTCACTTTAAACAAAACACAAATGTTGTTGTACATAGCACAAATTAAAACAAAACAAATACAAGTAAGTGAACACTGTAGCTCATAACTATGTATGCTATATCTCAAGTTTACTTCTTACTTCCCCCAGAGTTCTCATTTAAGACACATCAATCTTAAAGTTTTTCACTTCTGTGCAGGCCATCCATAAGGATGCCACAGTCCTCTGGAAACTATCTCTAATTTTCCTCAGCTCCAAATATTCTCAGAGGTAAAACTTTTTCACTTTCCCTCCTCCTGACAGTTGATGTCTCAGTGTTTTGGTTGACTTTCCAATATCACCAAGCTAACTCAACTGACTTATTGGCAGTAAGACAATATGAGCTTACTAATTTTCAACTGGGCGAATCTTCCACCTCTTTTTCTCTAAGATTTGAACTGAGACTAACCTCATGCAAATTCCATGTGGCCAATATTGAAGTCAGTGCCTTACTTTTCTTACAATGCAAGTCTATTGGACTATCACTTATTTTGGTTTATTTTCTTTCCTTGTGAATTACAGCCATACATATCAGTTTCAAACTGCAATTACCTCTCTCAGCAAACACCAAAATGAATTGAAACCAGAGAACATGCCTCAACACTATCCATCTCCATAACATCATAGCCTACTCCTGGCTGTCTGCAAACCAACCTTTTAAGTGATTATCCCTCATTTACAACTTTGTCTTTGATGTAATGAAGGAAATAAGTTTCAGACCCTTCTTTGAATGTTTTTTAGGTAATTTACCTCAAACTCCCAAAACAATGACATATCTTAGAAATGCCAATACAGCAAGCAGCACAGACTTCATGCCTCTAGATCTTCAGCTAAGCTGTTTTATTCTTTTACCTTTCTAGCTATTTGCCTCTCAAGATGACATGGCCCCCCAACATCTTACGTGTAACTGACTTCAAGCATGCTTTAATTGGATTTATCTAATTTCCTAGAGTTAAGGTTTTAATTGCTGAAAGCAAATGTTATCAGTTTATTAAAATGCTTGAACAAGATATTTGCAACATTGTAAATTCATCCCTTTGCAACTGAGATTAGTTAGCTCGACATAAAACAGAGATGGAATGTGAGACTGTGTGGAGCTGGAGGAATGCAGCAGGCCAGGCAGCATCAGAGGAGCAGGAAAACTGACGTTTCAGGTCAGGACCCTTCTTCAAGTTTTCCAAAGAAGGGTTCCCACCCGAAATTTCGACTCTCCTGCTCCTCTGATGCTGCCTGGCCTGCTGTGTTCCTCCAGCTCCACCCCGTGTTATCTCTGACTCCAGCATCTGCAGTTCTTGCTATCTCTGGGTTGTGAGACCGTCTTGATCTTTGTGGCTCAATGGCTAACCTTTTTAATTTTTACAACCACTCACCTTGATGCTTTAGGAAGTGGTTATATAAAGTTCCCAAAGTTCATTTGTATGCAGACACCCTGCTTATCTCGAGGTATCTGACTTCTGCATTGGTAACTGCTCCACATCCGCAGATGTTACGCAGGAGAAACCATTCAACATTCATTCCTCACCCTTCAGTTTCATGGAGCAAAAATTGCAGGTACTTCCCTCGTTGCACTGCTGCACTCCAAACTGACCAATGGTTTGAGGAATCTTGAGATTATTGACATATTTAACAGGAAATAAATCCAAGTAGAATGTCTTGAGAGTGTTGTAAGTGTATCTGGTGACCACTTTTGCTGCAGAAGGTAATAGCTGTGCCTTAAGAATCTCAACCATGTCAGATTTCATACCTCCAGAATTCTATTGGGTTTGTGTGACCAGCTTCATTATGGCATAGTCAAAGCAACTATGGGCAACAGTGTCTTACATTTAACTGCAGTATGATGTTGGCCTGAGCAAAAAGGAATGATGGAGCAAACCTAGGCTTACAGTGGGAATTAAAGTAATGGAGATCATAGGAAAGTAGGTGTAGTTTTACTTTAGACCTCTCTTTTCCCACGATTTGAAAATGTGAGCTAATAGTTTTTGTTTCAAGTAAAGTTAAAACTGCATCTACACAGTTTTTGATAAGACTTGATCACTGAGAGATAATGCTCATCGATGACCCAAAACTGTACTACACCTCATCATTTCCCCATCTCCTCTGCACCCAAAAAGGAAAATATTAAAAGTTACGAGTGACGCCAACAAGTTTATTCATCTTTTATAGCTAGAAATAGTGCTCCAGAATGAGCAGTGTATTCATTTCCAAGTACGACTAGTTTTTCACTGTTTTTTCCCTCTCGGTAAAAGGGCAGTGACATGTGCTTTAATATGACTCTACAGGGGATGGTTTGCATCAGAACCTCTAAAATGTGACCAAACTTCATCTCAACCTTAGACTTTATACCTTGGCAGGCTACTTAAGCAGAGGTCAGCAGGCTATTGCAGATTGGAAATTTGCCCTTTTTCATGTCCTAGGAGACCCGAGTATTGATTTTTCGATGGTTAGTGGCACTTCACGGCTCAATCCCTCCGGGTGAAGACATTGTTACTCATAACATGCAGCCTGAGAGCTACCAATCAATTACACCTCAGCTGAAAGGTCCTAGCAAAAGCAGTCGAGGCCTTAATTTAAATATCGTAACGTTGAAGTCAGTATAATACCTACTATCGGTTTCAATCACATTGTACTTATCCAGCTCAGTGACGTGAGGTAGATGTAGTTCTGGTAATGTCCGTACTCAGAAGGTGAAGGTTCAAATCCTACCTGCCTCAGATATGTGTTGTAATATGTCCGAGCAGGTCGGTTTAAAAAATATCTACAAAATAGTTGTTTCAGGTTGTTTGGTTCTTGACAGGAAAGCACTATTTTGAGGGCGACTGTCATTTTCTTGAGTTTGATGTTTGAAGTCTACTGGAGATATGCATTGCAGGTACACTTTGATTTGACTAATTTGATGTCAGCTTGTTTACATTCACTGTGCCAAGTGTTTTGGCTTCAAACTCTCGAGGAATTTGATTTCTTTTTGTGTATTCAGAGAAAAAGAAGGATCTTGGAGTCCCACACAAGTAACTAAACTGGAAACCAGGCAGAGGTCTTTTGTTTTATCTAGATTAGTCTGATTTTGTAGAGATTCATGCAGAGGGACCATGAAAGAGTTGTGCTGATGGCTGGAAACCAATCTCCAGCCAAACTTAGTTCAAACACATCTCTGCCAGTAGCTATCAAGGTCGCCAAAGCACTTAACATCACATTTCAATACATGTGCCACAGGGGATATTAGCAACATCAAACAGTTATACAACTAACCAGAGGCATCTTGGAGTAGGATTTCAGAGTGTTTTGATGGATCAAGATGATGTCTCACATTTATAGTCCAGCCAAACTGTACAGGATAACTGTAACGTTTTGTTTGCTGCCTAATATTGCAATGCAATGAATCACAGCTTGAAGGCCGGAGGAAGAGCGGAACCAATTATGGTGCAGGAATGAAGGCAACAAGCAGGATTAGCCTTAAACTTCTGATGTGGAAGCTTCTTTTGTGGAAAGCTGGAGGCAATCATCGACAAGTTCATTGCTTCAAGAGACCTAGATATATATATCCACCTTCTCTGAATATAGCATGGAATTGGCACCACATACATTGCTGATACTGCAGCTATTGCTGCAATTAGTCTCCCAAAGATCCCAGTTCATAGAATACCTACAGTGTGGAAACAGACCATTTGGCCCATCAAGTCCACACTGACACTCTGAAGAGCATGCCACCCAGACCCACCCCCTTACCCTATCTCTGCATTTCACACCCTAGACACTACTTACAAAAATCAAATCAAATTTGATTTGATTAATCTGATCAAAATTACATCAAGCATGTACACAGTGGAATTTAATGCAACTAAGTTACAAATGCTTACAAGTCAAGGATGTGTTTCATTATTATTACCTAGTGCCTTCCTTTATGGCAAGAGACTTTTCTAACTTCATCCTCTGTACCTTCTAGATTCTTCCATCTTGGAGTCATTGGTGAACTTACTTCTTGAGTAGGTACCTCTGGGAAATAGATGCCTCTGAGGAGTGACCTGATAGAAGTTTACAGAGTATGAGAGGCATCGATAGTTGGGGTCTTTTTCCCAGGATAGCAATGGTAATCACTAAGGGACATAGTTTTAAGGTAAAAGGGGGTAAGTTTAAAGGAGAGGGTGGTCAGTGCCTGGAATGTGTTGTCAGAGGAGGTTGTAGAAGCAGGTACAGTAGCAATGTTTAAGAGGCACCTTGACAGATAGATGAATAGGCTGGGAATAAAGGGATATGGACTGAATAGAGGCAAAAGGTTTTATTTTAAAATGGTATCATGTATTGGGGCAGTCTTGTTGGGTCAAAGGGCCTATTCCTATGCTGTCCTTTTTTTTGTTCTTTGTGAAGTAGGCTAACACTTAGCTTTCTGAGATGGATCATAGGGTGGTCCATCTGCTGGCTCTATCATTGACGTGGCTTGGTGGAGAAGGTGGTTTGCCCAGTCCCCTTGTAATCATTGGAGTGAGGCAGTATTAAAGTATAGATCCAACATCATCCTGAGTGACAGCACTTTCAACCATACCAATTCCAGCCATGCCCCTGTTACTGGTGTTATGGGCCAGACCGAACCCCCTTAAAATATAATAAGAAGATAGCCTAGACCCTAACTTTTTCTTATTTTAGGAGTAAGTGCATTGGCGATGCAATTTGATTGACTAAACTGCACAGCTTTAAGCAAAACACACTTTATCTTTCCACTACAGTTAAAATACAGACCAAATAAAAATAAAAGAATTTTATTAATAGTAACTGTATCAAAATGCTGAACAAAATAATATATATATCTTAACCACTAGTAATTAAATGTTCCAATGTAGTAACATCTCATAAATACACTCTTGGCAAAGACATATGCAGTAAAATAGATTGTCTCACAGGCAATTCTAGCAGCAGGAAGAGAACCCCAGCTTTTAGATGTAGCAGAGAGGGGAATGAGAGTTTCCACATCCAGCTTCAAAACTCCAGCAACTGCAGAAAGCTAAAACTGAAAATCCTGATTGAGTAGGAGCTTGACCACACCCGCTCGGGCTGCTTCTATTGTTCCAACTTTTCAAAAAACCCAAGGCCTCAACCTGCTTACTTTATTGGCTTTGAGCAGATTGCTTGGCACCTCTGACTCAACCTTTCTTAAGATCATTAAAGTGTAAAGATCTTTTGTTATAATCCACATTGTACTACAAGTGCTCTTGAAGTTGCTACTGTCTCCAGGTTACAGTGTACTTTTGCAAATCTGCCCATTGGTTCTATATAGATACAGTCACAGGTTCTCATGCATCAACTGGCAGCTGTTTAAGGTTATTTGGTGTAGCGGCCCATGACTTCAGCAAAGGTCAGCCTCCGTAAACATCCTACTCTTAAACCATATTCCGAATCACCAGAAGCTATTGATAAAGGATGATGAGATCCTATCTTCTGATAATAAGCTCCCACTCCTTTTCTTCCATCGATTTTAAACATCCCTGCACAGCTACATCCAATGTGTTGCCAGACACCTACTCCTCCACCTGCCTGTCGAAATCCCCAGAACTGGCATACCTGAGCTGGTGTTCGAGAGTGTAGGAGTGATTACTACGAAATTCTTTGAACTTCTCTAGGCCTCCTGGCCATTCTGAAAAATATACTTGTTTGCTTTTAAACAGCTCAAAACAAGTAGCTTAAATGAGAATGAGCCACAGTGCGTTTACCTTTTTGTATATTTTAATCACATTGTGAAAGAAAAAAAAACTACTTCTAAGCCAAGGGTAAAAATTAATGTTCTCCTCCTACTTCAATACACAATTGATCTTCCCTTGCATCTATTGTGTAGAAAAGACTTGGATGTTTTTCTGAAATTTATTGCAGTGATGTGAGCCTTTCTGGCAAGGATGGCATTTATTGCTCATCTTTGCCACATTTTGGAACAACAGCAATCTGTATGGTGTAGGCACAGGCTAGTGCTGCTGGAAAAGATGGTCCAGTCTTTAAATGGACTGTGAAGAAGCAATGATAGTGTTTCAAGTCAGGATGCTCTGTGTCTAGAAGTAGAACTTAAGAGTCAAATTCCAACACAGCGACTGTCATGTAGGTGATCGTGATTGTGTGTTCAGAAGGTGCCATTGAAGGAGACTTGACAACTTCCTACAGTGCATCTTGGTAGATGCTACACAGTGCTACTGTTGTGCACCAGTGGTGGAGGGAATGAAATTTTCAAGTGATGGATGGGGTGTTGATCAAGTGGACTGCTTTGTCTTGGGTGGTATTCAGCTCCTTGTTGTTGGATCTTCCCCCACCCAGGAAACTCCAGACTTGTGTCATCTGTGTGGTGGACTGGCTTTAAGGGGTCAGGAAATGAATCTCTTGTCACATAATTCCCAATTTCTCACCTAATTTTGTAGTCATAGTATTTGTATGGCTGGTCCAGTTCTTCTGGTCAATGGTAATCCTCCAGGGTGCTGGTGGTAGGGAATACAGCAGTGGTCATGCCATTGAATGGTTTGATGGTTAGATTCTGTCTTGGCATTTATATTGCTGTTGATCAACCTCAATGATGTCTGGGCCTCCCCGTATGGATCAGACCAATTGCAAGTGATACTGAAGACAGACAATCATCTGCGAATATCCCTACTGCTGACTGTATGATGGTGGGAAGGTGATTGATGATGCAGCTGAAGATGGTTATGTCTCAGCAGACTGAGACTGAAAACCACAGCTTCTATGCCTTTCATGTCCTTTGTACTTAGGGAAAATATTTTCCCAAGAGGGTAATGGTGAAATATTACATTATATGTAGGGTTTATTCAGAAAAAAAGCCTTCAATGTATGTCCAGCGTCCAAATAACTTTGCCCATAAGGTCCAGTTTTGAATGAATGTGTGAGCTAATACAACTTGGATTTACAAAGTCCTTTTCACAATCTCAGAATATCCCAAAATGTTTTGTAGTCAACAAAGTATTTTGAAGGCTCAGTCACTGCTATAATGTTGGCAAAACTGGTATGATTCCATGAATAGGAAAGAGATAATCAATGAGTTATTTGTCTCCATGGTATTGGTTGAGGATTAAATTTTAACCAGGCCAATGGGAGAACTACCTTTTTCTTTGAAAAGTGCCGTTGGATTCTTTAAGTTGATTTCCAATGGTATAGTGTTCTTCCAGCACTGCTGTGCGATTCCTGAAAAGTCTGTTTAACCTTCTCCACTTACAGAATGAGAACAAGACAGGAACAGTGCAGGAAAAGAGGTCTAAATGCATGGTTACCTTCCACCATGTCCCTTTTCACTGTCTCTGCACCCCATTTTAACTTACCAAAGATCTTACAATTCTTAGCTGCTTCCTCAGAGAATTCACAAAAGGTCCTTTGAGCCTCACCTAAAAACCCCTCAAAGCAGCACTCATCTCCCCTACTCCTGGAGGTCACCTATCCTACCTTCTATCATCCCTCCATTCCTTGCTCTTAACCTTTTGGCCCTCCAAATCTCAGCTTCTGGTAAATGTGCCCCCCAACCTCAAGAAACTCCCACATTGCCGGCATTGACTTTCTGAACTGCTCGCTGGTCCTCCAATCTCAGGCCGTTTCTCTCATCTGTTTATTGCTCAGTTGTGTACATGAATTATACTTGGTGGAGCAACTCCTTTCATGTTATTTATAGTGGGGGTGATAGGTGGGGGTGACTTGTGAAGGTAATTTGGTTACTTTTGGGGGTCAGACTCACCTGCAGCAATTCCTCCTCCTTCCATCATGTACCTTGTATTGTCCACCTGGCTTTCCAAGGTGTATTCTAACACGACTCGACTGGGTAGATGCAGGAGGGATGTTCCTGTTGATGGGGGAGTCCAGAATCAGGCACCACAGTCTAAGGTTACAGTGGAGACCATTTAGGACTGACATGAGGAAAAATGCTTTTACCCAGAGAATGGTGAGCCATTTGGAATTTGCCAGAAAGCAGTTGAGGCCGAAACATTGTATGATTTCAAGAAAGAGTTGCATATAACACATGGGACTAAGGGATCAGGGATATGGGAGAAAAGCAGGAGCAAGCCACTGAGTTGGATGATTAGCCATGATCACAATGAATTCTACAGCAGGCTTGAAGGGCTGAATGGTCTGGTCTTGCTCCTTTTTTTGTTTAACACCCCCATCCCTTATTTGGTGACTGCCAAGCTATACATCTCTGCTCACTTTTCTTTGCTCACTTTACTTGGCTGGAGACCATCCCTTGACACCCCGGCAGCATCTGCTTCTGCCTGATCTTTCATATCCATCTCCTGACTATTATCATTCCAAATGTCTTCAGGTGACCAGACCGTACAGAGCAGTATCAATGAGAACCCAACACTCAAAACAGCTTGATGCTCCATTAAACAGAAAGATTTGTAAATGTTTCCCTTCCACTCTGCATTTGGCTCATCCCAATGCCCTCCTCCCTTCCAAAACATGGCTCAAGTTTACATTCGTGTCTAACTCACTTATGCTGTACTTGAACTCATGGCCTTCTAATGTCGGGGCAGGAGAACTGTTGCAGAGAGGAGGCTGACAGCCCATCAGTGACTCAGAATGCTTAAATCATATAAAAAAAAGCTTTGGCCACTCTTGTCCTCACTTTGCATTCACACATGTCAGAGCAGTGATCAATCAGGGCCAAGAATCCCATCCCACTCTAACTGATATAGTTCTGAGGAAGGGTCACCGGACCCCAAACATTAACTCTGATTTCGCTCCACAGATGCAGCCAAACCTGCTGAGTTTTTCCAGCAATTTCTGTTTTTGTTCCATCCGTAGTTCTTTCAGTTTTTATTTGATATGGCCAGCCACTGCTGCTTGGTTTGAGCCCTTTAACAAATCAAATCAAACCTTTGCCTGGTCTGAATGATTCAAGGATGATCCAAGGATATCTTCAACCTGGCTACTGGCTTGTGTTCACTCATCAGGCCCCTCGGATCATTTTGGATTTCCCATGTATTAGAGCCTACTCTCCTGGACTGTGCTACAAGCAATACATAAGAACAATTAAAAAAAGTCTGAAAGAATTGTTGCATTTTTTTTCTACTTCCTGAGAACATAAATTGAACGTATATAAAAATGATCTTAAAGTACTGAAAAACAAATTAGCACATTGTTACTAGAAATACTGTGTAAACAGTAAATCACAAAGTGTCCACACTTGATTGATGGAGTGTGCTGGAGATCCTAAAACATTTGTTTCACTGGCAGCTCCAACTGGAAATTTGATCTAATGATTTATTTTCTTGAGAAACATAAAAGATGTCTCCTTAATTGTCTCTGTTGTACGGCTGAAGAGTGAGGCTTTGTACCATCATTTCATACCCCATTATGGACATGCTAACGTAGCATATCATGCAAATAATGGAATATATGCTTAAGCTAGTCCATTTCACTTATAATTGCTTTGATATTTTTGCAGTACAAGTACAGTAAAAGACATTTCTTTTGAACTAACTCAACCATGGCTTTCCCACTGGTGCTGTATGTTTCTAACATCCGATCTGGTACTTGTTGCCCATTGTGCCTTCCTGCCATGTGTCAATTTTGCCTTTGAATAAAAAAGGATTGAGAAAAGGTGATCTGGTCTATATGAACTTTTATTACATTACGGTCACTTTCCTTTAAACTTTATGTACTATAATTTATCACATCCTGCTGTTTTACTTTTGAAACCTTGCCTGCAGAGAAATATTTGTAAAGATGTATTGTTAGTTATTGTTAACTATACATCCTTATCATTCTTTTTTCTAAATTTTCAAACCATATATTTTGTTACTTCACAGCTTATCAATGTCCTTTTTAAGTTATACTCCTTCTTGTCAACTTCCTGCTCAATTTTACATGTAGTTAACACTGATCTCACTCTTCAAAGACAAAGTAGCCCATTTAGTTCTGCCTTAGGATGTTTAGAAGTCATCGAAACACAAAACAAAATCCTATTCAACGCAGCATTACAGAGGTTACATGTAGTTTCAAGTACTAGTCAATGAATCATGCTTATTGTAATTGAAGTTCAGTCATTATGCACAAAGATTACATGCTTGGCAATTTCTTTAACAAACATTAGACATTAATTCAATTTCGTAGCCTGGAAGTTGTTCAAGATGGATCTGTATTACAATTTTATCTGTACAGTGGTTGCTAATTTATTTTGCTGCGAAATCACATTCTCTGGGCATGTGTGTTTCAAAACAGTGGGCATTCCCTTCCTAGTCCCATGGAGGGTCTGGGAAGAAGGTGGATTAGTAGGATATTACCTCAGTTGGACAAAGAATTTTGACTTACGTCTTATGTCTACAGAAACTGAAAGTGGAGAGATTGATAGCTACCGGCAGATGTGAAATTATTTTTCCTTATACATTCATGGGTTGTGGGTGTCACTGACTAGGGCAGCATTTATTGCCCATCCCTAATGATTCATTAAGAGTCAATCACATTATTGTGGGTGTGGAGGCACAACTAGATACACCAATTTCCTTCCCTAAAGAAAATTAATGAACTGGATTGGTTTTTCCAATAGTCAGCAATGGTTTCATGGCCATCATTAGATTCTTAGTTCCAGATATTTGTTGAATTCACGTCCCACCATCTGCTATGGCAGGATTTGAACTTGGGTTCCCGGAACAAGGTTTGGGGGATGTTGCTGGAATCTTCCCGGTGGCATCCAGGCACCGCCACTGAGGCACATAGTTCTGCTTGCGGATCATCTTGTGAAGGGGTTTTCCCCTCTGCATGTTTTCCCAGCAGCTGTGGTCACAATTTACGACAAAATAAAAGTGCAGGAGTCACGTCAAGGCACAGGCATGTGTGATGGTGGCATCCATCTTTGCCTCAGGGACATTGGGCCCTCTGATTGAGCCTGCAGCCCTGGAAGCCTGCCTGGCATCCTTAATTGGAAAGCAGATAGGGAAATGGCCAATTGGAAGTCTACCTCTGGGAAGATTGTGTCATTGAAAGTGTGATGCTGACCCCATGTGTTTATAACATCTGAAAAACAGCAATTTTACAAGAGCAAGGAAAAGACTATAAAATTTACCTAAACAATACAAAACTGTGTACAAAAATCATACTAAATACTAGCACGATGACTCAGTGGGTTAGCACTGCTGCCTCACAGGGCCAGGGTACCGGGTTTGATTTCACCCTCTGGCAACTGTGTGGAGTTGCACATTGTCTGCGTGGCTTTCTTCTGGGTACTCCAGTTTCCTATGGGTGCTCCGGTTTCAACCCACAGTCCAAAGATGTGCAGGTTAGGTGGATTGGCCATGGGAACTGTAGAGTTACAAGGATAGGGCAGGAGGGTGGGTCTGTGTGGGCTGCTGTTCAGAGGGTCGGAGTGGAGTCAATGGGCCAAATGGCCTGTTTCTACACTGTAGGGATTCTGTTTAAATAAACGTGACAACCAGTAGCCCTGGCAGTACTGAAGCAAATTCAGAAAGCATTTTTTTTTGTAGGCCGTGTGGCCTTGTAACTTACCTTAAATAATGATGATAATTTTCAGAAATAGCGACATTTTAGCACAACAAAAGCAAGATTTATTTCAGCAATATTGTTATGTCAGGAAAGAAAAGCTGGGCAGGGTCAAACTGGCTTCTGCGCATATTTCATTAATTTAGTTCAGATCAGAGCCAGAGTCATTATTTCCTGTGACTTGAGGCCCCTGGGGCTAACATGAAATGGAAAGAGTTAGCTGCCTGCTCCAAACTGATGCTTACTGAAACTGAAAGGTCATGTCATGTTTTCTGGCAATTGACTCAATGGATTTGGATTCCACAACATAAGGTCAGGCAGCTCCACTCACCACATGTTTACTGGGAATTGTGCCTCCCAGATATTTCACAATGACCTTATTACCCTGCCAGACTGATGAGCATTGCTTGGATCTCTTTATTGTAGGCAACACACCTTGCTTTCAAAATGGGTGATATAGCTTCCAAAGGGTCATATAACCTGTTAGTTGATCCATATAAGTGCATTGTTTGAGGTCGATACTTCTGATATTTCCCTAAAGATCCTAATAAGCACTGAGCATCTTTCTGTATCAAGGATTCATTAATTTTACTCTTCTCCCTCTGCATACAATTGTTTTAATTTATATTTAATTATTTTTTTATCCCTCTTTTACCCTGCTATCCTCAAACTATTATATATTGAGTGCTAAAGGCCTTTTAAACCATTTCCTGAGTGGGTCATCATCTATGTGAGCTCTTACACTGCATGTCAGCAGGCAATTTGGGTGTACACCATTAATTCATACAGCGCAGAACAGTCTCTTTGACCCATCGAGTCTGCACTGACGTAACCATCGTTAAACGCACACTAATCCCAATTACCTGCACTTGTCCCACATGCTTGAATGTTATGATATTTGAAATGCTCATCCAAATAGTTTTTAAAGGTGTGAGATTTCCGGCGTCGACTACCTTTCCAGACAGTGCATTCCAGAATCCCACCACCTGCTGAGTGAATTTTTTTTTCCCTAAATCCCCTCTGAATCTCCTGCCCCTTACCATAAAACTATGCCCTTGAGCCAAATGGAACAGCTGCTCTCTATTCACCCTGTCCATACCCCTCATAATCTTATACACCCCAATCATGTCTCCCCTCAGTCAGCCCTCTCTGCTCTAAAGAAAACAATCCGAATCCATTTAGTTTCTCCTTCTGTTGAATTTTTCCATCTCAGGCAACATCCTGGGAATCTCCTCTTCATCCCCTCTAATGCTATCATATCCTTCCTGTAGTGAGGCAACCGGAACTGTACACAGTACTCCAGCTATTGTTAATGCTGTCATTACATAATTTCCATATGTAACACGCTTGCGGCTTCATTTCCTGCCTTAAAATCTTCACCTGTACCTTGTTACATCTAGGCTCGACTATTTCAATGTTGTCCTGCCAGATCCCACTTTTCACCCTTTGTAGACGTGATCTCATCCCAAACTCTCCTGACCTGCACATAATTCCATTTTCCTATTACTTCTATTCTTGTTGACCTGCATTAACATGTGTTCTAGCAACACCCCAATTTTAAAAACCTCATCCTGATTTCAAATTTTTTTAATGCCTTATCCTTCACTATCTCGTCAATCCCCTCTCGCTTTACCATCCTCCAAGAGCTCTGCCCTCCTCCAAATCTCTGTCTTGCACATTCTTAATTTTAATCATGATATGTTTAAAGGATGTGCCTTCATCTGGATGGGCCACAGATTCTGCAATTCCTTTCCTAAGCTTCTCTCTTTCTTCATCTTTCATGTCTGATACCTCAGAAAAGCTACCTCTTTGGCCAAGCTTTTGGTCACTTGTCCTAATGTCTCCTCATGTAAATTGGTGTCAATTTGGTTTATTTTTGGATCAGGCTTCTGAGAAAGCACTGTGAGATATTTTAATTTCATTCAGGGTGCTATACAAATGCAGATTGTAGATGTTTTGATGGATAGTGACCAGAAGCTGAAACCTTACTTGTATCATTCTGAATACCAGCCCAAATGAGATTGCTGACCCCACATAGACTGCGGGGTGATCTTGGTGTCTGTCCATGTACTAGTCTCTGAATAAACTTGATGATTCATTCGGGGATCAGCACAGTCTTAATGTCTTTTTGCTAAGAACATTCTCAAAGTAAACATATGATATTTAGTGCATTTCGACGATCATGAAGCTACTCTGTGTAATTCGTTTATCATTCTTCACTTGGAAGAAAAATTAAGAAGATCGCATCAAAGAGTTCATGATAAACCACATACGCTTGACAGAGATGAAAAGCACAGCATTGGTTCTGAATGCTATGTCCATTAGTGTTTTCCTGGGTACTTGCATAATGCTCAACTGCATCTAATCAGTAATGCATCGAATTCATTTCTTCTCTTTCAAAATCACTAGCCCCAATTAACTGTCATGCATTTGCTCTCAATTGCTATAACAATATTTTTTTTTTGCATGATCTGAATGTTTAACTTATATTGGAATGTACAACACCGCACCTCAGTGGTTAGCACTGCTCCCTCACAGTGCCAGGGTTTGAATCCATCCTCGGACAGCTGTCTGTGCGGAGTTTGCACATTCTCCCCGTGTCTGCTTGGGTTTCCTCCGGGTGCTCCAGCTTCCTCCCACAGTCCAAAGATGTGTAGATTAGGTGGATTGGCCATGCTAAATTGCCCGTAGTGTTCAGAGCTGTGTGGATTAGGTGTGTTAGCCATGGGAAATGCAGAGTTACAGGGAAAGGGTGGTGTGATGTGTCTGAATGGGATGTTCGTTAGAGAGTCAGTATGGGGTTGTTGGGCCAAAGGGCCTGTTTCCACACTGTAGGGATTCTATGACATAAAAGATTAACAATGCAGGCTTAAATTTTTGGACAGGGGATGCTGCAGGGGGATAAGGAAGAACATTTTAATGAAACAAATGTCTGGAACTTTTCACCTATGAGGGGTTTGGAATTGAGATAATCAGTGATTTCAAAAAGAAATTAGATAGACTGTTGAGGGGATAGACTTACAGTGCTACAAAGAGAGTGTGGAAACAGGATTGATTGGATTCCTTTTCAGAGTATCGTCATGAACTCAAAGGGCTAAATGGCCTCTTTCTGTGCCAAAGGCTTTATGACAGAGGAGTTGAAATTTCTCAACAGAAACTCCATCAGCCATTAGAAATGAGTAATTGTCTGCTGCCTTCTGCCTCTCATAACTTCAAAAGAGTTCTGATTTTAAGACCAAAAGGTCGTGAGACATTGAAGCAGAAGTAGACCATTCAGCCCATTGAGTCTGCTCTGCTATTCGATGAAATTGTGGCTGATCTGATAATCCTCAACTGCATTCTCCAGCATTTTTCTATATAATCCTTAATTCCCTTACTGATTAAAAATCTGTCTCTCTCAGCCTTGAGTATCCTTGATGATCTAGCCTAAACAGACTTCTATGATAAAGAATTCCACAGATTCACTAACTCTCCAAGAGAAAAAGATTCTTCCTCATTTCTGCTTTAAATGTGTGACGCCTTCTTCTGAGATTATCCCCTCTGCCCATCAACTCTCCCACCTACAGCAACAGAACTGAGGTTGAGAGAGTGAGAGCATCAAATCCCTCGGAGTGGAGGTAACTGACAACCTGTCCTGGACTTCCCATGTAGATGTGACAGTCAAGAAGGCACAATAACGCAGTACCTTTTATCTCTGCCTCTTCTCCCCAAGCAGGTCAGGAAATTTGGCATGACCGCAAGGACCCTCATCAACTTCTACAGATGCACCATTGAAAGCATACTTTCTGGGTGCATAGCAGCCTGGTATGGCAACTGCTCTACCCAGGACCGTAAGAAACTACAGAAGGTTGTGTGCACAGCCAAGACCATCACAGAAGCCAACCTTCCATCCATGGACTCCACTTACATGGCTCACTGCCGTGGAAAGGTGGCCAATGTCATCAAAGACACATTGCACCCAGTAATGATCTCCTACAATGACTTCCATCAGGCAGAAGATACAGAAACCTGAACACACATACGAGCTGAGTCAGTAACAGCTTTTTCTGGCTGTTATCAGACTGTTGAATGGACTTTGGCCTCAAATAATGTAACCTGCAATGTAACCAAATACCTCTAAGTCTTTTTGATCTGTGCATCCTTTGCTTGCTGTGATCTGCCTGTACCACTTGTAAACAAAGCTTTTCGCTATATTTCAGTACACATGACAATAAATCAAATCAATCAAGAGGAAATAACCTTTTTATAGCTACCCTCTTGAATCCCCTAAGAATCTTACCTGGTTTAATAAGGTAGCCTCTCATCCTTCTCAGCTCTAATGATTACAGGTCCAACCTACTCAACCTTTCCTCATAAGACAGTCACTCTATCACTGGAATCAACCCGGTGAACCTCCCCTGGACTCCCTCATAAATCAGAATATCTTTCCCAAGGTGAGGGGGCCAAAACTGTTCCAGGTCTGGTCTGATCAATGACTTGTATAGTTTTAGCAAAATCTCCCTATTTTTAGATTCCATTCCCTATTGAAATAAAGGCTAACTTTCCATTTGCTGTCCCTATTACCTGCTGAACTTGCATGCTAGATTTTTATGATTTGTGCATGAGGTCTCCCAAATCTCTTTGTGCTGTCACTTTCTGTAGTCTTTTTGCTATTTAAACATTGTTCAGTTCCTCTGTTCTTCCTTCCAAAGTTCGCAACCTCACATTTTGCTACATTATATTCCATCTGCCAAATTTCTGCCAACTGACTTAACCTGTCTATATTTCTCTGTGGACTGTTTGTGTTATCCTCACCACTTGTCTTCTGGCCTATTTGTATATCATCTACAAACTTGGGGATACTACATTCACTTTCCTCATCCAAGTCAGGGCTTGATATTGTAAATAACTGTGGCCCCGGCATTTGATCCCTTTGGCACTCCACTAGTTACAGGTTGCCATCCTGAAAATGCCCTCCTTGATTTTAACTTCTCTTTCACCTATTAGCCAGTCCTCTATCCATGATAATACCCAACCCCCAGTACCATGGAGTTCTTGTTTTATTAAACATTCTCGCATGTGGTGCTTTATCAAATGTTCAAATTTCCCTTACAGAGGCTTATAAAAGTGTCAAAACATCTTGAGACATCAAATAGCTGCTTTCTCTCGAGCAACATTGGCAAATAGAATCTTGGCTTTTCTCTTCAGCCTTTTATGGATCTCAGTGCAATTTGTCAGAATAACATGGCGTATGGCTTCATCTACCAATGTTACAGGAGGTGGGCAATCTTTAAGCCTTTACAAATTCAAGCTGCCGACTCTGACTATAGAATCTAGCTCATATCTCTCAATGTTGAGATCATTTCCCTGCATATTGAATACCTTACTTGGGAGGCATCGTGAGATTCCTTTTTTAGGCAACAGTAAGTTTGCAATTGACAGTCATTATTGCTTGTCAATTTTTAAGCAGCAATAGGGTGCAATCTTGCCAAACTTGCTAAACCAACTAGTCTTTGGGGGATTTGACATGAAAATGCAAGGGGTCATTGACAGGTTTAAATCACCACTTGCTCTTAAAGGGCACTGGATATGCAGCCATGCTCCCAGACATTGGCGTCTTACACAAACTCTCATGACAAATTTCCAATCCCCTTATGGGATGCTTCTGCACTTCAATGTTGCACTTGCACTGCACCAACAATTATCACTATGATTAAATATGACGAATAGTACGATGAATATGATGAAATAAAGAACTGTGGATGCTGAAGATCTGAAACAAAAACAGATGTTGCTGGAGAAACTCAGCAGGTCTGGCAGCACCTATGGAGAGAAAGCAGAGTTAACGTTTTGAAGTCCAGCGGTGACCCTATTGTGGTAATGCAGCAGTAAGGATATTGTGTGCTCAGGATCATGTCCCCAGCTCATGGGCTGGAGCAGGCTGCTTTTCTGGGGAGTTCTCATGTTGTCATAGCACTCACTAATGTTAATCTGATATTGATGCTCACAGCATCCCTTCCTTGCCTTGCCATTTTGTGCATTACCTCCCCCCACCCCCTCAGCCAGTGATCTCAAACTCATATTACTGCTTTATTGTCATGCCTTTTAGTGCAGACACAAAGCCGGAAAGCATTACACTGTTGTCAGCTGGCCTCAGTCAAGTCCAGTCCATTCCAGGCCCTGCTCAGGCCAGCCAGAGTCATGATGCTTGCCTTGTAAGAAGAGAGGAGCCAGAGAATGGGAGTACTCCAGTTGTATCCCCTTTTGTGCCTTTTTCCTTCTGGAATGAGAGAGAGGCAGGTGTCACGGAAGAGGAAAGTGTGTGATATAGAGATAACTGTCAGTGTGACTGTGAAGGTTTCTTATGTAAGTGTTCAGTAAAGGTATTCAGGGATGTGGGCCAAATGTAGACCACAGATCAACCATGATCTCATTGAATGACAGAACAGGTTTGAGGGGCTGAATGGCCTATTCCTGTTCTTATGTTCCTGTGATCCCATGAGTGAATGGGCAGCAGGGAGGCATGCCGGTTTAGTTGTGTCACAGATTAAGGTGGGTGAAGGTGAGTGGGGAAGATGTTACAGGCAATAGTGAGAGTGGTAGAACATGAGCCTTAGAAGGAGGTGAGTACAGTCGTAGAGGTAGAGTGAGTGTGAGTGTATTGGAGAGTAGGTGGTGTCACTTAAACTGACAGGGTGCAGAAGGACATTGAACATCTTCCTACAGTGTTGGTCATTCTTCCAGATGACTGAGACTATTGTTACCCAGGAGGCACCCTCCGACCAGTCTGGGCATGGTCATATGTTGTGGACTCCACTGCTAGAGGAAATCCCACCTGCTTGCCACCTCATCCAGCAGGAGCTCTAGGCCCTTCTTGCAAGGTGGAGCACTGACCTCTTCCTGTCTACCAGGAGCGGAAATTGGACATGATAGTTGCCAAAATGGTTGAACCACAACAAGAAAACTAACTCAGCCCTGAGGCGAGAGTCATTCCACCAAACTTGAAGCGACTCAGCAAAAAAATTAAGATTCAGCCTATATTTTGAATGTGAATGGTGTTTTGATAGAAATCGTTGAGTCTACTTTTTATTGCTCATTCACCTTTTTCGTAGAAATAAAGCTACGTCTTGGCTCAGAATCTAAATCTTTTGACTGTTAAGGGCATATATTCGACTGCTTTTTGACGAGCAAAAAACAGCAAGGCAGTAACATGATATATTCCACAGACATTTAGATTCCAGGGCTTTGATGTCATTTGTCAAGAACTGGACAGAAAACAATGCATTTTGAATTATAGGAGGCTTGAAATCCATTTATGATATTGACAGGCGACACTGAACATGTGAAAATGATCTCATGTAAATTTATTTAAAAATGTCGATATCATATTTAAGCAACAGCTGTACACAGATCTAAAATTTTGTTTACAAACATTAGTTTAGGATTTGATGTTAAAAAGAGTTTTGCTGTCCTACTATATTTTTACCATGGCTACGTTTCAGCAAAACATGACTTTAGTTGTTGTCCTGTAATGTCACAATGTTCAAGTATTTCAGAGCACATTAATAAGTTTTGCACACTGTAGAACACTGCAAAAGAATCTGTGTCAGCCTTGAGGTGAACAGTTTTATGCCTGTCTCTTGGAGCAAAGCTTCTGCAAAGTTACATTGATCAGCCAAACTTTGACATTGTAAGAGGCATAAATACCAATTTAATAATACAATTCATACCACAGGAATCAACTCGATAATGTATAGATCATAATACAATGAACTATACCCTTGCACCAAATATTTTGATGGCCAAATGATCTTTTCTCATCTTTTCCTTTATTTTCCACGCCAATTAAACAGCCACTTCATATTCCGTTGCAAAAAAAATTATATATAAAAAAAGACAAAAGCTATCAAAATCATCCTCCCTTCTTGTATTCTGCTTGGCATTGGGTGATGGGGCAGCGTAGCATCTCCACAACAGGCTCTGAGCCCATAATTGCTGCCACTTCACAGTCCATTCCAGGAGTACCAATTCATGCCTACCGCATCGCTGCAGCTGGTGACCAACAGCTCCGATTCTGACACCGACCGCAGGTGCCGCCCTCTTCACCGGCATTGCTACGATGCACATCTGAGTTGCCAGAAGAGTAGTGATTGCATTGCATACTCGGATTGGAGCTACATTACCAACAAGGCACTGAGCAGAACACATACAGGAGAAGGAGAATGAGAACAAACAGCAACTGGAGATTGAAGTTGGTGACCTCCATGCTGCATCAGATGCTCAGATTGTTGCCAGGAATTCTAGTGATCCTCTAATGGCTGAAATGTTTGGTTGAGCAATACCACTGCATCATTGTAGTGATCAGAGCCAATAGTCCTTCTGGCCTCAGCTAATCTCAGCAATACATAGTCCTCCGAGCGATCATTCAGCATTGCATATCCTCACACCTGTTCCTATAAATCCATGCCTTCCCATTCATCACCAACATCCACTTGGCCAGGCACAGATACTGCACCCTGAGGAGCATTGGCGAAAACAAAAGCATGTTTGAAAGGAGTGATGCAGGATCTCCACAGTTTTCACTGTGGCTGCAGTTTATTCTTGTGAAGTGTGAGTAACCAGATGAGCTCCTCTCTCGCAGTAGGACACAAAGTCATTTTTCTAGTTTCTTATTTGAGCCATCTTCAAATAATTATCCTTCCTTTTGACCTGCTCTGATTTTTCTCTCTGTCGATGTATTATGATGCAAGCATGTCGTATTGAAATCAAAGAGCTTCCCTGATCATTGGCTTTTCAAGAGACAACATATGATAGGCATGAATTAGTTTCAATTAGATAAAATTCCCTCTTTAAGACTCAGAGGAAAAAAAATACTGCGGCAGGACTAATGTATCCTTGGCTGTCAATTGCTTGCGTTGGTTTACAACTATTGTGACTTCAGACATATTCTCATAAGACTAGAAGGATACTGTGGGTAACCTAACACTGACAAAATAAGGTCGACATCTGGTACATTTTCAGGTCTAGCCTTTGGTGGGGAGCTCCATTCCATTGTATTTAGCTTCCACATCTCTTCCCTTTGTTTTAAAATCTTATGTAGTTACTTACTAATACTACATTATTATATAATGTAGATAATAAATATAGATAAATAATAAATATTCCATTTATATGTTCAGAAAATCAATTCTATCTAATCTTCTTTGTCTATAGGGAAGGAGCAGTAAGCAATTGTCCCTGTAAGTTGTCCCTTTGTATTGACCTAGAAAGCACCATGAAGGCCATTCATAAACTGTCCCTTTTAAGATTCTGTACGTGCTTATCTGCATAAAATAATTTAAAGATGCCTTACACTGAAATGACCAAGTTGCACACAATAGAGAATATTTACAGAAGTCATTCACTCTACACAGTTGTTTTGTTTTACTTTCATTGTAATACCCCTGTATGACATTGTCCTAATGTGAACAGATCTATTGGAGAAACATTGTTACAAAAATGTATCTTCCAGTTATGTGGATGTCAGTATGAAATGTGTCTACGACTCCCTGTTTGGGTATGGGGATCATTGGAGCAACAGTGTCAGTTGTTCTAGTTGTCTGAAGTGATTCTGAAAGGATAGAGCCAATCAGAAAGTCAGAATGATTTGAACTGTCGTTTTCAGGATATTCTAGAATTTTTATGAAGTCAGCAGGCATAGCATGATGCCATGTGTCAGAAGGCTGTTCCTCTTCTTTCTCTGGAAAAATATGTGAACAATCTCTAGACATGCTGGGATCTCCTGGCTCGGGCTCCGATGTTTCTAAGCCAATAAGGCGGTATCTGGTACCCTCTGGAAATGTCCAGTGTAGTATAAGAAATGGCCACCAGCATAGAATAAACTAAAAGTTGAAATAACGTTAGGACAAGGGAATGAAGTGATTGAGGTGTCCCAATCCTGGAGAAGGAGCTCATCTGGTTGCTTACAGCCACACCTCCCCATAACCTCACCCCGGCACCTTGTGTAACTGTACTGCAGTACATGGGAAATGTAGGGTTACAGGGATAGGGTGAGGGGGTGGTGTTGACCTGGGTGGGGTGTTCTTCAGAGCGTCAGTGTGGACTCAATGGGCCGAAGGGCCTGCTTCCACACTGTAGGGATTCTATGATTCTATTCTATGATTCCATAAGGGCTTCAGATCCTGGAATAACGATACAATGATGTCAGAGTCTGCATATCCCTTAACATAAATAACATGGTGTAGGTATAGTTAGGGCACTTTCCTAGACTAGAACTTTCACATGGGCATAAACACATGAAGAAGTTAGATTAGTCTTCATTTCATGTAACTGTAAGTCAAAGTCTAGTGTATCTATGATTACCATATGTAACAGTATTTAGTGTTAATGTAGAATAGTGTTGCTTTAAAGCTTAAACCTGAAGACAATTGCTGACTTTTCTCTCTCTTTGACCAAGCTGTCTTGAACCCAAACTCATAATGTGACATCAAACCACATGATGAAAGGTGCTGTATCTTAATAAATTTAATAAACTACTTTAAAATCACTGATAAGGCCGTGACTGCTTTTTTTTGGCTAATCTGAGTGTTTGATTATTAAAACTTACAGGCGTCTATATTTAGCAATGACAATTCTCAACAAACCATGATTTTGTTACATTAGATATAGCTGAAGCTATTTGGATTCGATTAGATAAGTCTTATGGCTGTGGGTGAATTATTACCTTTACTACAGAAAATGAGATCAGTACCATGATTGTCTTCTTAAAATGAGCAGGGCACCATGAATAAAAACTATGGTTGTTGAAGCTTTGTCTTATGGCTTAATCAATCCAGTCTATCAGGAGGGAGACTGCCTAATGCTGGAACCAAGGTCAGAACACTAGTTTATGTCACTATCTCTGTGCTTACCATCTCAGAGTATTAGGTTTAGGATTCCTGTTGGCACTTACACAAGGAGAATGTACAATAAGCAAAGAATGAAGTTATTTTGAGTTTAGGAAGAGACTTTTGAAATAGGAGAACTTTGATCTTATCTCCTCCCTTCCCAGCCACCAGCTCTAGTGTTTAGCATCACTCTACACATTGTAAGTTGATGCAGGATAGTTGAACATATGATCTTTGTTTCCACTATTATTTCTACATGCATGGACGGCAACCTGTAGGCAGCTGTAACACTTGCAAATGTTTAGATTTGAAAGAATAGGGACAGTGTCGTCCCAATGCCATGATATCTTGTGTGAACATGTTGTAAGCAAGGAGCTTCTGTTGCCAATGGGCCATTGATTCTGACTTGTAAACTTCGTGTGACTTTAGAAGCATATTTCTGTGCTGGTTGCAAGCCTTTCCTGTGGTTAAAAAAAAGGGTTTGGTGAATTTCTCGGAGTTGAAAAATTAAATATTTGTGTACTGTCTCAATAAAACTTTACGAGATGAATCCTCACCACTGTTCAACGTTTTAAAGGAGCTATTTTGTGCTTTCTCCTAGTAGTGATCTACAGAGGCTGTGTGGTCAAATGCAGTAGAAGAAAACCACTTGGTAGTCTAACAAGAAGACGTTCTGGTCTGAAACAATATTTAGTTTATTGCATGGTAGCAATCAGCTACAAGTTACATTAAAATGATAGACATTGTTATAGAGACCATGGGGAAGATTTTGATGATAAGTATGGCTCCTTTGAGATTCCAAGCTGTTTGTTCAGCAAGCCCATATGACACTGTATTAGTGGGCAGTACTTAAGACATTCCTCAGCATTAGCCCTTTTGGACCTCCATACCATAAAGTGGCAGCAAAGTGTAAGTAAACAGAGAAACACTGTACCTGTCCACATTTTGCTCCACCACAATCATTGGCACAAGTCGCCAGTCAGCGGTGTCAATTTCTGCTTCAACTGTAAGCAAGTTGTCCTTAAAGACATGATGAGATAATTGCCCTTATTTGCTGCTGCATAGATACCAGTCCAATTAAAAATGTCCAGCTTTCACAAATAATTACAGATCTCAGCCTAGTGTCCTTTGTTAATTCACCTCCCAGAGGGAAAACCGTAAAATAACAACAATACTTGGAAATGAATGGTTTGATAGTACTGACATTCTATTGTGACAACCACAAGACAAGTCAGATCATTATGTCTCATTTACCAGCTTTACTGGTGTTCCCTTTGCTGAGTTTAATGGAGGTGACAGGGGTCTTACATGGGGCAAGGAGGATTGAGCTAAGTGCCACTAACTGGTCTATGGTAGGCCGCCCCTCGATCTAAAATCCTGTGGCTGGAAGTCTAACCCATCCTCAGATGAACAGCAGTGCCACAGGGGAGGTGATAGCTGCTGGTGGTATGACATCCAAGGCCAGGTATTGTTGCAAGATCCCAAGGTATGATGAAGGGTGCTGGTTGAAAAGGGGAAGTTGCACGATGGGGATTGGCAACAAGGGCAATTGGGGAAGACCTCCCCTCCCTTCTTAATGCCAAATCCCTCAATCAGGCACTGATTGCTGCTGAGGGGGCATTACATTTCACCCTGTCGGAATAACAAGTCTAACTTGAGCACTTGGGATTTAAAAACTAGAGGACATAGGTTTAAGGTGAGAGGAGAAAGATTTAGCAGGGACCTGAGGGGCAACTTTTCACACAGACTGTGGTTCCTATGTGAAATGAACTGCCAGAGGAAGTGCTAAATGCAGGTACAGTTACAACACTTAAAAGACATTTGGACAGGTACATGAATAGGAAAGGTTTAGAGGGAATGGGCCAAATACAGGTAAGTGGGACTAGTTTAGCTTGGGAAACCTGTTCGGCGTGGACAAGTTGAACTGAAGGGTCTGTTTCATTGCTGTATGACTGTATGACTCTATGACTTATTATATGACGTAAACTTATGCTTTAGGATGTCAGCCTGTAAACTATTGCACGTATTCTTAATGACCAACATTTTAACATTTCGAGTACCATCACCATTTGACATTTCTGATTTCAACGGATATGCCAAGACTGGCGTTCAAAATACACAGAGGCAGTCGGCAAAAGTCAGCCCCTGAAAATAGTCACATTACTCAGGCATACTGAACCATGGGGGCAACACATCAGAAAAATGTTACCCCATCCTGGTGTGTGATGTGAAGAATTTTGAAAGGAGCTGATTCTCCAGCTCCCCAACCACACTCATGTCTGCCGATATAGGCTCACCTGGGAGCCTATCAACAGCAAGTTATGGCGGAATCAGCCTGTGATTGGAGGGGTACTACTGGGGTGAACATCGTGAGACTGTGTGAAAGGCAGGGGCAGGGGGAGAGGAAAAGGGGAGGGGAAGGGAGATAGATGGGGGAGATGGGAGGAGGAAGGAGGAGGGGGAAGGGGATGGAGGGTGGGGAGGAGGAGCAGGGGAAGGAGGTGGGCAGGGGAAATGAGAAAAGGCGAGGAGGAAGGTAGACAAGGAGGAGGGGAGGGGAGGAGGAGTGGTGGAGAGGTTGTAGAGGGAAGGGGTTACATACAAGGCGAGGGAGTGGGGCATTGCAATGGTATGGGGATAGAGGGAAGGGGAGACAGGAGAAGGGGATAATGAAGGGGAACAGGGAGGAGTGGGGAGAGAGGACAGTAGAAGGAGGAAGGGGACAGGGGAGGTCAGGGGGAAGGGGGGCAAGAGGGAGGTTTGAGGGAAGGGAGAAAGTGGGTATGCAGGGTGAAGTTTGCAGGTCAAGGTCAGGAGTGAGCATGTTCTGTGGGCAAGTCTAGTAGAAACTGAAATCTGCCAGACGAGATGAGAAGTAGATGGCTAGAAAGAGAGATGGCTGTTGGTGAAAAATGAATGGCTGCAAAAGGGAGAGAAGAAGGGAATCTGCAAGGCACAACCTGTTCACAAGCTTGCTAACTGGGAGTCTGGAAAACTATGAAGTCATTTGCAAAAAATTCCTTGCAAATTAACATGCTTTTGATGAAGTGTTTTTCAGTCACTAGAGAATAAACTTTTGTAGCTAATGTTCAGCTGTTAACTTAGTTGATTTAAAAACAGTGGTGTATTGGAAATTTATTCTTGTGTATTGTGGCAATAAGTTTCATGGCAGGTTGATAGTTATGGAGGAAATTGGTGAATTCTTCAAATTGAGTCCAAATACCCAAAATGTCAACACAAATATAGAAGGTAATGTAACTGCCAGACTGCATTTCACTTTTTGAAGGATTAGTGAAAGCGAAAAAGAAGCTATTGAAAAATCTAATTAAGAGCCTTCGAGAAAAAGAATATAGTTAAGGTATGAGCCTTATGTTGCTGCGAATGCAAAGTTTTCTTCAATGATTGCTTTTCAGTCTGGGTAAGGCCAGGTGAAGAAATGGAAGCATTACTACAGCAAGTTAAAGATAGAACTGCATTTATCCATTTAATCATCGAATCACAGAATTAAGTTTCATCTTCGGAATCATTAAGTTTCTATTATTCTTTTCAGTACTCTTTGAGCAGGGTGGAGAAGTAGCTTTTGCTATTATCTCTTAATAAAAGGTGAATTTGTTTATGGTATTGATATTTTAGTGAAGAGAGAAAGTTTATGTTTTCAAGTTTTTTTCTGAAGAATTACCTTCGTACATTAGATCTTGTAAAGGTGGGAAATGTGTTAATTTTCATGATGGACCACTCCACTACTTTTGCTCTCATTGTCAGCACTAACCCTCTTTGTTTAGGATCTAACGTAAACAAGAAATGGTATGTCCTTTTGCACAATACTGAATTTCAGTTGAATCTGTAGGATAATGTTTAATTCTTATCACATTTATGAATAGCATACGTCATCAATACTGATGCCTACTGACATTGTGAAGCACTTGAAACAAGGACCAAGCCAGCATGGTCCTTGGAATACTCTCTCCTTCCCATGTAAATATATAGTATAACCAGTCAAGAAAGGTTCCTACTCACATCAGTTATTCTTAGGGGCTTTTAGAGAAAGTTTGATGGAGTGTTATGCGCAGTTCTGTGTGCCACACTTTAGGAAAGATGTGAATATGTCTAGTGCAGAAGTGGTTAATGAGAATGTTCTAGGGATCAGAAACTTCAGATATGAGGATAGATTGGAGAAACTGGCGCTATTTTCCTTGGAGAACAGAAGGCTAAGAGGACATTTGATTGAAGTTTTCAAAATCATGAGCGGTCTTAACAAAGCAGATAGGATGAAACTGTTCTCTCCCGTAGAAGAATTCAGAACAAGAATGCATATATTTTGTCTTTTGAAAAATAAATAAATGTGATGGGAGAAAAAGCATTTTCATATAGCATTTGGGACTGGAATGCACTGTCTGAACGTGTGGTGAAGGCAGGTTTAACTGATGCATAAAAGAGGGCATCTCACAATTATTTAAATAGAAATGAGGTCATTGTGAAAGTGGAGGGAGAATGGCACTAAGTCATGGTGCAAATCTGGGGAGCTTATGCAACCATGATGTGTTGAATGGCCACCGTAACAATTCTGTGATTCTGTGATCATGCTGCCTTATGGACTGCCTTGAGTTGTATGAACGCATTCACTGAAAATTATGCAATTGCATAAACTAACTTTGCCAGTGTACAGTTGACGTGAAAGCCAGTCCCAATAGTTTTTAACATCCACAACCATTCAGGCCATTTGATTTTGAAGTTCCAAATTCAATAAAATACGGTCATACATATGGCAAAATTGTCGAGCAAATTTATTAGAATCTAGCTGAAAGAGACAATATGAGTCCCGCCAACAATGGGTGAGTTGTTATCACTCAAAATATTAGCTCTTTCAACCATTTGGGCCATACGGCAAGCCATTCATTCCAAAGTGCTGTCTTTCACTGGTGTCATTAAGACCTTGGATGATAGAATTGTAACATTGGAAGGAGCAATCTGCCAGATTACAAGGTCCCATTTTGAATACTTTATACATTAATCATTACAGACTTCTTAAGAGATATTAGTGAGTTCAAGAAGTCTGTTGTCCTGAATATCTCTGGTGAACAATGTCCATTCCATGCCTGTTGGGAGAGCAAGAGATGACTGTGAGTATTATCACTTACCCTCAAGATAGGAGCATCGCAACATTCTCAGATGTCTCCATGGATGAAGAAAGTTTGTAGGTCAGTGCAGTGGTGACCTCAAGTCCAAAGAAATAATCTGTCATTGGTCTATCTCCAGACTCAGCATTCCTGATTGAGATCCAGCTTTAATCAAGAGACATATAGTCATATAGAACAGATGCCCACATCTCAGATGACCCTCATATGGCCCTTAAGACAAAAGGCTGAGGAAAAAGTAAAACTTCAAAAACTGATGAAAGGTGGTAAATCTTATTAGTTCTTGGTTGTAAAGTTCCAAAACCTAGTTTTTTGTCAGACATATTGTAATGATCTTGATATTTCTATTAAGGACATTATATTTTACTGGAACTGTAAAAGGTATTTGGGATCCTCAAGCGACTTTTGCTTTTAATGATGAATGGAGTATTCTGAAGGGTTGTACATTTAAATTACATGGAGTATCTTAGTGATTGCAGGTGACATGTGGCAATAACACGATCAGTTGTTACTGAGAATCTCTCAATGAGTTTGCCTCGGAAGCGTCTCCTAGCAGCTGCTCTGTTTGGATGAGTTCATCTTTTGACATTTTCTACTTCACAGCCTCTCAATCTGGAGGCTGTTCCAAAGAGCAAAACTGTGAAAGATGCCATTGACCAGATAGAGTCATAGAGTCATACAGCATGGAAACAGACCCTTCAGTCCAACCGGTCCACGCCGACCATGTTCCCAAACCAAACCAGTCCCACTTGCCTGCATTTGGCCCATATCCCTCCAAACATTTTCTATTCACGTACTTATCCAAATGTCTTTTAAATGCCATAACTGTACCTGCATCCACCACTTCCTCTGGCAGTTCAATCCACATATGAATCAATCAGTATAAAAACATTGCCCCTCACATCCTTTTTACATCTTTCTTCTCTAAACTTGAAAAGATATGGTTCCTTGTTTTGAACTCCCCCACACCCCGCCAAGGGAAAAGACCTTTGCTATTCTTATCTATGCCCCTTGTGATTTTATAAACTTCTGTAAGGTCACCCCTCAAGCTCCTATGCGCCAGTTAAAAAAAAAGTCCCAGCTTATCCAGTCTATCTTTATAACACAAGCCATCTAGGCCTGGCAATATCTTGGTAAATCTTTTCTGAACCCACTCCAATTTAATAATAACTTTCCTATAGCAGGGTGACCAGAACTGTACACAGTCCTGCAGAAGATGCCCCACTAATGTCTTGTACAACCTCAACATGACACCCCAACTCCTATACTTAAAGGTCTGAGCAATGAAGGCAAGCATGCTAAAACCCTTCTTAACTACCATGTCTGCCTGTGATGCAAATTTCAAAGAATTATGCACCTTAAATCCTAGGTCTTTCTGTTCTACAACACTATCCAGGACCATAGACTTAATCGTATAAATCTTGTCCTTGTTTATATTACTGAAATCAAGTGCCTTACATCTATCCAAATTAAACTCAATCTGCCACTCCTCAGCTCATTGACCCAATTGATCAAGATCTCTTTGCAATCTTACACAACCACCTTCACTGTCGACTATACCATCAATTTTGGTGTCATCGCAAACTTATGAATGACATCTCCTAAATCCTGATCCAGATCGCTTATATAAATGAAAAATAAAAGCAAACTCAGTACCTATCCCTGCAGAATACCCCTGGTCACAGACCTCCAGTCCAAAAAACAGACCTCCACCACTGTTCTCTGACTCCTACTGTCAAGCCAGTTTTGCATTCAATTGGCAAGCTCTCCCTGAATCCCATGTGATCTAACTCTACTAAATAGATCATGATAAATCATGGGACAACTTTGAAAGTACAGTAATCAGCCTGTTGCCAATCTATCCATCTGATTCTAATCATTGACCTGTTCACATTTAATTCAAGTGTGATTTTAGTTTTAGAGGGTCTCCACTTCCTTTTAGGGTCTTTCCCAATGTTGTGCGAAGCTACAATGGAAATGGATGTAACTTGCCTCCATTAAGCTAATCAATTAGCCATGCCTCAATTCTGAAAGAATGCTGGGACTTTCACCAACTGAAGTGTGAATGGATCATAGCAATACCTTTTATAGTTAACAGATGAAAAATCTGTCTGTAACTACACTCTAACGGACATTGCAGTAGCAAAATCCCTCTGAGATAATTGAGTGCTATGTGTTGTTAGTGGAGCTTTTTATAAACACAAAAGTGAAAATTATTGTTCCAAATTATTTCATATACTTATTCTTTTATGTTATATTCACTCATATTGTACCTCCACATAACTTCCTTACATGTAACTCTAGGAAAATATTCAAATAGTGCAATTGTAGTGTATACAAGCTTGGGTCTCCACACTTGCTTCATTATGAAAGGAGAATGGCATGGAGATTTGGAGGGAACAGCATGGGGTTAATTAATGGTATAGGAAGGATGTGTCAATGTGACAGGGGTAGGTTGGGAACGCACAAGTAGAAGGGGTTGGAGTGATAGGAGAGGAATGAAAGCAATAGGATGAATGTGGCATGAAGGAGATGGCATGGGAAGGGTGGAACGGTATGGGATGGGGATTTAAAGTTGCACTGCTGAAATAATGATACAGTTCGCATTGCAAGTATTTGGCAGGTCTCTGCTGCTATATCATACATAGGTTTTCCAATGGGGACTCTCCTTCACTCTAGCCTAATTAGTAGCCAAAAGATAAACAGTCAAAAGGAAAACTTTCTGATAAAACAAGGAATCTGCAAAGTATGTTCTAAAAGAATTTTGACAGAAGATTAATCGATCTGTCAATTGGTCTTGGCAATGGAAATAAAGATTTGGTTTTGAGTTCGTATTATGAATATCAGGACAATAATATTCTCCTCTTCCTCTTTCCATATCTCTGAACTTTATGAACTAAAAATGAGGTAAATAGCTTTTGTTGAAAGATTTAACTTACTCAAATTCATCATCTGGTTGATATTCAAATCATTTAAAAGAACTGGTATGTAATTTCCCACTGAGAAAACAACTTGGGAATTTGAATGTAAAAGGCAACACATGTCTATCATCAAAACCACCTTATCATGTGGGATTCTGACTAACTCAGAGGCAGCAATTTGTGTGTCAAGCTGAGGGAGCAGATCTTCATGTGGGCTTTCAAACCCAAACCATTAATGGCAGGGTAATTAGTGTTCCTTCACGTTTCCCACTGGGGAAAGTCCAAACAAATATCGTTAATACTGTCTATCCCCACATTACATAGTTAGCTATGTTCACCTTGAGGGATAGCACTCATACTAGATTCCTCAAGCAGCTTTCTTCTGCCTCTTTCTTATCTAAGTTTCACTCCTCATTCACAAATGACCCATGTACAAGTACATGCCAATTATGGTGAAATGTGAGCATTTCAAGCAATTGCTACCACTCCATTTGAATTCTCCTAAAGTGGTACCTTTGTGTAGCTCAGCTCCCTATTTATCACCCTCCCACTGCATCCAGCAGTTCATTCAACAATGAACAGGCAGCTACACCCACAGCTTGGCAAACCATTAGTACTTCACAGCCTCACCTTTCAGTGTACATCAGCAAAAAGGTTAATCAGTAACAGTAACCTCCCTGGACTTCATAGAATCCCTACAGTTTGGAAGCAGGTCATTCAGCCCATCAGGTCTACATCGACCCTCCTAACAGCATCTCACCCAAACACATCCCCCTACTTCACATGACTAATCCACCTAGCCTACACATCGCTGGACACTATGAGCAATTCATCATGGTCAATCCACCTAATCTGGACTGTGGGAGGAAACCAGAGCACCCGGAGGAAACCCACAAAGACATCGGGAGCATGTGCAAACTCCACATAGACAATTGCCCGAGCATGGAATCAAGCTCACATCTCTGGTGCTGTGAGGCAGCAGTGCTAACCCTTGAGCCATGGTGCCAACTTTTTGGACTGTAGCTGGAAGAAGTTTTCCTAAGTCAATTACAATGCTGTGTTAGCAAGCTTCTTACTAATCTCGGAATGGGGAGGCATTGCACTCTCAAAATTACAATTAGGGGTGAATTTATAGGCAAGTTAACATTATGTCATATTTGGACTACCATTAGACACCAACATATATTGTGTGCATCAACAAAGTCCTCATACAAATTACACATAGCTTACATAAACATACTACAGGTAACTGACCTGTGTTACATATGCCAAAAGATTGGATTTGGAAAAAAAGGAACAAGAGTAAGGCCATTCAGCCGATCAAGCCTGCTCTGCCATTTAACATGACCATGACTGATCGAACAGTTCAAAACCTTTCATCCACACCAAACCCACAATTCTTGAGCCACTGTTAATCAAAAATTTATCAACAACAAACCAGCAATTACAGTCCAGCCAACTGCAATGATGTGTTAGCTTTTAGAAACATTATTTGGGATAGAATTAGTCACTTGGGAAAGGTAGATGGATTAAGAAGGGTCAGCATGAATTTCCACAAGGGGAACTGTGGTTAACTAACTGCTGGAGTTTCTTGAAGAAGTAAAGAAGGGCTCAATGAGGGTAACAATTGTTGATGTGGACTTCCAGAAGCTGTTTGATACTGTGCCACACGACAGACTTTTCAGGAAAGTTATAGGCCATGAAATAAAAGGGACAGTAGCCATGTGGGCTCAAAATTGGCTGGGTGACAGGAAACAGAGTATTGGTCAATGGATACTTTTCAGGCTGGATGAAGGTTTGCAATGGAGTTCCCCAGAGGTCGGTTTTGGGACCCCTGTTTTTCCAGATACATATGAAGTATTTGGAAAAAAAACATAAGTTGCTGGAAAAGCTCAGCAGATCTGGCAGCATTTTTGAAGGAAAATCAGAGTTAATGTTTCGGGTCCGGTGACCCTTCCTCAGAACTGATGGTAGCTGGGAAAACGTTGGTTTTTCAATCATATAAGGAGGAAGGGTCACCAGCCCCGAAACGTTAACTCTGATTTTTCTTCAAAAATGCTGCCAGACCTGCTGAGCTTTTCCAGCAACTTCTTTTTTTCCCCTGCTTTACAGCATTCACAGTTCTTTTGGTTTTTATTAAGTAGCTGAATCTTGGAATGTAGGGAACTATTTCAAAGTTTGGTGAAACACAAAACTTGGAAGAATTGTGAACTGTGAGGAAGACAGGATTGAACTCTAAAAGGATGGAGACAAGTTGCTCAAGTAGGTGAATAAGTAGCAGCTGAGATTTAATGCGGAGGAATGTGAGATGATGCATTTTGGTTGAAAGGACATTGAAAGACAATATAAAATAGGGGTACAATTATAAAGGTGGTATAGGAGCAAACAGGCCTGACTGCATATGTGCATAGATCACTGAGGGTGATAGGATTGGTGGAGACAGCCATAAGCAAGGCGTACTTAACATTATTAATATGAGTAGAGAATACAAGAGTAAGGTAGTCATGTTAAACTTGTATAAAGCACTTGCTAGACCTTAATTGGAGCATTGTGTGCAATTGTGGCTGCCACGTTATGGGAAGGAGATGAATGCAATGGAGAGAGTGCAAAAGCAATTTCCAAGAATGGCTCCAGGGATGAGAAATAAATTATGAGAATAGATTAAAGAAATTGGGATTATATCTTTGGAGTGAAGAAGGCTGAGAGGAGATCTGACAGTAGTTCTTAAAATCATGAGTAGACTGGATAAATTGTTCCTACACTGAAGCTGATTCCCCCTTATAAAAGGAACAAGAATGAGAAGGCGTAGATTTAGAGATTTGCAAACAAAGCAAAGGTGATGTAAGGGAAACTCATTCACTCAGTGATTAAAGATAGCAAGAATTGCAGATGCCGGAGTCAAAGTTGACATAGTGTGGAGCTGGAGGAACACAGCAGGCCAGGCAACATCAGAGGAGCTGGAAGAAGGGTCCCGGCCTGAACCATCAACTTTCCTGCTCCTCTGATGCTGCCTCGCCTGCTGTGTTCCTCCAGCTCCAGACTGTGTTGTCAGTCAGTGATTAGTTAGGGTATGGAGTGCACTGTCTGGAAGTGTGGCGGAGTCTGGTTTAATTGAGGCATTCAAGTGAGCATTAGATGATTAAAAACCAAAAGAACTGCAGATGCTGTAAATCAAGAACAAAAACAAAGTTGCTGGAAAAGCTCAGCAGGTCTGGCAGCATCTGTGAAGGAGAAAACAGAGTTAATGTTTCGGGCCCGGTGACCCTTCCTCAGAACTGATGGTGGCTGGGAAAACGTCAGTTTATACGCAGAAAATAGGAAGGTGGGTGGGGTAGGGAGTAAACGATAGAATAGAGCCCAAAGAGAGAGAAAAACAGCTGGACAGACAAAGGAGTTGCTAACGATCACGCTGGGAGGGTGAGTAGTTGTTCATGGGGACTGTTAGTGACTAACCATAGGGGAGTGTGTAATGGCAGGCTATGTGGTAACAAGGCCTGGTGTATGGGGTGGGGGGCTGGGACATGGGAGAGATTAGGCCCTAAAATTATTGAACTCAATATTGAGTCCGGAGGGCAATGATCATCAGACACCACCACCAGGCACATATTCCCTTCCCCTCCCTTGTCCGCCTTCCGCAGGGACTGTTCCCTCTGGGACACCCTGGTCCACACTTCCATCACCCCCAACTGCACCATCCCCTGTAACCGGCAAAGGTGCAACACCTGCCCATTTACCTCCTCCCTCCCCAGTATCCAAAGGCCCAAACTTACCTTCCAGGTGAAGCAACACTTCACCTGCACCTTCAAGAATCTCGTCCACTGCATTTGCTGCTCACAATGTGGTCTCCTCTACATTGGGGAAACAAAGTGTAGACTTGGCGACCGCTTCGCAGAACATAGAATCCCTACAGTGTTGAAACAGGCCCTTTGGCCCAACAAGTCCACACTGACCCTTGGAGCATGCCACCCAGACCCATCCCCCTGTAACCCACCTAATCTACACATCCCTGAACAATATGGGCAATTTAGCATGTCCAATCCACCTAGCCTGCACATCTTTGGACTGTGAGAGGAAACCAGAGCACCTGGAGGAAATCCACGCAGACACAGGGAGGACGTGCAAACTCCACACACACAGTGGCCCAAGGGTGGAATTGAACCCAGGTCCCTGGCGCTGTGAGGCAGCAGTGCTAACCACTGAGCCACTGTGCCGCCCTGACATCCACGGTCTGTTCGCAAAAAAGACCCTGAACTACCTGTTGCCTGCCACTTCAATGCACCACCCTGCTCCCTAGCCAACATCTCTGTCTCCGGCTTGCTGCAGTGTTCCAGTGAAGCCCAACGCAAGCTGGAGGAACAACACCTCATTTTCCGCTTGGGGACCCTACAGCCCTCCGGACTCAATATTGAGTTCAATAATTTTAGGGCCTAAACTCTCCCATGCCCCAGCTCCCCACCCCATACACCAGGCCTTGTTACCACATAGCCTGCCATTACACACCCCCTGTTGTTAGCCACTAACAGTCCCCATGAACAACTACTCACCCTCCCAGCCTGATCGTTAGCAACTCCTTTGTCTGTCCAACTATTTTTCTCTCTCTTTGGGCTCTATCCTATCGTTTACTCCCTACCGCATCCACCTCCCTATTTTCTACATATAAACTGACGTTTTCTCAGCCACGACCAGTTCTGAGGAAGGGTCCCCGAGTTCAAAACGTTAACTCTGTTTTATCCTTCACAGATGCTGCCAGACCTGCTGAGCTTTTCCAGCAACTTTGTTTTTGAGAATTAGATGGTTATTTGGATAAAAATAATATGCATGGGTATGGGAAAATTCAGGGGATTAGCATTAGGTAATGATGCTTATTGAAGAGGCGGTGCAGGCACAATGGGCTGAATGGTCTCCTTCTGCGTCATAAGACTTCTGTGATTCTATAAATTTCTCCCTCAGAATACACTCAAAGTAGGACTGAGCGTTGACAGCCTTCTTAGGTCGAGAATTTCAAAGATTCATCACCCTCTGAATAATATAAATCCTCTTAATCTTGGTACCTTGTTCCCCTTGTTTTTAAATTGAGTCCCTATTTGTTGACTCCTCAACCAGGGAAAACATCTTACCTGCATCTCTTCTGTCTATACCTTAAAGTATGTTGTAGGTTTTAAAGAGATCATCACTCATTCATTGAAACTCTGGAGAATACAAGCCCAGATTTGTCTTCATAGGACAGTCCTTCCATCCTGGGATCAACTCTATTGGTTCCTTGTTGCACATCTTCTATGGCAATAATATTTTCCCTGCGATAAGGAGAACAAACCTGCGCATGGTACTCCAGGTGTGATCTAACCATACTTCTATACAATTGAAGCAAGACTTCACTACTCCTGTATTCTTATCCTCCTGCAATGAAGGGTAACTTTCCATTGGCCTTCCTAATAGCTTGCTGTACCTGCATTTTAGCCTTCAGTGAGTAAAAGAAAAGGACACCCAAGTCCCTTTGCCAACCTATATTTTCCAACCTCTGACCATTTAAGAAATTTTCTGCACATCTATTCTTTCTACCAAAGTGGATTAGCTCACATTTTTACATATTATATTCCATCTGCTGCTCCTTGTAAGCTTGTTAAAATCCTCCTGAAAATGTTTCACATCTTTCTCACATTCCTGCTTAGCTTCGCATCATCTCAAAATTTAAAAATATTGTATTTGATCTCCATGTCTGAATCAGTATCAATCTATTACAGTTCAAATTAGTGTCAGGATTAGAGTGAATTTTTGTTTTACTATTCAGAAAATTTCACAAACCACCCCTTGAGATGAATTTTCTTGGTGAAATAAATAGCATTTCCCCTCTCCATATCCTCAGCCGCAAATGAGCCAAAATAGATGATCAACCTTAGGACAACCTTTAAGCTGTGAACTGTTGAACCCAGTTACATAAGACTGCCAACCTTTAAATATTCTAATTATATTTAGAACTGCAGTACATAAGACATTTCCTTCACTCTTTTCATTGGAATTGATGTGAAGGAACATCTGTGATGAAAAGGGTATACGAAGAGCATGATATTATTTGCCTTGAAAACCCACAATCTCAATCAAAGACCCAAACTGTAGAATTGACATTAACCATAAGCAAAGCAGCTTGGCTCTTTTGTCCGTGCATGTTCGAAATTCAGTGTATTTCATGCAAGAAAAAGATGAAGTGTGTTGACAGTAGAGGCAAAAAATAATTGGTTGAATTCAAAAAACTAATAGCACGGGACATTGTCTTTCTTAATTGGCTTTAATAACAGCTTGGCATTTGGAAATTACTTGAACAACTTGAATACCTTTTGTGGAAGCCTTAATAAACTCTTTCTGTAGTCTAATTAGAAATAAAGATAGACTATCATCAGTAAAACTTCCTTTGGTTTTCTAAGATGTTTGTTCATAGTTTCTATTTTGAGTGCTTTCTTAATCGCAGTTTCTTTTTAAGGTAAAAGTTGGGTCTTTTCCAGCCAATCACATAATAGCAATAACCTGTCATTTAACGTAGCACTGTCGAATTTGAAGAAACCTTATCATGATAAAGATGCTCTAAAGAACAAAATAAGTTACAGAGGATGAATGGCTTTTCCCTCTTCACATAATCTTGCATTTGCTAACTGCCTTCTTGGCAATGTCTTTGAACAAAATCCTTGGTATACAGCTAAGAATAAAACTGACATTTTTGTGTCATGAGCTTTTGCAAAATGTTGGCTGTACACCATCAGCGGTTCTACGTGCATATTAAATCAATCCCAAGCCAGTTGGTGCAAATCTCTTCCCAAACATTGTCGGAAAGAGCTGTCAAGGCATTTAAAAGTCCCGTTTAGGGTCATAGTAATAGAGATGTACAGCATGGAAAGAGGCCCTTCGGTCAAGCTTGTCCATGCTGACCAGATATCCTAATTAATCTAGTCCCATTTTCCAGCATTTGGCCATTATCCCTCTAAACCCTTCCTATTCAGATATCTATCCAGATGCCTTTTAAATGTTGTAAATGAACCCTCCTCCTCTGGCCATTCATTCCATACACGCACCACCCTCTGCAGGAAAAAGTTGTCCCTTAGGTCCCTTTTAAATCTTTCTCCCCTCACCTTAGACCTATGCCCTCTAGTTTTAGACTGCCCTACACTGGAAAAGAAACCTTGGCTGTCCACCCTATCCGCACCACTCGTCATATCACACTTTGAATAAAAAGGTGCCTGGAGGGTGTTACTAATAGTTCCTGGGTGAGTTTTCCGGTTTATTTTGGCTCCAGATGGGATTTCCCAAGTTGTCAAACTGCTGGATGAGGAGGAATTCATCAGCTCTCCTTTTTTATTTACCTGTTCCCTGTGTGCATTGCAACAAGATTAATTTGATAAGATCTATCCCATTGTGGATATCTTTCTCCCAGATCAATTGAATTTATTTTGTAAAGGGCAGCAATTCATCCAGGTTTTCTTGTGTTTAAGAAAGAGTGAATTCATTAGTGACTAGATGATAATGTAGTACTCATACACACATTATTCAAATTGAGAGGTGAGTCCAAATGATAAAAATTAGCAAGGATATGTGGATCAGTCTCTGAATTCTATGAAAGATAAATGATGTGATATTATGGCATTACTTTGGGTGATATCATAGCACTGATATCAGTAAGTGAGTACTTAATTCCTTTGTTCTGAAAAAGGGTCACTGGACTTGAAACACTAACTCTGCTTTCTCTCCACAGATGTTGCCAGACATGCAGAGTTTAACCAGAAAATTATGTTTTTTTGTTTCTGTTAATTTCTTTGTTCTGTTTTATTTTGACTGCAGTTTCACTCGTTTCTCTGAGTGAGAAATTTTCTTTTCATTTTTACCTGCAGTAGAGGGGTATTTGCACTCTGTAAAATGGCTGATCTCACAGCAGGCTTGTTCCTGAACAGCCCAGGAGTTGCAGATAGGTTTTAAATGTAATGCATAAAAATACGAAAGGAAAAACATAAACGAGCCTGAGGTTTGGTACGTAATTCAAAGTACCGCACTTACTGCTGAACTGGGTAAGTTGTCAGCCCCTCATTAATTCTGTTACCACAGAATCACAATCTGGTTCATTTTACCTTGTTGCTTTGCATCTTTGGTACTCAGGAAGGAGCTTTTCCCCTTGGTGGAGGGATCAATGATCATGCTGTATAAGGTAAGGGTTAGGAGATTTAGAGGGGATGTGAGGAAAGATTCTGTCATTCAGAGACTCGGGGGAATCTCAAACTCACTGCCTATAGGGGTAGTAGAGGCAGAAACTCACATATCATTTAAGAAGCATTTAGATGTACCTTTGCTTTGCCAAGGAAAATAAGGGCATAGGTTGGCATTAAGTTGGCATGAGATTTATAAAGGGCTCTGATGGTTACAGGGGAATATCTTGGCATGGAGAGTTTAAGTGTCCATTGAGGTCATTTCACAGGTATGGTTTGGCATTGAAAGGTGTGAGGGGTCAGGGGTGGGTGAGAGATATGATGAACATGGGGAGTACATGGGAGCTGGAAGTTTGGAAGTGCATAAGGAGTGAGGGGTAGAATGAGGGGTAATATCATGTATTGTTGTTTTATTTTGAAACTTTATGACCATTCTGGAGCTCAGAGGCAGGTCTTCCATTTAGCCTTCCTCAGCACCCAACATCCTTCACTTTCAGTCTGGAGCCATCTGTCCTGAGTGTGGCAAACACTGGACCAAAAGGCCAATACCTGGCCAACTGTTTTTTAAAAGTTTTGCTTGTGGAGCTGAGAATTATCCTGACCCTGCACATTTAACTTGAAGGGAGAAGAAAATTCAGGCCCAATACTTTTCTTGATTCTATGGTTATCTACATAATTGAACAGTCTATGTGCTTGCTTTGTACTTACTATCCCTAAGTCCTAGTAATCTCTCTTTTATGTGCTCTATGTACTTAAATGAGCAATGTCCTTTATCACTGCACCTTAACAGCATAATTCACACATAATTAACATTGCGGATCTGTTTCCTTAACTATAAGGAGAGGATGTTGTTGGCATGGAGACCGGAAAAGGAAACTCACTGGATTGGATACCGAGCCAAGAAAGAGGAAGTGACTGGCATGTGACAGGTTTACAATGGGGAATCAAAGACCTTAGAGAGACAATTAAGATTGTAAGTGTGAATTGAACGCAAAGATGTATTTGATAATAACAAGATAACAAATGCAACTTACTTCAGGTAAGACGAGGGAAAATGAATACTTTTGATATTGGTGAATACAGCAGAACTGGTTGTCTAGTTCAGTATGAACCTAGATCAAAATTTGGCAAAGCGAATTATTGCAGGGTCAATGAGATAGAACCACATGCAGCAGTCTTTGAATCTCAAGTTAAGTGCGATGGATGACATGATCCACCTGTGCTTGTTCGATATATTTTCAGTTTGTGATCTGACTGTATCCAAGCTGTCCATACAGTATTGGCAATAACGTGGTTTTTAAAGAATTTGAAGTGTGGATTTCAAAAAAAATGTCTCCAGAAAGATTTTTAATGAGCTGAATCTTAGGTTTTTTTTTCTTGGCTAAGTGTCGAGAAATGGAGGCTCAGTGAGTTTTCTCACACAATTGTCCCAAATGCACTTCATTAACTAACCATCCCAGACCTATGGTGCCCATATCTGCCGACGATTGACTGATTCAACCTCTTCCTGAATCTGAAAGTGCTCATCATTGCTTGGACATCCTAAATCGACCAGCATTCCTGTTGATGACACCATCTTTAAAAGGGTTTTGTATACCTGAACAAGCACGCTCAGTACAGAACTGCCCAGAGGTTGTTGACTTGCTCACTGAGCTGTCTTGTTTTCGTTCAGATGTTTCATCACCATACTAGGTGACATCATCAGTAAGGCCTCCAATAAAGCAATGTTGTTCTACTCTGTTTGGTATGTACACTGTCCAGTCTGTTGTGGTGAGTAGTGTCATTTCCAGGTTTGATCTGTATGGGTTTGTATGTGGCGTCCAATTCTATACGTTTGTTGATTGAAGTATGAGTGGAAAACCATGCCTCTAGGAATTCCCGTGCATGTCTATGTTTGGCTTGGGCTACAATGTTTACTTTGTCCCAGTTAAACTCACGGCTTTCATTTTCTGAGTGTACTGATATTAAGGAGAGTTCATCGTGCCATTTTGCTGCTAGTTGATGTTAATGTATTCTGATGACTAGTTTCCTTCCAGCCTGTCTGACGTAATGTTTGTGGCAGTTGCTGCATCGTATTTTGTAAACTACTTTGGTTCTGCATTTCGTGGGAATGGGGCCTTTAATCCTTGTGAGTGTTTGTCGTAGCATGGCTGTGGGCTTGTGTGCCACCATGATTCCCAGTGGTCTTAGGAGTCTTGTTGCCAGTTCTGACGTAGGGCAGTGTGGTCAGTGTGTTAGGGCGTATTGTGTCCTCCTGTTGTTGTCTGTTTAGTGGCCAGTTTGTCTGTGGATGAAGTTGCAGGGTTATCTGTTTACAGCGAGGATTTTGTTTAGGTGTTCTTCCTCTTTACTGCATAGTTCCAGAGTGTTGCAGTGAGTTGTGGCCCATTTAAATAGTGTCTTAAAGCAGCTTTGTTTGTGGATGTTGGGCTGGTTGCTATGGAAGTTGAGGATGTGGTCAGTGTGGGTTGCTTTACTGTATACTGAGGTTTGGAACTCCTCATTGGTCATACGCTCAACTCTAATGTCCAGAAACGCAAGTTGATTGTTGTTTTCTTCTTCCCTTGTGAATTTAATCCCTGCGAATACGCTGATGATGAGGTGGTGGGTCTCTTCTAATTTGTTATGTTTAATAATGACAGATGTGTCGTCCACGTATTGGATCCACAGTTTAGGTTGAATGCGGGGAAGGGTGGTGTGTTCTAATCTTTCATGACTGCTTCTGCATTGAATCCTGAGATGGGTGACCCCATTGGTGTACTGTTGATCTGGTTGTATACTTGACCATTAAAGACGAAGTGTGTGGTGAGGCACAGGTCCAGTAGAATGAGAATGTTGTCATTGCTGATGGAGCTGCTGGTCTGCATTGCTGCTTCCTCGAGTAATGTGGCCAGTGTTTCTTTGGCTAATGGGATATTGATAGATGTGAATAAAGCTGTGATGTCAAAGGATACCATAATCTCGTCGTTGTTGATTTTTATGTTCTTGAGAGTATTGGGGAATTCTTGGGTTGTGTGGATAGAATGGGGTGATCCGTCAACTAGGTGTTTCAGTCTCTGTTGTAGCCCTTGGCCAGTTTGTGAGAAGTTGTGTCCGGTAGGGAAACAATGAGTCTGAGGGGGGTGTCTGGTATGTGTACTTTAGGAAGCCCATAGAAGCGGGGGATGGTCGTGCCTTCTAGTTTCATTCTCATGTAGTCCATCTTGGTTATCTGTCCTGCATCCTTTCGTCTCTTCAGTGTCTGGGTGATCCGATGACCTAGCTGCGGTGTTGGGTCTATCGCCACCTGTTGGCAAGTGTTTGTATCTGCGAGCAGTGCCTATGCTTTCTTAACGCAGACTGGTTTATTTATAATGATGGTCATGTACCCTTTGTCTGCTGGTAGGATTATGATGTACTTGTCTTTCTTGAGTTTATCTAGTGCTTTTCTCTCTGATGTGTTCAGGTTGCCCCCTTTGTTCCTTCTGTGTAGTGTGGGGATGATAGTTTGTTGGATGGCTTGATCTGTTTCGCTTGTGAGTCTGTCGTCTTTTAATGTATTCTCCAGGGCGGCCCTGAAGTCTGTTCTGTTCACATCTTTGTGGTTATAGTTCAGTCCGAGTAATAGGACAGATTTCTTAGTTTCTGTGAGTGTCTGCTGGATAGGTTTCTTATCCATGTGTCCAGTTTGTTATTGTCCTTGTCTTTGTGGTGGATCAGTTTGGTCAGTTTCTCCTGTAACTTGTGTCTCTTCTTAGTTTTAGTTTTGCGTTGATTGATGGTGATGGCCTGTTCTAGGGTTGTAGTTCACTGCTGGTCCATAGTGTTTAGATGCTGAGATTTTTGGCATGCAATTTCCCATTCGTACCTGTGGAGACGGTTATGGGTATCATTAATCATTACTTGTAGCATTCTGCGTCCGTTCTGTTCAGCTATTCTATATGTCTGTGGGTTGTTGAGTGGAGGTTTATACTTAATGCTGGGGGCAGTATCTGGTTCCTGAGGCATTTGTGGGGCAAGTGAAATTGTTTGCAGGTAGAGCTTAGTTGGTTGGTGAAGGTTTCCCATTGTTGGGCAATTTTTAGCGTGTTAGGCCCGTAGGTGTTCAAAGTTTTAGCACAGATTCATAGCTTGGGTTGAGGGTGAGGTTGTTGACTTGCTCGCCGAGCTGGCTTGCTTTTGTTCAGAAGTTTCGTCACCAGGTGACATCATTAGTGGGCCTCCAATGAAGAACTGCCCTGTATGGCTCCTGACAGTTGCCCCAAACACAGCAGAGAAGGATAAATTGGTGCCCCCCTTTGTGGACAGCCAGCTGGAGGTCTTAGTGTGTGTTTAGAAGAGGTTTCGGAAGTGACTATGCCACCAGACCCTGCCAACCTGGTCTGAGGTTGCCCCCCAAGGTCAGTGCAGTCTCTGCCCCTTGAAGGAATGCTTAACACTGTAGAAAGGTCAGTGAAATTCTCAGATCTTCCAGGATAGGTACCACCATCTTGTCTGTGCCATTACACCCTCACTTTGTTTCTGTTCCTGTACACATCTCCCATCAAAGTTCATAATGTACCACTCTCATTGTTGTATGTACCATTTTCCTTCATTGGCTGTCATCCACCCCAATGCCTCACACAAGTAACGCCGCATGCCCGCCGCAATGCCTACTCACTCATCTTGGGAGAACTCACCAATTTTCCCCCACCTGCACCAGCACTAACAGCTGTGCCAGCCATTTTCATCTACCTTAATATTTCCCTTTGTCTCACTCCAGAAGGAAACAGCCACAACAGGACAGAAAGAGCTGAGACAGGTGGTGGGGTGCCTAATGTTTGCCTCTTCACACCCTACAGGGAGATGGACCTGGCCCTGAACACCCTAAAGTGTCTGATCAAACTCCTGGACTGATATTGGAGGCTTGCCCTGACTAACTGAGCCAGGACCACCTGACTGAAGGCTGCCTCTAATGGCATGACTAAGTACCACTGACCACCATGACAAGTTTCTTTGTGTCTGTGTTAAACATCATGACAACATTTCAATACTGGCAGCCAATTAGCCCCGGCTGAATGGACCAAGCGCAAAAAGACAAGGCAGAGATGTTGTGAGCATGCAGATCCGCTCAAAGTGAGGAAGAGCTAAGAAAGCAAGTGAACAGCTCTGACATACAACCTGTTCCAGTCTGTGAGCTGGGTCCCTGACACAACGTGTAACTTGCAGCAACATTTGAATGTTAGCTGCTGGTGCTGGCGATGGCCTAGTGGTATTATTGCTGGACTGTTTATCCAGAGACCTAGACAACATTCTGGGGACCAAGATTCGAATCCTGCTGTGGCAGATGGTGGAACTTGAATTCAATAAATATCTGGAACTAAGAGTCTAATGATGACCATGAATCCATTATCGATTGTTGGAAAAACCCATCTGGTTCACTAATGTCCTTTAGGGAAGGAAACTGCCATCCTTACCTGGTCATGTAGCTCAAGACCCATAGCCATGTGGTTGACTTAAAACTGACCTCTGGGAAATTAGAGATGGGCAATAAATGCTGCCTGGCCAGTAAAGCCCACATCCCATGAATGAATAGAGGAAAAAAAAAGTGCAGAAGTGTCCTGTAAATGGATTGGAAATGCACCATGATGATAGAGGGGGGCTTGCAAGTGACCAGTGCTCAGGTCAATGGACGTGTAATGAGTGCAGCCAGTGCCCAAGGAGGGTGCCCTCAGATGCTGGTAGTAGGTGTCCAAGTTATAGCAAGCGGCAAGCTGGAATCTTGGGAGGCGCTCAGTTCTTGGCATCTAATTTGTTTATGTTAGTGTAGGAGGCTTCATATTAAAGAGGCATGATCTGCAGTTGATTAGTTTGACAACTGTTGTGTATTTATGTAAATAGGGTGGACTGTCACTTCAAGAGTTTGATCATGTGACAATGATGCTGTCATTGGCCATTTTAACCTTTCTGCCTGCAGAGCGAATACCTCCCTGATAAAGCTCCTGCTGTTTAATGTACTGGCTTCCTCATCCATCTTGGATCTTAACAACTAGAAGTAATAATCCCTCTGAACAGGCACCTTTTCCATTGCCCAGTGAGAATCCTGTCTCAATGTCTGAAGCGCCATTAGAAAGCGCAGCTGATTGTTCTTGATGTCAAAGTATGCCTCACTTGACTTCCCAAATGATTGTCCCAGATTTCATGCTGTAGCTCACATCATTCAGGCCCCTATAAAATTCCATACGATAATTCTGAATGTATCAAAATGATAGGTGGAAAAGACAGATTAGTCAATTTAACCTGCCCCATGCAGATAATAGTTAGCTGGAGCATTATTACTAGAATCTTGCCATCCACTAGCACCTTGCACTGCTCTCCCACAAGCCTCTACAACCATTCAATCTCTGGGGGAGGCAATAAGAAGAAAAGAAAACAGTTAATAGGAGCAAAGGAATCCTGGAAAACTGCCTTGGTAATCCCTCTCAGATGATTAAAATCAATAGGGGAGATCGTATGCAGCATGCACATATTAACTATTAACTGAAAAAATGCAATAGTTACAATTAATCATAACAGAAGCAATCTGCTACTTTTTTTGCCACACTGCCTCAGTTGCTTGAAATCCAAAAGTAAGGATCGGTCTCTTTAATATTGTGGCATTTTTATCAATAACCTGATTGTTCCCGAATGCTGGGTTTGTGTTAAACAGAAATGATCAGTTGGCAATGTGTGTTCAAGTAATGTAACATTTAATACATGTGAAGAATGAATATTTAATGGACGGGTCATTTTAGCCATTTTCAGTGTCAAAGAATATCAGCACTTCAATGAAACAGGATATTGTAAATGTCAGTAGCAAATGAGACATCTAGCAAAGTGCTTGAATTTATTTCTTTGCTGAGAGACTAACTTACTCAGTGTATTGTTGCAACATCAAAGCTTTACACATATTCTCAATGAATCTGTTCCTTGATTTCAAAACTGGAAGGAAACTTAGTGTGCTACCAGAATTTGAGAATTAAAAACAGATAACTATGCGTGGTTCAAAATTAAGGCAAGAGTTGGACAAACTTGAAGTTTGCCACATCTCACATCAAGCCCCTCAATAACTGTTCGGGTGAAAGCTGATGAAATCATAGAATCCCTACAGTGTGGATGCAGGCCATTCAGCCCATCAAGTCCACATTGACCCTCTAAAGAACATTCCACCCAGACCCATCTCCACCCACCCTATCCATGCAACCTGGTATTTCCCATGATTAATCCACCTAACCTATGGGCAATTTAGCATGACCAATCCACCTAACCTGCACATCTTTGGACTTTGGGAGCAAACCAGAGCACTCGGAGAAAACTCACACAGACCTGGAAAAATGTGTAAACTACACACAGACAGTCACCTGAGGGTGGAATTGAACCCAGGCCCTGGGTGCTGTGAGGCAGCAGTGCTAACCACTGAGTCATCCTGAGAATATGTAGGTGGATATCTTTTGATCAAGGAAACATCAGAGAGCGCGTATGTATGTTCTTGTTTTAGATTAGTTCATGTGATGTAGGCATCATTACCTGGGCCAGCATTTATTGCCCCATCCCCAGTTACCTTTTGAGAAGGTGGTGGTGAGCTGCCTTCTTGAACCACTGCAGTCCATATGCTGTAGGTAGACCCATAATGCTGTCAGATGGGGAATTCCACAATTTTGACCCAATGAGACTGAAGGAATGGTGATATTTTTCTGTCTCACTGCTTTCTGAATCTACATGTTATAATAAGTTATTAAAAAATCAAATGCAAAATTTTAAATGCTGGAGTAAGATGCAAAAAAACTGCATCAGAACCATTTGCAGCTGAGAAAGACCAAGTTAGCATTTCAGACTGAAACCTGTCCCGATTCTGAATAACAAAACCATAGCCTACCGACTGCAGAACAGCTAGACCTGATGTAAATTCCCAGTTTCTTATTTTTGTTTTATTTAAGACCATTTAGTGCTTGTATTATTTAAAATGGTACATTCATGTATGTGCATGGATGGCACTGATTATTCCAATTGCTCAGGGTTTGACATGAAACTGGGAGAAAGAGGGAGAATGCATTTGGTTTTTTTTCTCTTCCTCTCGCTTTTACCAAGGCCCAATAATGTGTTCATAATGCAGGACTAGCTTCTGTGGAGCAGCAAACTAGATTTGTGGCAGCAGGCCAGAATCACTTAGATCATTTTACCAGGGGCATGTAGGGAGCAGTTGGAAATCTGAGGTGCCCTCAGAGAACAGCTCTTTCTGCTCCAGCGCATTACACAGTGTGACATTTCTCTCGCAGTTGTCCCTGTACATCCTGGCTAGCGACATAAAAAAACACTCATTGTCTACAGATATAAAATCAGTTTAGCTACTGCCGGGGTCAAACTGCTGTCAATGAATTCAACTGTAATTCTGCTCTTATGAAAAGCGCTTAAGCTCCTTGGAGATGAGCAAGTGTGGGCTTTATGTAGGGTCAAATTGTGGTCAAGACACTCTCTTGTAAGAAATCACTCTGGTGAAAATGCTCGTATAGTTCGTCACGTGTCTCCAAACAGATGGTAACTTTTTTCTTTTTAAATTGAAGGAAAGGTTTTTGAAAGCAATTAACCCTTGCTATCAGTGTAAATATGTAAGGGCTATTAACCCCGTGCCCTTGCCCCATTATGCAACTGCTGGTGCACTACATGATCAGTTCTGTTTTTTAAAAGAGCTGTCCCAGAGAGGCAAACAGCAAGAAGTTATTGACTGGTGATAAATGACGTGATTGGAGGAAAAGATGGCATATTTAAGCTGCCTTCCCAATTTCAAGAGACCCCTATTGCTGCATAAAAAAAAGCTTACGCTGTGTAAATCCTTTCGCAGCAAAGCTATTACTTTATTCACAGAGAAAAGCCGCTTGTTGTGGAATTACACACAAAGCACAGTAATAGTATTCAACAAAAACTGCAGCTGTGACATGATAGAATGGTCTGTACTTATTCTGTTTCAGATACTTTACTGCCTGCTTCCCTGCTGCTGCTGTTAACTCTTTGGAAGAGATTTGGCTTCTCTGGACCACAATGAAACATGGAGAAAAGCATTTTTCCAAGACAGCATTGTTAAATTGTTTTTGATGGTTCTTTCACCTGCCCATTTTAGATCATCCGTAACTCCACTTCATTTTTAACAATATGGATGGAATGGTCTATGTGGGCGTACAGTGATTTATTTCTTTATTTATTTATTTGGGAATAATTGATGTTTGTATAGGAAATAGTTTCAATGACCATTTAAACTTGAGATTCAATCTGCTTGATGTAGTGTCCTACCTGTAGAGTGCCTATCTGCTCAAAATTTGTTTTGTTGATGGATTGGAGAATATTCGCCATCTGAAACAAATCTGTTTTTATGTGTTGAAATAATTCCATGAGGCCAGTATCCCGTCACCAAGCCACCCTTTATTCACACATGCATAGTACATGGAACTCTGACCAACTAGCTTACAGCCAGTCCCTGGAGTAAGGAGACTCTCTGACACTCCTGTTCATAACTGTCAGCTAGGGCTCCCTGATTGGCCCAGGTTAACAGCCCCAATGAAGGAAGTCAAACTCAGTAAGATCCACCTGGACAACCCCATTCCAATCACTCAGAGATAGTAAGAACTGCCAGTGCTGGAGTCAGAGATAACACAGTGTGGAGCTGGAGGAGGTAGCATCAGAGGAGCAGGAAAGTTAACATTTCGAATTGGGATCCTTCTTCAGCAGAAGGGTCCCGACCTGCAACATCAACTTTCCCACTCCTCTGATGCTGCCCGGCATGCTGTGTTCCTCCAGTTCCACACTGTGTTATCCCATTCCAATCATGATGTGCGTAATTTGCAGCATTAGGTGTTTGACTGGAGAATGGAGTTTGAATGAAAAACTTATAGCTGATCCTGGATTAGTATTTTTCTGAGGGTTGTTTTACACTAATTTTAGTGAAGATGTTGGTGCTAGAGATTGGAACTGGCTAATAGAATCATTCACACATAAAGAAGAATGAATGAAAGGGAAGAGAGAAAGATATACAGAAAGGTTGACATAGGAGGAGACTCATATGGGACCTAAACAAGCACAAATGAGTTGGTCTATTTCTGTAATTCTTAGTAATATGTCTTCACAGATTGACCATGGACAATACACATAGGACAGCAGGTCTTCCAATTCTTGAAGCTCACGTGTGACTATACAATATGCAAATAATACATTTCCACTTGTGCAAGTTTATTTAGTGGGAATATTTATAAGCAGCTTAATGTCTGCCTAAAAATAGTGCACATTAGAATTTATTGGAACATCTGTGTTAAATAGCTCTACATTAAACTGATTGGGTAACTACCAGGTGCAGGAACCCCAGATGATCTACTGTAATATGCATTGAGAGAAATTGTAGCATTTTAAATTGAGCTTGCTGACATTCACTTTAACTGAAAATTGAGTTGACCCTGCCCTGTGCCTCTCTGGTGGGAACAAATCAAAAAGGTGAGCCATCATGGAGTCATAGAGATGTACATCATGGAAAACAGACCCTTCGGTCCAACTCATCCATGCAGACCAGATTCTACAGCATTCTACAGTAATCTAGTCCCAGTTGCCAAGATTTGGCCCATATCCCTCTAATCCTTTCCTATTCATATACCCATCAGATGCCTCAGGTGATACTTTCTGACCTCTTTATCCATAAAATATAACAAGCCAGTTTCTAAATTATTTGCGAATAGACAATATGAATGGCACCACATTTATAAAAAAAAAAGTTAAATCCATCTCATTGGACAGTCTATTCAGTAGGAGTACTCATTGTGTACATGCATTTCCCTTGACACGAGACTTTCAGTGAATCTGTGGTTACTTGTGTACTGGCACTCATAGCTAGTTCATTTAGCATAATTGTTAACTTGTAAGTAGGCTAACCTGCATTTGTTTCCTGTCCAACAACATTTCAATTTTAGAATTCTCATCTTAGTTTCAAGTCCTTTTATGGCCTTGTGCCTCCCTGTCTCCTCCAGTCTTACAAATCTCTAATTCTGACCTTTTGATTTTATTGCTGTGGTATTGGTCACCTGCTTAGCTCTAAGCTTTGGAAATCTACCCCCTCTCCCCCACCTTTAAAATGTTTGCCTTTCTAAATCTCTCATTCTTTGAAAGGGTCATTACAATCTTTGCAAAAACATAAGAAGTAGCAGCAAGAGTAAACCATCCAGCCATTTAATGTGAATCTGGCTGATTGTCCCAATTTCAATTTACCACTTATTCCCTTCTTTGCTTCAGGGACCAAACATCTCTTTTATCTCAGTCTTAAGTCTACATATTGCATGCATCCATGATCCTTTGAAGAAGACAATTAGGAAATTTCCCAACCTTTTGAGTCAAGGAACTCCTCATCTCAGTTTTAAATGATCAATCCTCTTATCCAGAGAGTGCAGCCACAATGTTCGAGATACCCCAGTAAACAGAAAACACCGTCTCAGGACCTTCCTTGTCAGTTGTTTTTTCTACACAATCTTATATGTTTCAATGAGGCTTGACATTATTTTCCATAATGTAAAATAACATAGTAAAACTATTTAAGAGATTTCCTACACAGAGGGGAAATAGGCTTTAGTCTCTATAGAGATGACATTTTTGAAGTTAGCCTCAGCCTCATATTTACTCTTTGGCCCTTGAGCCGACGCAACTGTGCACATGGAGAGTTGAATCGAGTCATAAAGTCATACAGCTCTAAAACAGGCCCTTTGGTCCAACCAGCCCATGTCAAACATGATCCCAAACTATTCCCACCTGCCTGCTCCTGGTCCATAACCTTCCAAACCTTCCCTGCTCATGTCCTGATCTAAGTGTCTTTTAAACATTGTAACTGTGCCTCAGGAAGCTCACTCTACAGGAAAACCACCCTCTGTGTTCAAGAAAATTGTTTCCCATGTGTTTTAAATCTCTCTCTTCTCACCTTATGAAGGCGTTCATAGCAGTACTCTACAAGTTCTGCATCTGGAATTAGATATGATAGTCTAAGGTTTTGGAGTAGATTTGTAGCTTGGGTTGAGGTTGTTGAGGTTGGTTGGCTCGCCGAGCTGGTTTCTTGTTTCGCGGATATTTCATTACCGTGCTTGGTAACATTCTCAGTGCAGCCTCTGATGAAGCGTCGGTGTGTTTTCCTACCTGGTTTTAAAACTCTGGTGTCCATTGAGATGAATTGCCTCACTTCCGGTTTTCCTTCACAGTGGAATTTATATGGGGTCGAGTTCAATGTATTTATTAATAGCATGCTTTATGGAGTGCCTTGCTTCCAGGAATTCTTGTGCCTCTCTCTGCCTAGCCTGTCCCAGGATCTGGGTGTTGTCCCAGTCGAAGTCATGGTTCTCCTTGTCCATGTGGATTGAGATGAGTGAGTATTGGTCGTGTCTTTTTGTAGCCAGTTGGTGTTCATGTCCTCTTGTTGTTAGTTTCCTTCCTGTTTGTCCGATGTAGTGTTTCTCACAGTCTCCGCAGGTGATCTTGTAGATGACATTAGTCCTGTCCATGGCGGGGAGTGGGTCCTTAGTTCAGGTGAGCAGTTGTCGTAGGGTTGATGTGGGCTTGTGTGCCACTCTGATGCCCAGCGGGCGTAGGAGTCTTGTGGTAAGTTCTGACGTGTTTCTGATATAGGGTAGTGTGATGAGTGTGTCGGGGCATGTAGTCTCTTTCTGATGCTGTTCGTGTAGGCTTAAGTTTCCTTCCTGTTTCATGTAGGCTTAGTTTCCTTTCTGTCCGATGTAGTATTTCTGGCAGTCTCTGCAGGGGATCATGTAGATGACATTGGCCCTGTCCATGGCGGGGAGTGGGTCCTTAGATATGATAGTTAATAATGGGATGAGGCTGAAGTATTGAAGGCACATTCCTTACATGCCTTAAAACTAATCAGTTGAGAGAAACTTGCACACCTGAAACACACATTGTTCCGATAACCAACCTACCATGTGTCATGACCAATTCCTTGCCTGGTAGGTCAGGAAACCTACCTCTACCTGCAGGGTTTGAATCAAAATAACTTCTTTTTGGAACAAGATTCCTGATAATTTGAGTGAGATTATACTCAAATACTAACAGTGTGCAAGTAGTAGACGTTTGCTTCAGATGAGATAAAGGCAGTAATGAACAACATCTATTTAATGAGTAGCATAAGTGAATGAATTTCTACATATTTTACAAATTTTCCTTTAGGGCAGTACGTTGGCACAGTGGTTAGCACTTCTGCCTCACAGCGCCAGGGACCTGGGTTTGATTCCACCCTTGGGCGACTGTCTGTGTGGAACTTGCACATTGTCTGCATGGGTTTCCTCTGGGTGCTCCGGTTTCCTCCCACAGTCCAAAGGCATGCAGGCTAGGTGGATTGGCCATGCTAAATTGCCCGTAGTGTTCAGGGATGTGTAGATTAGGTAGGTTACAGGGGGATGGGTCTGGGTGGCATGCTCCAAGGGTCAGTGTGGACTTGTTGGGCCAAAAGGCCTGTTTCCACACTGTGGGGAGTCTATGGTTATTCTATTCTATGGTTAAATTGCAACTGTACCATGAAATTACCATAAACAAACATGAACAAAACTATATAAAACAAAGAACAGCAGATGCAGGAGATCTGAAACAAGCAAAAACACAAAGTGCTGGAGAAACTCAGTAAACCCAGAAGCACCTAAGGAGAAAAAACAGGGATATGTTTTGAAGAAGGGTTAACTCTGTTTTCTCTCCATAGACGCTGCTAAACCTGTTGGCCTCCTCCAGCAATTTCTGAGATTTTTTCATTTGTTTAAAAAATGAATATGGAGGTCTGACACTGAAATTTTATTTTGCTGCAGAATGAACTATGTAAATTAAGATAATAATATTCTGATACATATGCTTTGTACCTGTGCATTGGTAATTGAACGCTGTATGGGACTAAGTATTATGCAGCAATTAAACACCTCTTGTACAATGGTATTTCTTTTCATGCCAGCCGGGAGGGATCTAGGTTAAGATTTCAGTAAGGGGCAGCAACAATTGGTCTCAGTATATTTTGGAAAGGCAGATGAAAAAAGTGCACCAATTCTAGGGCCCCGAACCAAAGTCTACCAACGTGGCTGATGTCGAGATGGAGTCGGGAAACTGACATGCCAATCAGCCTTGTAATTTTCAGGTCTCATCAGCCCATCCCTGAGGGCCAAGCTCCCAGACATGGGCATCGAAACGCTTCACTTAGGGCAAACAGTGGGCGGGACACAACTTCAAACGTGTGGGCTTGAAAGACAGAAAAATTACCAGTTACCTTTTCTTAATACTATATCAGCTGAAATGAGCAAAATATTTGCTTATTTAAAAACTCTCTTATTCATTAAAAGATTAAAAATATTTATGGAGTTAAATAGCACGATTAGATTTACTTGTGCTATCTTTTGTTGGTGTTCAGCATTCAAATTCTAGCTTGGCCTCTGGCCTACTGCTGTAGGCTTTTAATTTCCGTGCCTTGATATCAGCAAATTCCCCAAATCTACCTCCTAGGATTCAATTTCACTCCTCTCTTACCATGCAGTAGTGCCCTTCTGACGATCCCTCCGGCTCTGACTTACTTGTACCTGTGGTCTCCACTAACCCAGCTGGGTTCCATGGCAAGGAACTGATCACTGATGCCGATGGCTGCAGCTCTACAATGGTGGGTGAATCCAGTGTCTTTCTGACCTCTCCCTGTCTCCATGCATGACTCCTGTCTCCAATCTCGGCCAGTCAGGAAAGTAACTCAGGCCTGAGAGTCAGGAGTGCGCATGTATAAAATTGGCACCAGAAGGAGTGACCAGGAAAAACCATTTTGATAATAAGCCAACATTTGTAAAACGTACAAAGTTTCCTGTAAGATGTCAGTGTGCAGAAGCTTGGCACTGTAATAATCATTTTGATTATCATTGTTTGCAGGTCAGACCATAGTTTTTTGTATGTTGTATTCACCCTTCTAAATAATCCAGTTTAACTTTATTTTCAGTAAAGGCTGAGTTCACTCTGACGTGTAATGTCTGAAAGCTGCATTTTCCATCACATGCCTGACATTATCAAGTCAGCAACTGTTTAAAAACCTGAAAACTTCACAAATTACTGCACTAGAAATGCGATTGAGGTCATTGCTAACTAAATAAAACCCTCATTGATGCAGAAAAGCCTTTTAGCTACAAGGAGTGTATTCCAGTGAATACTGGCTGTGTTGCTTTGGAAAGAATGATATTTGTTGTTTGTTTTGTGCCTGAGTGGATATTTCAACGGCAGAGGTCTCTCAGAGACCGCAGATTGACCATGGTCTCTACAGGTTTTGTCAGAGTCAATATTACTTCAACACAGACCCTAAGGAATTCAGTGTGTTCCATTAATTCTTCAAAGCACACAAGTTTAAGCATATGAACACTGTCTACTGCTTTGTTGTTCATTGGGAGAAAACCACAACGCCAAGTCCATTCTACTCATTCTCATTTCCTACAGACTAAAGGGGTGGCAATGGGAACCCGCATGGGCCCAAGCTATACCTGCCTCTTCGTAGGGTACGTGGAACAGTCCCTCTTCTGCTGCTACACTGGCACTATACACCACCTCTTCCTCCGCTACATGGATGACTGTATCGGCGCTGCCTTGTGCTCCCAAGAGGAGCTTGAACAGTTCATCAACTTTACTAACATCTTTTACCCCAACCTCAAATTCACCTGGACCATCTCTGATACCTCTTTCTCCTTCCTGGGCCTCTCTGTCTCTATCTCTGGTGACCACCTTGAAACCAATATCTATTTCAAGCCCACCGACTCTCACAGCTACCCAGACTACACCTCCTCTCACCCACCTTCCTGCAAGAATGCAAAATCCCCTACTCCCAATTCCTCTGCCTCCGTCGCATCTGCTTCCAAGATGAGGCGTTCCACTCCCGAACATCCCAGATGTCCTCTCATTTCAAGGACCGCAACCTTCCCCCTTTGGTGGTCGAAAATGCTCCCAACAGCATCTCTTGCATTTACCTCAGCCCTCACATCCCCTCCCCTCAACAAAAACAAAGACAGAATCCCCCATGTCCTCAAATATCACCCCATCAACCTTCGGATCCAACGTATCATTTTCTGCCACTTCCGCCACCTGCAGTCTGACCGCACAACCAAAGATATATTTCCCTCCCCACCCCTATCTACCTTTCATAGCGACTGCTCTCTCCGCGACTCTCTTGTCCGCTCCACGGTCCCCACTAGCCCCACCGCTCCTGGCACCTTTCCCTGTAACTGCAGGAGGTGCTACACCCCTCCCCTCACCTCCATCCCAGGCCCCAAAAAAACCTTCCACATCAAACAGAGGTTCATCTGCACATCCACAAATGTGGTCTATTGTATCCGCTGCTCCCGATGTGGCATCCTCTACATCGGTGAAACCAAGTGGAGGATCGTAGACCGCTTTGTACAGCACCTGCGCTTTGTTCGTGACACACGACAACACCTTCCAGTCATGAACCATTTCAACTCCCCCTCCTGCTCCCTGGGTGACATGTCCATCCTGGGCCTCCTCCAGTGTCACAATGACACCACCCGGAAACTGGAAAAACAGCACCTCATATTCCGCCTTGGGAACCTACCACTCAATGGCCTCAATGTGGACTTTACCGGTTTGAAAATCTCCCCACCCCGGCCTCATCCCATGACCAACCCTCCCTCTCATCCTTACCTTCTTGACCTGTCCGTCTTCTCTCCCACCTATCCGTTCCTCCCACTTCACTGACCAATCCCCACCACTCCCTACCCGCACTCACCTATCACCATCCCACCTACATTCCCCAACCCCACCCTTCCTCTTTCTATTTAGTTCAGAGCTCCCTTCCCCCTCCCTGATTTCTGAAGAAGGGTCCCAACCTGAAACGTCAACTTTCCTGCTCCTCTGATTCTGCCTGGCCTGCTGTGTTCCTCCAGCTGCACACTGTGTTCTCTCTGACTCCAGCATCAGCAGTTCTTATTATCCCCATTCTACCCTAATTGTTGCACTATGATATAGTGTTGCTTCCTGTTTAATTACAAAAGAAGTACAAAAAGTCCTCACTCATTTTGTGATATTCAAAAAACTTGTAAGTACTGGAAATCCAAAATGGAAAATATTGGAAATATACAACATCCCAATCCATATCTATGAAGGGAGAAAACAAAAGGTAAATCTGAAAGAAGCTCATGCTCAAAGTGGAATCCTGTATTTTCTCTTTAAGGATGATGACTGCTCTGATCGGCATAATTTCTGGTTTTCTCAATGCACTTTCTGGTCGAGTGTATTTACAGTTGTAAAAGCGGCAGCCATATGCGCAAAGCAAACTCTCCAAAGCAACAAGTCGGTAACCTGCACAGTTTGTTTTTAGCAATGTTGAGTGAGGAAAGAAAATGCTCAAGAAGGGTGTCACGATCTTTTACATCCACTTGAGAAGGCAGATGAAGTCTCTGTTTAAGATTGCATCTGAAAGGTGGAACCTCCCATAGTCCCTCAAGTTATAGCAGAGTCGAAGCCTAGAATTTATGCTCAAGTGTTTGAAGTGGCCTCAACAGTTTGACTCAGACGGGATTGCTGTACAATGCCATAGTTTCTGAACCTGACAAGTACATTACCTTAAAACAAATAATTCAATACACAACATTGTGTACCAATATAAAAGTACCCACCTCACCTTCAGTTATTCTCTGTGTATTATAGGCAGAGTCGCCTGTTTGGCCAATCACCTCTGTGTATGTAATGTACGTTAACGTCAGCAAGTACAGAATCATGACTGTGCATAAATCTGTGATTTTGCTGCTGGATAAGTAATTATAGACATATATAAACTTCAAGATATCTATCTCAATAAGAACCTGTTTATCTATGGTATTCATTATGTGGACTGATGTATAGAAAACTACAAACCATATCATGATGACAAAAATTGTGCATTAAAAGTTAATTGTAACAGCCGTTAAGTAAATAAATAGATACTAAAATCTAAGAAAGTTACAGCAGAATAGCTGTTGTACAAAGCACTTTTTCCTAACAGTTTTCTACCAATCTCTCCATGCTCTGAGCTTAAGTTATAACTACGAGCAAGTCTAAAGTGCAATAACCAAGACTGAAAGCTACAACTGAATACCTCTTTATCTCTTCCTTTCAAAAATCAAACATTAGCAATCTACGAAAGACCCAGGACAGATCTGATCAAAACAAAGGTCAGTTTAAAAGTTCTGAAGGATAACTCAAATCTACAAAGGAACTCCTTGAACAAAGTATAAAAGATAAACAGAGGAAAAGATGCTGTTCATCTTTTAAAAAAGCCTTATCTGTGTTCAGACATTGGTTGATTCTGACATTTTCTTTTTCCAGAATGGTGCAACTTTTTTTTTTACAAGACAGGCATGATCTTATTGCTGCTTTTTATTTGTTGCAAATGCCACATAGAGACACAAAGATCTTACTTTTAAAACAACAATACTCTGAAAGCTGAAATATGGAAATGAAGCAAAAGGCCAAATTTTTTTTTTGAAAAGCTCCAATATAGATTTTTAGTTGACATTTTTAAAGAGGGTGAAACTGCATAAAGGAAAGCTGGAAAACAAACACCTTGCTATGGATTGGCAATACATTGGCATTCTGTCAGAAATTCAGTTGTTTAAAGAACAAATCACTTTTTACTCTATGGAGCAGCAGATAACTCATGTAGGATGACAGGCAGACAGACTTTTTCTCACTTTGAAAAATGAAGGATTAAGAATAACAAAACATTCTGCTTTCTAAAAAAAACTGCGAAGATCTTGATGAAGCTTTTCAGATTTTAGAAGATCAATTTATAATTCAAGGCAATTTCAGGATACATGGGCTTGAATTTGTGTAAAGGACAGATGAAAGCATCAACAAATTCAAAGGTAGGTGTTGACACCAAGTATGGAATGTGATTTTGCTGAAATCAGTTCAATTGAAAGGATTAGTCATTGCCTCTACGCTCATTAAAATGCTACAGAAAAGTAGTTCTTGACAAATCTAGAGAATATGCAATTAACAGTTTACTATTAGAAGGATGCGAGTTCAAAGCAATTGTAGCAGGTCAGCAGCACCTGCAAGTGCTTGACTCCATAATAAATATTACAACTGTTTCAAGTCCACTGGAACATCAAAATATTGCATGAGATGTAACTTGTCTCACTTGCTAAGACAGTCTCCAGTATTTTGTGACGTACATAAGCTATGTTCCACAAGAGGACATGGAGTATTCTAATCAGCCATAGATGTCCAAAGTGCAGCAAAAATTCAATACGAAGAAGGGACAACCAAAGAACAATACCATAGAAAATCCTAAAGTTCCATTCAGGAACGCAAGCACATCAATTAAATCTAAGAGCTAACTGCAATGTTACAGCTTGAAGACTGCAGTCATCAGTGCATGTGGTAAAGTTGACACAGCATTATAAGAGAAGCTAAAACCTTTATTCGCATCCAAATGACACATGATATGTCAAAATTAACGCTGGTGCCAGCGCAAATATCACTCCTTGGCACATCTTACATGAGATGGTGGGTGGCTCATTTGTTAGTATGGCTGCCTCACAGTGCCAGAGACCTGTGTTTAATTCCACCCTCAGCTGACTGCCAGTGTGGAGTTTGCACATTCTCCCAATGTCTGTGTGGGTTTCCTCTGGGTGCTCCGATTTCCCCCCACACTCCAAAGATTTGCAGGCTAGTTGGATTGGCCATGGAAAATGCAGGGTTACAGTGACAAGGTGAGTGGGTGTGTCTGGGTGGGATGCTCTTTGGAGGGTCAGTGTGGCCTTGATGGGCTAAATGGCCTGTTTCCACACTGTAGGGATTCTACTTACTTCTGGAAACAGCGTAGCACAGGCCGCACAGGGTAAGTTAACTGCTTTCATTGACTCTGACATCACATGCATTGACGCTATCAATTTGAAATGCCATTCTGTATCCTGTATGGACATCCGAAACCTTTTACATCATTGAAACAGATGGACTACCTATCATTTGCCTACCAGCATGAGCAGATCTACACATTATCATGATCGATAAGGTAACAAACCCGTCAGTTGCAATACCAAAGATTCCAGTCTGCAGCATCAATTTCATACATCGTGTTCACAGCAGAGCAGAGCAGATTCAGCAAGTTACATCAGATGATGACCAGCTCAAGAAGGTCATTTTTACCAGGTGACCTGAATGCATTCAAAAGGTTTCCGAGCTAACGTGGTCTTGCTGGTCATTCAGAGATGAACTAAGACTCTACAAGAATGTACTCTCTGAGGATAACAAGTCATAATTCTGCAAGCTTTCACAAGAAATACTGTACCATATTCATATAGGCCATATGGGCACAGAAAAACTAACAATTCACAGAATTGGCATGAGAATCCAAACATTGGTTCATCATCAATAAGGACATTGAACAACTAATCAAGTTGTATGATATATGAAATTCACTTCAAAGACTGTTAATGACTAACCTATAGTTAAATTTGCTTCATTTTCCTTATGATATGCTTCTATTTGTAAAGTAACACAATTTGGTTCTTATGGTTAATTGTGTTTAAATTATAGTATACTTGAGTTGTTGTAGGTATAAAAACAAAAAAAGGTGCAGATTTTTTATTGATGATCCAAAATAGTTTTTACTATCAAATTTGTATTATAAAGCTATGATGTTAATGTGAGATCATATTAATTCTTTCTCACGTAATATCATTGATAGTGATGGTGAAAAGAGATTAACAAACTCACAATTTGAATTGAATTCCCAGCCATAGTCATGTGACCCTTCATGGTTATTTGTGAATGATAAGCCTGTTCCATTACTTGTATCTGTACTTGTGGCAAGTTACAATTTAACCGCAATCATATCAAATGAATAAATGTGCGTAACATAATGTTAAATTAGCTTGAATATTTAAGCAGAATATATTGTCATGACCAGAACAACGTCTACAAACTTGTCACTTCAGTTACTAGGATTCCACTGAGTTTTGTAATTCCCTTCCAGCTATTTGTTATTCTATATAAAGCATTCGCCAGTTGAACACAAACGTGAACCCATTGACCTAAATGACTCTTATGTTTCTTGTCTCAAGAATTAAGTTGACAGTAGATTACTTACTTTAATGTTGTCTAATTGCTGGAAGTTTACAGTCCCTGAGGCTGAGGATCATTGAAAACAACAAATGCTAAAGACACAGCAGGTCAAACAGCATCCATGGAGAGAGAGCAAGCTAACGTTCCAAGCCTAGGTGACTCCTCATCAGAGCTGAAGTGAAGTGTAAAGGGGGCAGAATTTATGTAATAGTTGAAAGAGTGTGTGGGAGAGTTGGGGTGTAGAGTGCTGGTGGAGAAAAGATTTTGATAGTTCAGATTACATGAATAGAATGACTTGCTGCAATACACAATGTTATATTGTGTTGCAACATGTTATCTTAGAATTAGAGATAACAAGGTGTGGAGCTGCTTGAACACAGCAGGCCAAGCAGCATCATAGGAGCAAGAAAGCTTGATGTTTCGGGTCGAGACACTTCATCAGAAATGGATTTTCAGAAATTGCATTTCTGATGAAGGGTCTAGGCCTGAAACGTCAAGCTTTCCTGCTCCTCTGATGCTGCTTGGCCTGCTGTGTTCATCCAGCTTCACACCTTGTTATCTCACATTCTCCAGCATCTGCAGTTCCTATTATCTCATTATCTTATATTAGTTTTGTTTCATTAGGTTGGCACTAATTTATTTTTCATCTCTCATGTGCAATTGTGTTTTTGTATTTTGTCAGTTCCTGCAAAAATGGGAAATGCAAAATAGTTGAGAGAATGGTTTAACTGGTTTCAGCATTATTGACTATTACCCCTATTGTGGCAACATTTATATGTGTAACACTTGGTAACCCAGACATGAGCTGTTGAAATGGTAGTCGCGATAATGCAAACTTTTAAAATGGAAGATAGACCTTGAAGCTTTCAAATGATGCGGTTGGGACTATTTCATTTGGCAGTTATTGCACTGTGGGATTGTCCTCGGGAAGAAAGATTGTTGATACACAGTCTTGGGAAATTCTGCTTCTTTTCACTGGTTTGTCTAATTTTGAGCAAATTGCAATGAAAAAATACACCAAGATCTAGATCACTATTTTTTTCAATCTTGCTCAGGAAAGTTTTCATGTCTAATATAATGTATATTGTTTCTCTCAGCCTTATGGGATGTAATGTATTAGAATATCACATTTGTTTGCAAACCAACAACTGAATAAAAACAGAAGTTTCTTGAAAAGCTCAGCAGTTCTGGCAGCATCTGTAGCGAGAGATCGGAGTTAATGCTTCAGTTCTGGTGACTCTCTCTCAGGACTGTATTTAAATTTCGTATTTAACAACTGAATAAATTGAAACACAATTTAATTGAAGGGAAGAAATTATTCAGGCAGACTGAAACTTCTGACCATAAATGAAACCTGGATAATCAGTCAATCATGAAATTTTAATAAGGTTCCGTAATGCAAGCCGTACTGCTCCCATCATTATTACAAGATGTAATTTGTAAAAAAAAAGTTACTGAAACATCTGCAATAAGTATTCTGCCCTCACTAAAACATAATCACTAAAGTGTGACCATAGCTTTCATGCAGCCTTGACTAATGAAAGGATGGGACAGACTGACTGCATCAAGGCTACTGCATTAATAAGACCCATTTCTTTACATTTATCATCTATTACAGGTACACCAGTTAGTGCAGTATCACCATTTTCAATAGGGCTTCTGGGACATCTTGTCATATATTTTCCACATGGTTTACCTTGGATTTATACTTGTCTTATAGCACAAGGTGACACCTTTTATGAAACACAGCTATTGGTAAGATCTCAAGGGTAGTCTGTAAAAGGACTAAAAATATTATTTGCTACTTGGGAACAGCCAGTGAATTTAAGAATGAGTTAAAACAAGTAACAAAGATGTAAATGCATCCCAAACAAGTGGCTTATAGTGTGTAAGGGCAATGAAGTAAATTGCTCATTTGCACTGTTGTATGCTACACCACTGAGTCTTAATGGTTTATATTTATTCACACATACGTATTTATAGTTATAGGTCTCAGTGACAATATACTAATTACAAATGTAATCAAACTTATTTACAGACAGCAATACCCATAATTGGAAATGAAGGATATGTGCTTTACATAATCTTAAATAAGGCTACTTGTAGTCATAGTTCTCCTCTTTCATTAAGTTTACCATCCAAATATTTGAGAGCATTTGAGACGTGATTTGGGAGCATTGTTGATTTTCTTCTATTAGGAATCCGAGTTAATTCTTTCCTTCAGACTAAAAATATTTTACTTTTCCAAAAGAATCACAGATCGTTTAAACAGCAAAAGTATATGGACTTCAATAGAAGTTCACAGTTGGGTTGACATCATCAATAGGAATGACATAAAGTCCATCAAATAACCCATGCTTTTATCCACACATTTTGTCAATAATATTTAATAACGACTTACTTTGATCTGCCTCATTGAGGCAAATGTGCTCAATGCACCTGGATGATTACTTCCAGTATTTCGGCAAAGGGTGTTAGTTTTGTACATGTTTTGCTTATTTCTGTCACTTGTTGCATTCCTTCATTGTTAGGGTCCGTTTCTGGTAACGCTATAGAACTGCACTGTGCGTATATTAAACTTAAAAAACACTGTTATTGACACACAAATAAACCAACAAACCACAACACATGTCTTAGGAGCACTCATATGTTAACAAAAAGCCAAAAATGTGAAATTCGTAGCAAAATTAGTAGCAATTATTTCCAAGTCCTAGTGATTTGAGCCTTGCAATGATTGGATTGCCCAGTTATCCTAGGTAAAGCAACACCTTCTCCTTATCTAGTCCTGAACAAACTCAAACCTTAATTCTTCATGTCTGCAGAGTACACCAAAAAGTTGTTTTGAGAAGAATTAAAAGTTGATTTTATTCAAGTTCAATATTTGAGATGCAGCAGAGCAAACAGCAAATATAACACTTTGACCTGGAATTCTTAGAGAATTTTAGCACTTCTTAAAATATTTTTGCCTTCCCTTTGTGGGACATCAACACCACATGTGAGGACTCAGTTGGTCTCTCATGGTTGAGAGTGGCATACTAGAATCACAGAATCACTACAGTTTGGAAACAGGCTATTCAGCTCATCGAGTTCACACTGACCCCCAAAGAGCATCCCACCAAGACCCCCACCATCCCTGTAATCCAGACTTACCCATGGCTAGCCTACACAACCCTGGACTCTACAGGACAATTTAGCATGGCCAATCTACCTAGCCTGCACATCTTTGGACTGAGTGAGAAAATCAGAGCACCTGGAAGAAGCCCACACAGAGACAAGGAGAATGTGCAAACTCCACATAGACGGTGCCCAAGGCTGGAATTGAACCTGGGTCCCTGGGCACTGTGAGGCAGCAATGCTAACTACTGAGCCACTGTGCCACCCTATAGTTAGTGCTGGTGCCTCCAGGCTGCATCATATTCTTGTCATGTATATACACAGCAGTATTACAGACTTTCTCCCTTAAGTAGCCACAGATAAGGAGGTTTGCATTGATGGTGAGCTGAGTGCAGTCTGTGTGAGAAAGAGCAGTACTCAGTGATTGCCTGAAAAGACTGCAGAGCCATTGTGAGGAGCGATTTCAATTCTTTGCGTGATTGCTCCTGCAGCCCAATCACCCCAAACCACACAGCTGCTGCCAGGGAAGGTCACCCACCACACAGACAACAATATTTTATCAGGTGGCGACACTCAGCAGGTCTGGCAGCGTCTGTGGGATGAAACCAGAGTTAAGGTTTTGAATCCGGTGACTCTTCATCCCTTAGCTGCTGCCAGACCTGCTAAACTTCTCCAGCAATTTCTGTTTTCGTTTCAAATTGCCAGCATCTGCAGTTCTTTGTTTTACGATATTTTGTCAGTTCCAGGGCAAGTGACCTTCCCTAAGTCAACAGTTACTTCTTGCAAAGCGTCCATTTACCAGCAGCAACCAGGTTGAACATTGCTATGTGTTTCAAGAGGCTTCTACTGCCAGTTTCTCACATTTTTATTACCCTCTTCCTCTTTTATTTCAGCAGTAAATAGACTGCTAAACTCATTGTAACTATAATAAACATCATGGATTATCAAGGCTTCCACCAGGACAATAGGTATAAGAAACTCTCCATACCAGAAAACGCTCAACAGCTCACAATTACAACATTAATTTATAGCTGAATGACAGTCAGTAGCCATCTGGCAATTGCCTGCCAGTATCGCTTTGGACACTTAATTCAAGTGTATCCCTTTTAATTTATAGATGGAAGAGGGCATTCATTTAGTGCCTTATCACATCTCAGAAATCTCTTTCAAGTATTTAACATAGAATGGAATTACAAGTGGAGTGATTATAATTACATAGGTAATCACAGCAAATAAACTGCTCACAACAGGATTCTAAAGAAAGCAATAACGAGGGAGGTGGTTTTGATGTGTTGCTTGAGAACTCTCATTCTCTTTGAGTAGCACTGTGGGATATTTGTTGTCCTCATTTAAGGACTGACTGATAAATTGGAATTTTTTCCCTCAATTTTGAGATTCTAATATTTTCATTTTCTCTGCAATTTCAACCCTTCTCACCATTACTGAGGCTTTACCAGGGAGCACAAAATTTCACCCATTAACTCAAATTTTGCCATTAATGTGACCCTGAAGTTGTCACCATTCACAGTGCCTACTTGTGAAATTCACACAGCCCAAGGCTTCTACAAGTGTGCAGTTAAACCCAGATGTGAACTTCATCTTTTGTGTTATTAGAACGTTATTTACAAAGTTTGAAAAAATTAAACCTTGTTGGATGAGGTGTAGGGGGTTAAAATTGTTTCAGAGATAGTAGGAACTGCAGATGCTGGAGAATCTGAGATAACAAGGTTAGAGCTGGATGAACACAGCAGGCCAAGCAGCATCAGAGGAGCAGGAAGGCTGACGTTTCGGGCCTAGACCCTTGAAGAAGGGTCTAGG
>JAHRHZ010000048.1:12423041-12461058 GCA_024137785.1 Ginglymostoma cirratum | reverse complement strand
CCCGAAACGTCAGCCTTCCTGCTCCTCTGATGCTGCTTGGCTTGCTGTGTTCATCCAGCTCTACACCTTGTTATCTCTGGATGAGGTGTAACTGGGTTTTTAACAACATACTAAGTCTTTTACCTATGAATGACCTCGATAACTCTGGAAATGTAACTTTAAATTTCTGGCATGTGACATGATTCTGGATTATACTGCCAAATTTATGTTACAATCTGGCATTTAAAAAAAAAGGCAAACTTTGAGATCCAGGTACTTTCTAAGAGATAAGGCCAGTGACGTGGTTTGGAACAAACAGCAATGATCTTTATTACGCAAAGTTGGAACACTGATACAATTTACAACATCTGTACAAACGATATTCTAGTACCCAGATTTGGCATGGACAAATATGCTTGTAGGAAAACTTTGGGTGATCTGATGGATTTCTTACTGCTTTACCCAAAAGTTAGTGACAAAGTGGATGTTCAAATCTCATTAAAGCTTTGCTAGTGGCTCCAATTCTGCACTTTTAATAATGTGACTTTGAAATTCCCTCAAAAGCTGATCTGTCATTTCCTACTCAATGACTGTTCATGTTCATGTTGGTCTTCTTTTCCTGGGTCTACACACCCAGATTCTGAAAACAGGAATCAGCAGTTACTCCAGATTTTCACAGACAGTGAGCCTAAGAGGAAGAACAGACAGGGAAAGGTTACTGAACTCAACAGGTTTAATGGTCTGAGGTACATTTGTTTTAATGTGAGGAGCATGATAGGTAAGGCAGATGAGTTTAGAGCTTAGATTAATACTTGAAACTATGATATTGCAGCTATTGCCTAGACTTGGTTGAGAAAGAGACAAGTCCAGCAGCTTAATGTTCCGGGATTTAGATGGTTCAGGTGAGATAGAAAGGGATGTAAATGCGCTGGGGGAGTTGCATTAGTGCTTAGGGAGAATATCACAACTCTACTAAGGGAGGTCACCTTGGAGGGCTCATCCAGGAAGGCCACATGGGTAGAGCTCAGGAACAGGAAGGGTACAGTCACTTTTTGGATTTATTGCAGGCGTCCCAACAGCCAGTGTATGACGGAGAAACAGATATGTGAATAAATTATGGAAAAATGTAAGAACAACAAGGTTGTTGTGGTGATTTTGTCTTCCGCTTTATTGACTAGGATTTGTTTAGTGCCAGAGGCTTGAATGGGGAGGAATTTGCTAGGTGTGTCCAGGATGTTTTTTTGGACCAATATATAAATCGTCCAACTAGGGTAGGGGCCATACTAGACCTAGTATTGGAGAATGAGCCTGGCAAGTTGATTAAAATTTCAGTAGGAGAACATTTCAGCAAGAGTGATGATAATCCTAATAGTTTTAAGTTACTTATTGATAAGGATATGAGTAGTCCTCAGGTGAAAGTACAAAACTGGGGGAAGGCTAACTACCACAATATTAGGCAAGAACTGGGGAATGTAGGTTGGGGGTGGCTGTTTGAGGGTAAAATTCACATCTGATATGTAGGAATCTTTTAAAGGTCAATTGATTGGACTTCAGGACTAGCATGTCCCTGTGGAAATAAAAGATAAGGATAGCAATATAGGGGAACCTTGGATGACAAGAGAAATTGAGAGCTTAGTTAAAAAGAAAATGGAAGTATACATAAGGTTTAGGAAACAGGTGACAGACAGAATCTTCGAAGAATACAATGATAGCAGGAAATAACTTAAACAAGGAATTAGAAGGTCTGAAATAGGCCATGAAGTGTCTTTGGCAAACAGGATTAAGGAAAATCTCAAGTCTTTTTATATAAGAAACAAGAGGGTAGCTAACGAAAGGGTAGGTCCATTCAAGGATAAAGAAGCAAATTTAAGCATGCAGCTGGAGGAAGTAGGTGAGACCCTTAATGAATCGTTTGGTGGTGAGTCTTGGGAGGGATACGTTGATATTCTGTCAATATTAAAAAGGAGGAAGTGTTAGGTATTATGAAAAGCATTAAGGTAGACAAGTCCCAGGACATGATGGAATCTATCCCAGAAAGCTGATGGAGGCAGGTGAGGAACCTTACACAAAATCTTTGTCTACTCTTCAGTCACAGGAAAGGATCCAGAGGACTGGTGAATAGCCAATGTTGTTCCTTTGCTTAAGAAGGACGCAGAAATAATCCAGGAAATTACAGGCCGTGGAGCCTACATCAGTAATAGTAAATTATTGGATAAGATTCTTACAGATAGGATATACTCACATTTGGGAAAATACGGACATATTAGCAATAGGCAGCATGGTTTTGTGCAGGGAAGGTCAGGTCTCACAACCTTGACTGAATTTTTTGAGGAAATGACAAAGATGATTGATAAGGGCAGGCAAGTAGATGTTGTCATAGAATCCCTACAGTGTGGAAACAGGCCCTTCAGCCTAACAAGTCCATACCAACCCTCAGAGCATTCCAACCAGACCCATCCCTTTTTCCCACTTAATCTACACTACAGGCAATTTAGCATGGCCAATCCACCTAACCTGCGCATCTTTGGACTGCGGGAGGAAACCGGACCACCTGGAGAAAACCCACGCAGACATGGAGAAAATGTGCAAACTCCACACAGGCAATCACCCAAGGGTGGAATCGAACCCAGGTCCCTGGCATGCTAACGACTGAACCACCGTGTTATTGACATAGACTTTAACAAGGCCTTTTACAATGTTCCTCACGGCAGGTTGACGCAAAATGTGAAGTCACATAAAATCTGCAGTGAACTGGATGCAGAATGGGCTTAGTCCATAGAAGACAGAGAGTAGAAATGGAAGGGTATTTTTCCGACTGGAGATTGGTGAGCAGTGGTATTCCTCTGGGATAAGTGCTGGGACCTCTGTTGTTTATAATATATGTAAATGATTTGGAGGAGAAAGTAGGAGGTCTGACTAATCAGTTTGCAAATGACACAAAGATTAGGGGAGCTTATATATTGAGGATGATTGCCAAAGGATACAGTGGGATATCGATAGGCTGGAGACTTGGGCAGAGAAATGGCAGTGGGACCTTAATCAGGACATATGCAAGGTGATGCATTTTAGAAGATCTAATGCAGGAGGGAAGTATATGGTAAATGGCATAGCCCCATGGAAGCATTAACAAAGGAAGCGACCTAGAGGTATAGGTCCACACTTCACTGGAAGTGGCAACGCAAATGGATAAGGTGGTCAAGAAGGCATATAACATTTCTGCCTTCACCAGTCAGGGCATAGAGTATAAAAATTGGCAAGTCATATTGCAGTTGTGTAGAACTTTAGTGAGGCCACATTTGGAATATTGCGTACGGTTCTTGTTGCCACGCTACCAGAAGGATGTGGACAGTTTGGAGAAGATCCAGGAATGGTTTACTAGGATGTTGCCTGGTTTGAAGAGTATTATCTACGAGGAGAGATTGGACAAACTTGGTTTGTATTTACTTGAACAACTTCTTCCCAGTTCTTGTCAGACTTTTGAATGGACCTCTCGAATGTTAATTCTAATCTCTCACACTCTCTGCACCTTCTCTGCAGCTGTCATTCTGCATTCTGTTCTGCTTCTCTGATCTACTTAGTATGGTACGATTTGCCTGTATAGCACACAAAACAACACTTTTCACTGTATCTCAGTACATTTAACAACAATAACTCAAACTTGAGGAATGAGAGGCAACCGAATAGAAGTTTACAAAACTGAGAGGCAAGGGTAGTCTTTTTCCCAAAGTAGAAAAATCAATTACTAGGGGCCATAGGTTTAAGGTTAAAGGGTGCAAGTTTAAAGGAGATGTGAGAGGCAAGATTTTTTACACAGATGCTGTTAAGTGCCTGAATGTGCTGCCAGAGGAGGTAGTGGAGATGGATACAATAGCAATGTTTAAGAGGCATCTTGACAGTTATATGAATAGCATGGAATAGAGGGATATGGACCATGTAGAGGCAAAAGTTTTTAATTTAGAGGAGTATCGTGTGTTGGTGCAGTCTTAGTGTGCTGAAGGGTCTGTTCCTATGCTGTACTGTTCTTTGAGAAATCTGGGTTCTTTTCCTAAGTTCTAATCTTGCTCAGCTGCACTGAACATCTTTCAGCAATTGCCGTGATAATATTATTGTTGTTAAATGTGGAGATTCCTTACAGCTGACACTTGGTGGAAGTTAACTTTGGAATGAGAGTGAAATCCACATCACGGAGAAGGCTGGGTCTTTATGGGCAATTTCCTTTGAAGTCAGTGGCAAGTGCCTTCACTTCATAGCTGATTGCAAAATCGGTGCTGTTGAGTCTTTAGGTTATCACCTGGGTCATAATGTCAGTGAATCAAGGAGAGTAATGATCTATTTTTACCTGTACACTGTAGTATGAAAGATTGTCTCATCTGATCAGCTGAACAGTACCATCGAGGTAAGTAAAAGAAAGTCTCCATAGTTCCACTCTCTTAGTAGGGAGAGAAAACTGGTGGTGGTTTAACCTAAGGGTCACCTTGCCTCAGGTGAGGGGCAAAGTTGAGAAGTTTGTTCCTTCTTCAGCCAGTGCAGGAATAGAATCCACAATGTTAATGTGACTCTGCATTGCAAACCAGTCATCCAAGCTAACTGACCCCCTACCATCAAGGACCAGAGAGAGAAAAGAATTATACAACCACTCAACACCTTTAGAAGCTCGCAGAGGAAGACTTCTACTAAACACTGGGCAGCAATTGGAGGTGAGAATGCTGAATGATTTACTCCTTATCTTGCAGCACCAAAGTCAGTCCTTTGTTTTCTAGGATGAGACTAGTCATATATCACAGATTATAGCAGGTTAGAGTCTGTGTCTGTGTCCGTGTGTGTGTGTGTTGGGGAGTTGAAGTGCCACACTTTCTTGTTGTATGTTTCAGTCTTTGGTTACAGCAACAGTTTTGTTCATGGAAAGACCGGGAAATCTTTCCAGTGCCTGATCTCGCATGAACGTGCTCATGTTGTCCTCAATACTTTTGCCTTCGCTGTCAGCTATTTTGTATGGCTGTCAGTATAGAAAAATTCATGAAGTACATTTAAATGAGGCCAGTGCATCATTTTCCTGTAATTACCTTTTGCATTCCTGGAATTTTTATTGGATGTGAATAGAAAAATGTTTCAGTGCAAATTGGTCCCATGACAACTTGAAATAAACTTGATCTCAAAGTATTTGTATTGCATCTGGAGAAATGAAGCCCTTATCAAATATGTTTGGGTTAATATTGGTCAGGCATTCTGTAAAACGGTTCCTTGACATTTACCAAATACTGGATTATGGCTTCATTTGAAAACTGGAGACAGTATGATAAAATGTAAACATATTTATTCCTCTCTGTTTGGGAGGTCAGGTTTCTTTCTGGTGACTCTTATTCTTGAGTCAACTAGGCAGACTGAAAGGCTTTCACTCTAAAATAGCTTTTCCTGAATAATTACTGTGTGGCTGAGGAAGATGAAGAAGTGAGTTGCAGATTACCTACTAATGGATGCCACCAAATATTCAACCTGAAAGGTTTAATGGTGTATGAGCTGTCTGGAGAAGCTGAGAGTACTTTCAGGGTTATTTCAGAGTTTAAAAATCACATTTTACTGTTCAAGCATAAAGCATCATAAGGTTTATTCGGTGCTTTGACTCACACGGATGTCAATTTTCTGACATCCTTTGTGGTCAACTCGCTTCTACTTATTTGTTTGCCACTTCCCATCCGCAAAGAAGTGAATTTTGAAAAATTTCAAATAAATTCCCCATTTCTGTGTTGCTTCCATCTGTTACAGCAGTAACATCACTACAGAAGTTGATGTTTGTAGGATCTTTGTAGAAGTACCTTGAGTGGAAATGTTTCCAGAACAATTTGGAGATGAATAGTTCGAACAACTATTGATGAGCTGAAACTTAAAAGTCGGAATCTGTCAAGGTCTGTGAGCACTGGAATAAAGTGCTTCAAATTCCTTCACTTACAGAAGCACAGTCGAAGGTATTTCTCATCAAAGCAAAAAATCACAAACATATTTGACTATGGGTTTCTCTTAGAGTATAAATTTCATTAAATCTTGGATAACAAGCATGGGGCTGGATGAACACAGCAGGTCAAGCAGCATCATAGGAGCAGGAAAACTTGACGTTTTGGGCCTAAACCTATTGTTCCTCGCTTTTTTATAAAAATGAATACTGGCTAAGAGTTGACTTTAACACAGAGTAAAAGGGACAAACCTTTCGTTACCATGGATTTTGCTGTATAAAATAAAGTCACATTAATGGGAGAAAATACGTAGACAATTTTTAATCAGAAATTTAATCTGATATGTAGGGAAGTCAAGGTAATGGGGAAAGGGCAGGAATGTAGACATGAGGAGTATCGGATCAGACATGATCCTATTGAATAGTAGAGCATGCTCAAGGGGCTGAATGATCTACTCCCGTTCCTATTTCTTATAGTCTTGTGGCAATCCCAATACTGTTGCATCAAGAAATAATAATTTAACCAATGATGATTCAAACAACTGGTGAATTTGTTGGAAGATATCCTGTTTGATGACTGTAACAATAGAGGAAACTGCTTTTATATATTGAATTAATGATTTAATCTCAAATAGCATATAACTGAAACCTTCCCCAAGGTCTAGAGGTCAAATTTCTTAATGCTCAGAAATGATGATGTCAATAGTGTGTTAAACGTCTGTAGCATTGGTTTATTGTCAGTCTCTCATTTGAAATATCAATGGTACAATCATGGATAATGTCATAAGGCATTGACTTTGTCCTTGGTGATATCACGGACTATGTCCATGTTTATTGTACTAATCCACAATAGCTGCCTAATCATTGAATCCAATTCAGCACCTTAGATGGGTACCTTGGGAATCATAGAATGGTACAGCCCGAAGGAAACCTTTCTGCTCATCATTCCTGTGCAGGCTATCTGGAGGACTCTATTGTAAAACAGATGTGAAAGGGGTCTTTATTGTAGATGGTTTCCAATTTCCAAGAAAATAAAACAATTTTTTTTTACTGTCACTGTTGGTGCTTTGTGGCTGTCTTTGCTCCCTCCATCAATACGGGTTGTAATTTGCTGGTTATGTCAGTACATTAAATTTCCAGATGCCAATGTAATCACAGGAGTGGAGATTGGAAGGTGGTGGTGCTACAGAACATGACCAGTGTCTTTACCGTCACTAGCAGTGGCAAGTCTGCACAATTGAAAATCAACCATTTTCATTGCAAAAATGTTTGAAGGTCTTATCTATCGAATCTGAAACAGCTGATGTGCTGAAGGCAAAATGATAGACTATACCATTTGTAGAATAATTCAAGACATTGTGTAGAATGAGTGAGAATATATTTTTGGATACCAAATGAACAAAGATACAAGTGTAACAATCTGCTATTATCATTGGATGTCTGCACCAGTAGGTAAAATTTACTGTTTTTATTCAATATCCCTGAAAATAAAGTTAGATTACAGTTTGTATTCATTGTGTCTCACCTGAGGGAATGTTTGTGTTGTAATTAGAAACAGAGGGTGGAATCTTCTCATCCATTGAATGTCGCGAGCATTGTTGAGAAACTTGGGAAAATAGGGTGAGACTGACAGTGAGGGGATCCTCAGCGTCAAGAGCAAAAGTTATCATCCTCCCACTAAGTGTTGAATAATGAGATAAGAATAGCATTAATGAGTGGCTAGAGGCCTACTAGCATCCATTTCAAGGATTAGTGTTGTCCTTATTAGTTAATTTCACTTCATTTATATGCAATTTCTCATTCTCCCACCCATGCAGGGACAGACCCCCAACTCTTTGTCTCCACTAGGACGTAGTTTAGGTCTCCTTGTTCATTCTCTTGGCATATGCTCACTTTGCACCAATTTCAACACACACAGCATCTCTGCCTCGCCTTGCTTTTATTTTGTGCTTTCTCTCCACATCAAAAGCTTAAAGATTCCAAGTACCTCTATTGTCACTTGACTTTTACCCCAGGCACAAAGCCAGGCAGCTTGTCATTGTTGTCAGCAATCTTCATTTAAGGGAGTGGACAAGCTGCTGTACCCCACCGTGAGCTCAGTTGGCTGGATGGCTAGTTTGTGATGCAGAGTAATACCAACAGCATAGATTTAATCCCAGCACTGGCTGTGGTTACCATGAAGGACTCTCTTTCTCACCCTCTCCCCTTGCCTGATGTGTGGTGACCCTCAGGTTAAACCATTATCGGTCGTCTCTCTAACGAGGGAGCAGCTCTACTGTCTGCTAGGCTTATGGTGACCTTACCTTTAGGTCAATCTCACAACAGCACTACACACCTGCAGCCTACATGGCAAACATACTACATGAGAATCGACCAAGTGCCCAAAAGGGGAGTAGTCTTCGAACAAGCCCAGCAAGATATCCTTCAGTCAGGGTGTCAGATTATCAGAGCATCCATGATCTTAAAGAATGGTGGAGCAGACTTGATGGGCTCAATAGCCTTCTTCTGCTCTGACATCTTATGGTTTTATGGATGGAGCATATGGCGAGTTTGGGGGTCAGAAGGTATGAAGGATGAGGGCTGGAGAATGCTTATTCATGTTGCAACTCCATTACAGTGCCAGAGCACTGATGCAGGCCACACCCATAGCATCCTCTACTCTCACTCTCAGGGTAAATTGGCACAAGTTCTAATGTAGGCTGCAATCCCCTAATCCCACCAGCCCCAGGCCAAAGCTTCAACATCCATTCTTCCAACACTGTGCACTCAACTGTGGGCACAAACCCAGGCATCTATCAGTAGAATTCAGCAGAATGTTATGTCAGAGGACAACTATCACATGTGTATCTTCAGAAAGATTGTCCTGGTACAGATCAAAAGTTGACAACGTGATTTAAGTCAGACTATGTTAGACTCAGTAACTGATCGCAAGAGCCTCCAGCTTTCAGCACTTCAACAGCTGTTAGTTGCATTCACTGTTCTTCTGCAGAGCATCTGCTGGACTTCAAATATTGTTGCATTAAAAATTGGTATATGTTTAGTGAAATTTGGCTCTGCTTCTGTTTGAATATAAGCAAGGATTTATTTAATATTGGGCTATTATTAAGCTGCGTAAATTTGATTGAAATGAATTCGTAATGATTTCTCCTCCACACATCAGGTTTATGTATAAGTTGGTTAACAGATGCTGGCCATTAAAATCCAAGAAACATGACAAGATAAAACAAAACTGAGCGTGACTGCAGTGGGAGTTTGCTTTGTGGCAGGAGAAAATATTGAAAACAAGTAGGTACTTACTGCAATCCTTCCACTGACTGCCGCTTAATACAACAAACCCATGCGCAATGTAAAATGACCAAATAAAGATATATAAAGCCCTGTCTCTAGAGCCAAAAGACTTGGGAGTTTTCAAGTAATTCCTATGATAATCAAGTGACACAGCAGCTTTCTAAAGGAAAAGGAGCCCTGGTCATGGAGCCAGAAGCAGATGATTAATTATTGGTCACACCTCGACGACTCCTGTTCACACAAATGTGATGAAGAAAGATTAGCTCTGCTGCAACTGCCATTATAATTCCAGCTGACATGCAACCTTGGAGATTAAAGTTGTAATCACGCTGAACGAACTGTGCCTCTCTAGTGCCTGTGATATTAATTAAGGTCTTGGCGGTCATTAGGGCCTTCACTTAGAGTGACTGTGTTGGGGAAGCACTTTCTGCGCCTTAGATAATTAAGTTCTCCCATCCTCAACAAATATTTGAAATCATATTGGAACTTGAAGCACACACTGGGTTCAAAGAAAATGTGAATATGTACTGCTCCATAGAACAGTGTATTGTGCTGTCAGCAGTTCTTCCAGCATGTGCACTCTTTTTAAGTTGTCTCCGAAAAGGTGCTGAAATATCTTATTCAAGTGAAAGAAATCTCTTAAACCAGAGGCTGAAGTATTTTAAATTAACAAGCAATCTTGCATTGCTGTGAAGCTCCTCCTGATATGACTGCAGAATAATTCATTCTAAAACATTAGTCGCATCAGCGGCTAACAACTATGATGGTCAGCCACTCGATAAAGTTACTTAGCATATTTAAAAACTTAAGAGAAAAGGTTGAGAGGTGGATATTTTCCAAACTAAGGAGTTAATTTTGAAAATGGAACTTTTTTTGTGACTTCTGTACACCAACAATATTAAATATGCACGAGGCAGATGTAGCAAGGCTTTATTGTAATTCAGGGAACCCCTATGATAACCTGACAATATACCTGAACCCCAACCTTGCCAGAGGCTTCCTGCTGCAGCTGCATGACATTCCTATCTGCCATGTTATCTGTTCTACTGCATCTCACAGAGTTTTTGCTAAATTTGTGCCAATTAGTGCAAATTCATGGTAATTTTATGCTTTAGACTCTTTTCCTCTGGGAACAAAGCTGAGACTGCCCAGGCTCATCTTACTTGTGATACTTGACAACTGTCAGAAAGCAGAGACCCTCATCATCTCTGTCTGGATCAGATTCAAACTTGGAATTCAAAAGGTGAAAGCACTTTTATTTTAAAGAACCATGATCCAATGAATCATGCCACACAATCCCCTAAGTAACAAATTATTCAGTACAGCTACCCCCTCACAGAAATACTCTGATGGATATTGTTTATGACTCCCTCATTAAAACTGTACAAAAACTCTCTCGTTGCGTGCTATCTGTTCCAGCCTGTTTTTGTGGCTGTCAATGTCAGTGTTATACACAGGCCCTGCAACCATGTATTTTACCCCTGAGTTATTTTGTAACCTGTGTTTTACTGACTCATCGGTTAGTTGTATATTGAGGCTGTAAGCTTAATAATTAGACATGTAAGTTGTTCTTTTCACCATTAATGTCCCAAAACTGCCAGTAGTTTCACTGCCTTGGTTTGAGATATACAAATCAGAATAATCAATCTTACTTTCCTAGATCCCAGTGCCATGTGTAAGAATGGGTTTGAAAAAGAAACAATATGACATAATGTAGAGAAGGTGGGATAAAAATTTGAATGAGTAAGATAGGGAAGATCTCATGTATATCAATATTAATTAATGTGATATTTATTTTTAAAAGGTTATCATAAAAACAAAAATGGTCACTGCAGCTTTCATTGAATTTTACGCTGATGTCAGGCTGCTTCTGAAGCTGCCAAACAGAAGTAGGCCTCCAACTTGGAGCAAGCAAGAAAACCTGACTTGGAATTGAGTAAGAAAAATGATAGACAGGGTGGAGAAAAAGTGAGTTTCAAATATCTGGTACTAAGAAAATAGCATGACATGCAGGGCTACAGAAGAACTAATAAACAAAGGCCCAGGAACCGTTTTAGAGCATAGAAATACCACTGAGCGACTTGTGTTGTAAAGATGTGTTATGTAAAATATTAATTTATGTCATTAGATGGACGAAGATCATAGGACGTTTTAAATTAAAGGGCATTGGTTGACACGAGCTAAAATGTTGCATTTGTGGAGAACACAGTCTGCTTTCTGGAATATGGAGAGCTCTGAGATGTCATTTGAACCCCTTCTTGAAGCTATGGGTAATGAATGAATAGACAGAGGCAAAGACTGCTGCAGGATGGGAAGGGAACAGCCTTACTCCCCTCTCCTCTTTCTTTGACATGTTCTCAGCAAACAATTTGAAGGCTCACCAGAATTGACTGTACTGTCTCCAAGAGAACATCAGCCACAAGGTGCAGGGTGACTGCACTGGGCAGAAACTCCAGTACCAGCAGCTACCGCAGTGAAAGTTGCTCTTCAGCTGAAAACAAGCTTCAGAACAGTCTGTGAATAATTTTCTTTCCTTACTTTACTTGTTAGTTGGTCAGATTTTAAGATGAGATACTCTGTTGTCTCCCTTTGCGTGCCGGGTTATGGCAGCGGGATTGTGTATACTTTGTTACTTGCATCAGTAGGTACTTGGGTAAATTAAGAAAGACTGCAATGTTTAGACTTTTAGCTTTATTTCTCAACTTAATACTAAAGCAAATGAAAAAGCCCACGAAAAGCTGTCCTGACAAAGAGTTTCGGCCCAAAACATTGATTTTCCTGCTCCCCCGATGCTATCTGATTTACTATGCTTTTCCAGCCTCACACTTACAGACTGTTCCTAATTGAAAGCAGGTTAACTGACAAAGCCCATAGGATTTGTGCTATGCTTTCAGAGGACACCACTGCCAATGGCCATAAAGACTACCTTACATGATTACGTGTTAGTGTCAGAAGCTTAAAAGCAGAAATTTCAAATCCTCTCGAAATAGCCCATACAGACTTGCGTAGGGTTTGATAGGGTTAAGCAACTTGTCTTCAGTTACTGGATGCCACCTATGAAGGCTTCAGGAAGCAGTTCTTCTTGAACAGTTTAATATTTTCCTCCTACCTTTGGAAGCACACACATGGAGAACTAAAATGTTTCTCAAGCGGCCGAAGAGATTGATGATTGAGATTTTCCAGAAGTCCTGACCATCCAGAAGATGGTAGAGTGAAGGGAAGGTGAATGTCCAGGGGTAGGAAAGGAACCTGGAAATGCAAAAGGGTCACCTCCTCAGACCAAAAGTAAAGCTAAGAAGAGTTAGGAGTGATGCTTAGAAGCTTATGTGCTTTGACTGCAGAATATAGGATGGCTTCAAAGTTAGAGAGAAAGCCCGTTGTATTTGTTGGGTGCATAGGTTAATGGAGGAAAAGAGGCCAGGACCGAGATCACAGCAGACAATCTAAATTGTGACAGTAATTCCTGAGAATAACAGCACTGTGTTTGCAGGGGAGGTGAACAAAGCCTTGAGCGTTATTAGGAATTCTTGCCTGAAAAAGCAGTGACTCACTATCCTCAAATGAAGCAGGTAAACCTATAGTCATAGCATTGTGGGAAATGTCAAGGTTTCTATTTTGCGGAGGAATATCATTATGTGGAGATTATTGCTACTATAGCTGGTGTATTATATTGTAGCTGGCAATTAATGGTGCCAAGCTGTTCTCTTCAATTAATAAAACACACATCAGAAGAAGGAAAACAAATCACATCATATAATTCAGAGATAGTAGGAGCTGTCAATGCTGGAGTCTGAGATAACAAGGTGTAGAGCTGGACAACACACCAGGCCGGGCAGCATCAGAGGAGCAGCAAAGCTGACATTTTGGGCCTGGAAGAAGGGTCCCAACCCGAAACGTCAGCTTTCCTGCTCCTCTGTTGCTGCCTGGTCTGCTGTGTTCATCCAGCTCTACACTTTGTTACATCATACAATTGTTTGGAAGAGATATAATCCCTTGTCATGTTGTGGTATCCAAACATCAGGTTAACTGCATACATACTAGTGTCCTCACACCAGATAGACAAGGGTGCAGACATTTTTGAATACATTGTTATGAGCAGGTGAGGAGGGATAAACTGGCTCCCCTCTTTCTGATCTCCCCAGTTGTTTGAAACAAAGATTGAAGTTTTCTTTAACACATGGCTGTATATTTCCCAAAATAGAAGTCTTCACTAGAAAAAAATAAGGAGCCAATTACTATGTTTTCATGAACGAAATAAAGGGCAATTTTATTACCTATTAGTACCAAGATAAATAATAAAGGTACAATGTCAAACCTATAGCCTCTGTGAAGTTGCATGGGCCCTCACAAGTGCACGCGTGGACACATACACACGGATGCCCACACAACCACACACACGCACACATGCGCATACACACACGCACACACAACCACACACATGCACACACAACCACACATACATACACACAACCACAGACTCAAAATGGAAAGGTGGTCATTTCCAGTATAAAGAAAGGTAAAGGAATTTCCAGTGTAAAAGCCTTGAGATATGAGGTTTTAATCTGAGACCATGAGTTGTTTAGTTGGTATCTTGGACTAACAGCAGGAGCAAATATTGCAGTCATTGTATGCATTCTCAGTGTTCTGAAGCTTTTTTAAACTCAATATTGTCACAATATGCTTTTTTCTTCATGAGGGACTATTCCCAGTTCTGTAGTCAAATATCCATTTTCATCCCTATGCCAAAAACAGCTCTTTGAGAAAAGCTCCTGTCTCTGTTGGCCATGGTTCATTTCCAAAATGCTAAAGGGCTCATAACATTGCACAAAGTAGATGAGGACTTTTATGTACCTCCTAAGGGAGGGGTGTGGGGAAGGGGGGAGGCAGGGGTTGACTTGTCTTATTGCTTTTGGATGAAATGTCAATTTCACTTCACTGTTTCCTGCCTGATTAACTTTGGTTTCCTGAAGCTTCAACTTGTCTGTGTTCAGGATATGCCTGTGGCCATTTTGAGTCATTTTTCTGCTTTCTTTCTAAACCATTTCAGTCCAGGTAAGTCCAGGGTATCAAATTAGATAATGGGATTTGAAAATCAGTAGTCCATATTTTATATCATTGTGACACTTGGAGATGATTAATGGCAGTCATTTTGCCCTACAAATGTGCAATTTTATGGTAGATATGAGGGGATTTTAATGACAAATTTCCAGAGACACTGCTGAGCAGGAATGCTATGCTACCTAACAGGACTTCTTTCCAGTTACCTATGGCATTATTGCAGATGAGCAGCTTGGACCTGGTTTCCAGCAACTCATTATAGAATGGGAAAGGATAGCAAATGAACTAGGACATTAGCTTTCTGATCGATAATTAATTATATTTATTGACCCCATTTATGTGAAGTATTGTGCAATGACTAATCATTTGTTGACTACTCTATTGATCAAATCACTTACATCAATGACTAATTTGAATCATGTAGTGAAATTGGAGAGGATGGTTTCCTTGCTATTTTGCTGTCTCCAAGATTGGGAAGCTGTCGACATCTGTTGATGTTCCCAAACTACTGAATAAAGTTGTTCCATTCTGCTGTTACTGTGGGGTGGCAATTGAGAAGCTGTGAATAAAACCATGGAGTATAGTTCCGTTTGTGATTTACACTTAATGTAAGACTGTGGGAATCAGTGACAGTTGGGTAACTATTTTTCATAACTAATTGTCCATTCAGCCCCCTAAACCACACCAGCATTCAATAAGATCATGCTTGATCCAATCTTGGCCTCATCTTAACTCTTGATAGCATTTGGCTCTCTTGTCAATCAAGATTCTGTCTATTTTAGCCTTAAAAACATTCAATAACCCTATACCTCCGCCACTCTCTGGAAGAGAAAATTCTGCAGATAGGGTGGGGGCATAGCTGTGGATTCAAAAGAATCAGACTTGAGGCCATAGAGTCGTAGAGTATTACAGCACAGACAAAGGCCCTTTGGTCCATCACCAATCCACACCAATCATCAAGCACCTATCTACTCTAACCCCATCATCCAGCACTTGTTCCATAGCCCTGTATCTTTTCAAATATTGATCAAAATACTTCTTAAATGTTGTGATGATTTCTGGCTCCGTCCTCCTCCCAGGCTGTAAGTCCTAAATATCTTGCATCTTCTGGATGAAAAAACTTCTCCCTAACTCCTCTCTACGCCGTATCTCTTCTGTCCCCTGGTTATTGAAGCCTCCACCAAGGGGAAAAGGCCCTTCCTATCTACCTTATTGATGCCCCTTATAATTTTGTAGACCTCAATCAGGACCACATTATTCTTTTCTGTTCCAAGGAAAACCACCTCAGCCTATCTAATCTCCAATAAAGACAAATATCCCATATAACTTCTTAATCACCTTATCAACATGTCGTGTTGCTTTCAAGGATCTGTGGGCATGGACCCCAGGATAGACATGCATACCAAAGGACTAAAAGACAGGTGAATGAGACTCTAATTGACTCAACATAGAGCTCTATACATAACAATCAACCTGTCTTTATTCCAAATATTAAGACAGATAATTGATGATTTTTAAAGAGTTGTTAAAAAATAGCATGAGAAGTATTGGTAGAAAGGTTGCTCCTATTATTTGTTAGGTGCTTACTTGATCTATCAATTCAATGGACAGGATAAATTAAAATAACGTAAAATGACAATTCCATCCGCATATAGCTTGGCATGAGCTGCTATAATTCATACATGCCAGGTTAATTGTAGATCACACTTTCTTGAAGCTATGTTTCCTATACTGCAACAGATCCAGGGAAGGTAAGAGTTTGACAGTGCAGACCTCTGGCATCTTCAAGATTATTATGGTCCACTGCATATCATAGGATTTTATTATACAATGAGCATGAGGGAGCGATTATTCTGAAACTGGATGCAGACACTGACTGGGGATACACGGCCACAGTAAACAATACCTGTGTAGGCAGGAAGATTGTTGGATTGTGGAGTCAGGAAGCTTCTCAAATGTAAGTAAGTAGAGGACTCCTTTAAATACAATGCCAGGTCATGCAGAGTACATTGGACAGGAAGAACAGTCTTTAATAAACTAGCATATACTAGCAGCAATCTACTTTTACAACAGGATCCAGTAAGTCCTTGTCCCCTATGTAGCTAGAAATGAATGTGAGGTAGCTGTTTACCCACTAGAATTGTCTCTCGTATTGCAACTTTCACTTGTCCCATTTGTACTCACTGCATTGACTGTTCCTCTCTCTTCCTGCTCACTAGATCTGTTAGTATTTGTGTTTCTGTGCTTGCAACATGTACTGTGAGTGACTCAGCCTGGTGTGAGGTCCTGGCTTGTTCTGCGTCACCAGCACTTCTGACTAGTTGTTCTTCCAGACCAAGGAAACAGGAGAAGAACATATGTTACAATCCGGCCTGCTAAAACACCCTTTGAAATGACAATCTCCCATGTGTGATCACCTCTTCAGATGGTTATGTACCATATGTCTGAGTGTAGATCTATGTGTGAAGGAGCAGTGGGGGAGGAAGAAGAACTGAATTAGGATGGCACTAACCCAGATTTTAGAAAGGCCTCTGTCTCCAAACTCCCCCTCTGTCTCTGCTAGTGACATCTTCAATGGAGTTCTGGGACTGATATGGCAAAACACTACTCCCTTCTGAGATAATCGCATTTATCCTGCAAGTGAAGGAGTAATATTGAGAAACTAGAAGCTTCAAGAGCACATTTGGCATTTGAATTGCTCAACTTGGTTTTCTGGGTGGTATGGCTGTATAGCAGGAACGCACAAGGATTCTGAACTGTGCTCGGAACCAAAGAGTTCATTAAAGCCCTTGTTATTACTTTTCAATCCAAATGAATGCTGACAGTATGTAAATTGTCACACAGAGCAGCCAAACTGTGTATTCATTTGGTGTGGTGAGACTTTGTAACTAGTTGACACCGCAGCGTATGACAGATGGAACCAGCATGGTGCCCAGAAACCAACATACAATTTGACTTGAATTTCAATCGTGAAGTGGTTTTTCATTTCCACTGAACACTTGGGGGGATGAACAGTAAATCTTGCCTGTGATTTCAGTTTTTGAGTAATCTCCTTATTGTCAAAATGGATATTACCACTGTGATGTAATAGCTAATGAAATCCAAATCCTTTGATATCAGCGTGGTTATTTCTGGCTCAGATCAAAACCGTTGATTTTTACAATAAATTATTTTAAAATCTTGATAAATGCAGTGTGTGTGGGGAAAAGGAGGATATTGTTGTGCTTGATGCCACAAACAATTTAGAAAATGTTTTTGAACTCATTTCAATCTGAGTTCTCACTTTCCGATCAGAACAACAAAAAAGATATATTCATCAGTAGGAGTCACTGTATACATGTCAGGTAGAATTCAAAACCTGGGAATGTTGGTATTAATTTTTAACTATTTCTCTTATTAAAAACAAGGACTTATTTTGTTCCAGCACTTTTCTTTATTTCAGACTTTCACAAGATCCTGCCAGTTCGAAACATTTCATTCTTTAATTGAACAAAGAAAAAAATGATCAAATATGGTTAATTTTTCGTCTTCCGTTTGCCCAAATTGGACACTACATGATTGAAGATTGTAAGATTAAATGTTAGAAACACCATTCTAGTTAATTTTCAATGGATAGTGATAAAATGTCAGCTAGTTCCGTTAAGATGTTTTCTTTTTAATGCATGCAGATCAATTGGACCACTGGAATGAATCAGCAATGCTGACTTATCGACTCTTTACTGTGGAAAGGCAAATGTTATGGTGTGGTGACTGGTGAAGGTAAGGCAGGACAATTGAATGAAATTCCACAGGAAAGAAAGTAGTGGTGGGGAGGGGTGATTCGAAAGGGTAGCAGACAGACAAAAGGATTCTTCAGCCCAATGTTATCTACATTCATTCCAAATACATAGTTCCTTGTTTATCCTTAATTTCTCTTCATGATTGTAATGATGTGTTGCCAGAAGAATAATGAATCCCTGCTTCATGATGAGCCTACCATGTGTTCAAACCTCATGTTACACACATATAACAACAATGTGTTGATATGCTTCCCTGAAAATAATATCCCAAGGTAATTCACATACGAACATATTACCAAGTTACATAGTGACTTAAAGCTTGGCCATAGCGTTGGGTTTAAGGAGTGTCTTAAAGGATGAAAGCAAGATGGAGAAGCATAGACATATAGGAAGGTACTTCTTGGACTTAGGGCTTGGGTAAGTCTAGTCACCAGTGCTGGAGCAATTAAAATTTAGGATAATCAAAAGACCGCAATTAATGAAGAGCAGAAATCTCAGAGGGTTATAAGGCTGGAGGAAATTGCAGAGATAAAGTAGCAAAACCATGGGATTGCCCAACTTGGTTTTCTTTAATCTCAATGATGAGATTTTGAGGATTGGAGTATTGCTAAATCAGGCCAATGTAGATCAGTGAATACAGAGTGTGATGGGTGAACGTCTTTTTGTGTAAATAAGGATTTGGGCAACAGTTTTGGATCACCTCAGATTTAAGACCATAAGACCATAAAAAATAGCAACTGGAATAAACCAATCAACTCCTCGAGCCTGCCCCATCATTCAATGGAATCATGGCTAATCTGACATTCCTCACATCCATTTTTCTGCATTTTCTCTGTAACTCATGATCCCCTTACTGATCAAGAATCTATCTGTCTCAGCCTTAAACATTGACAAGGATTCTGCCCCCACAACTTTCTGTGGCAAGGACTTCCAAAGACTCTCAACCTTCAGGGAAGAAATTCCGTCTCACCTCAGTCCTAAATTGGTAGCTCTTTATTCTGAGACTATGCCCTCTGGTCCTAGAATTTCCTATGAGGGGAAACATCTTCTCAGCATTTACCCTATTAATCACTTTTAGAATCCTATACATTTCAATAAGATCACCTATCATTCTTCTAAACTCCAGTGTGTAGAATTTTGAAACTGTTTAGCCTTTGCTCGTTAGATGTTCCCTACACATTGGGGAATCATCCTTGTGAATCTTCTCTGAAATGCCTCCAATGAAATAATATCTCCCTTAAGTAAGGGTAGAATGTGAGAGGGAAGCCAGAAGTGCTTAGATTAGTCAAGCCTAGTTTTTGGCAAAGGCATAAAGAAGTCTTCCAGGAGCATAAGGACTAAGACAATAGCAGAGCCAAGCCTTGTTTCAGAAGTGTCATGCCCTTAGTGATGGCATAGATACATGGGTGAAAGCTTATCTTGATGTCCAATATGACGCTGAGTTTGTGAATAGTCTGGTGCTACCTCAGGTATTTTCCAGGTAGATGGATGGAATTTCTGCTGAGGAAGTGAAGACAATGGTTTAAGTCTTCCCAAAATTCATCTGGAGGAAATTCCTACTTTTCTACCACTGGATATCAGACAATTTAAAGGCAGTGGATATGACAGGACAGGGGTTGATGAGGTACAAAGGGTGTGTAAACAGACTTCGGGGATGGAATGTAATGCCCTTCGCTTGTAACATGTTTGGTACCAAGGGGCATGTAAACAGGTGAGAGGATTGCTGGTGAGGACCCACCATCATTCTGCCTTTACTCAGGCTGAAATACCTATGGGAAACCCTTCTTTCATGCACACTTGAAGTCTTAATCCTGCTGCTGCTGGTTTGTTCACTAGGCAGGGATGAGGTGAGCGAAGCTGGGGTAGTCTCTCATTTTAAAGACATTCTGTATCTGATTGAAAGACCTGGGTATTTGGTACGGGCTGTCTGTGGAGTGCCACATCGCACCTTTGTTGCTGACCTCCAGCTGTTGACTGTCATTGCCACCCAGCTGGGTGGCTGACCTTTGATTGACTGGTACCTTTTGGCAAGTGGCATCCCTAACGCTCACTGTCCATGATCACAGGGAAAAAGCCTACCACTGACCAGCTAAGTGCCTGAACGGGAGCGTCTGTCACAAAGGAGACAATCTGAGGGGCTCACTGGCTTTTCAGAATGAGAACGGGCAGGAATATTGCTGAAACAGAGGTTTGAAGGGTTCAGTTTGAGCACTTCTTTCCCACTCAGTTTATAGGCTCAGGAAAGGGCTCAAATGCATGTCCCTTCAGGTTTCCATCCCACTCGACATTCCTGCAATTTCTAGCAGTTATCCAAATGGGTATCACCAGGCTTGTAAATGGAATATGGGTGAGTTCTGACTTTCAGACCCTTTTCATGTATATTCATCAATGGGTCATTAAGCACTTGGACTGGCCAAAGTAACTGATAATTCAGCTTCTGTAGGCATCTTCCTCAGAGCAGTGGGTGTGAGATAAGCTTAGTATCACGTCAATGGACTGGCATGGAACATGTTGGCATTCTGTACTCATCATGCATGCAGTATATTCCAGAATGCTGTACTGTCTGGGGTTTGGTATAATAAACCAAGTATGGACGTAACCAGTCTACATATAAGGAAAGAAATTTAGGTTCACTTCAAATCTTCAATCATCTTTCTCAAACTTTATCTGCGCAACAACAACAATTGGAAATATTCAACTCTCTGATAAAAGCATGTTGTAATGATTACTGCAAAAAAAATTTCCATCAGCCTTGTAGAAACCCAATTTTGCCATATATCATTTATGTAACAATCAAATCCTCTATAATTCATTGCAACTCATGCAAATTATTCAATCTATTTGCAAGGCTTTGTCTAATTTGAATTTATTCGCATTTTAGAATTTATGCATTCACCATTCATTCGGCAGAAGCCATTTACACAAGTATATACATAATACTATCAATGACTTCACCAGAATCTGTTTACATATTTTAAGTCATAACTTTGAAAGTAGCTTATCGACATTGAATTATGATTTCTGCTCTGTATTAACATGTACACAGTGTTCATTTAATTAAAGATATGCTCGCAACTGGCATGACCTTGTATAAATCCCAATTCATAAATATGCTGTAATGAAAGAACTTGTTTATTTGCTTTTATAATGGAAACAAGTTTTGGTTGCACAAAAGCACTAGATCTAAAGCAGTTTTATTATTGAACAGCTTTCCACTAATTCGCCCAGCGCTAAAGTACAACACTTGTTGTACTCTTTATGTATCTTTATGTATTACTCTGTAAGTGAATCTAAACTTCCAACAGACTTCCAAAATGTCTGCCCAGTCAGACAGCATCACCAGATCACTGATCTTAGGAACAGGACAAGCCTAGTGTTATCCTATTCTTGTCCACATGTATCTGTATCTTCCAGTAGTTGTTAGGGCTGGGAACTCTTGGTTGATTATGTTTATCTCTCCAAGTGACCATGAGTCTCTGTCTTAAACTGACTCCAGACTGAGCTCAAGAACTCGATTGCTATCCTCAGAACAGAGAAAGGTGAAGCAAGGTTCAGCAAGTGTTAAAAACTGTGAAGGGTTTTGATGGAGTAATTAAGGAGAAACTATTCCCAGTGGCAGAAGGATCAGTAACCTGAATGTACAGGCTTAAGATAATTGGCAAAAAGAATCAAAAGTGCAGACAGGGAAATAACATTATGCAGTGAGTTGTTAAGATCTGGAAAGTACAGCCTGGAAGCTGATGGAAGCAGATCTAAACAATGATGTTCAAAAAGGGACTTGGAGGTATATTGGAAGAGGAAAGAGAAAGCAGAGTTACAGGGAAAGAGCAAGGGACTGGTACTAAGTAGATAGCTCTTTCAATGAGCTGGCACAGGCAGAGAGGGTCAAAAGGCTTCCTCTACATTCTGTGAACTTGCCACACTTTCCAACAACCTGCATTTACTTGTGTCTTTAGCACAGTAAAACCTCTCAAGACACTTCCCAGCACTGTGGTCAGGAAAGGAGAAGGACGCAAAGCCAAAAATGAAAAGGGCAGATGGATTGAAAGCTATGTCAACGGATATAATCTTTAGTCGTGAAAACAGAAAGTGAATATAATTAGCCAGGATGGTGGTGGACTAGGATCCCAATGTTTTCTTTCTCTTTAGGATCCTAATGTTTTTATCCCCTTGTTCAATCTAAATTCTGATCAATTAACAACTACTTAAAGGCTTCATCCTGCCTGGATTGCAATTCACCTTCAGGTAGGATGAGAAAGACCTGGCCAACCCAAGTGGTTAAGTATTGAGAGGGGAGCAGGCTGTCTGTTGTGTGTGGAAGGGGACTCTCTCAATGTGCACTAATCTGTGCATGGGTCAGGGATTACAAATCTGGGGTTGCCCATTTAAAACAGGGTTGGCAAAATACTTTATCTCTGGTTGTGAATCTTTGGAACTCCCTTCCTTAAATAGCCAGTGGATGCAGAATCTTTAAATATTTACAAGACAGAAGTGGACAGTTTCTCAATGATTTTAAAGTTATTGGGGTGTATGCTGGAATGTAGAGATGAAGTTAGAATGAGATCAGCCATGACTTTATTGAATGGTGGAGCAGGCTCGAATGGTTGAGTGGCCAACACCTGTTCTTTGTTTGTATATTTGAGGGGCTGGTCTTAGGGCAAAAAGAAGTTATGGAGAGACAACCCCAGTGTTTGTTTCCAACGGCACGTTGGCTGAGTGGTTATCTCTGCTGTCTGACAGCGCCAGGGACTCAGGTTCAATTCCAGCCTCAGGGCAACTGTCTGTGTGGAGTTTGTATGTTCTCCCTATGTCTGTGTGGGTTTCCTCTGGGTGCTCTGCTTTACTCCCACAGTCCAAGGATGTTCAGAAACAAAAACATAATTTGCTGGAAAAGTTCAGCCGATCTGGCAGCATCCGCATAGAGAAATCAGAGTTAATGTTTCGGGTCCGGTGACCCTCCCTCAGGATTGGTTCAAACGTTCAAGTTAGGTGGATTTGCCATAGCAAATTGCCCAAAGAGTGCAGGGATATGTAGGCTAGATGGATTAGCCGTGGGAAACACAGGGTTATAGGGATAGGGTAAGGGTGTGCGTCTGGATGGGATGCTCTTTGGAGGGTTGGTGTGGAGGTGATGGGCCAAATGGCTGGCTTCCATACGAGAGGGATTCTATGATTCTATAACTTCCCTGCTCCTCTCCCCTTACAGTGCCCCACCACAGAAATGTCCACACTCACAAGCATCACTTAGTTTTTCTGTGGGTGATCTTTCATTCTGGGAGGTGGGGTTTTGGGGGGGGGTCTGAGTTCTGAAGCTGCTGACCTCTGACTGGCAGCTCTTATTGTCTCAGTCCTTTTTGTGCTGGGTCCTCCTTCTGGTAGTTGCCTGATTGCTGGAAGGTCCAGCAACGTTTCTGTTATTAAGGAGCCATGGGTTTCCCTCCTCCAAACTCTGCTGCTTTTGGATTAAATCAGAAATTGGGAGATCTTGGCCAATCTTTTTAAGAAGTGTCTTTAGAAGAGGTTTGCGCAGGGAATTTCTGTGCTCAGAGACGAGACAGTGGAAACCATAGCCATCAAAAATGGGTTGAAGGATGTTTGAGATACATCAAGTCAGAATTGAAGGTATATAGAATCTCAGAGAGCAGAAGGAGTCTTGGAGGCCTCTAAGTTTTGGAGGGATTTGAAGATAAAGGTGAGAAATTTTTATTTAAGCTGTTTGTGCCATTGCAGGCATTTTAATGCTTATTTTGATGTTTTAGGATATGATGAGAAAAAGGTGAAGTAAAGTTCTCCAAGGGACTGACTAAAAACAGACTGTATGCCCTGACTTTAGACCAGGGACTGAACCTACCAAGTACTACTGAATACACTCCAGTATGCATTAACTAAATGAGTCATCAGTTTAATATTTTCTGCAATTTACAATTCTATCATGTCACTCTGTAACAAATGCAATGACCTTATTACAAACCTTACGTTGTGATAATCTTATCTTTTCCTATCACTGAATCTTCATTGCAATTAATAAACCTCAGATTACAATGTAATTAGCCTGTGATTAATATACAATTTAAAGCAAGCTCATTATCACTGCTTTATTAAGTGAAACTTAATTAGAAAAAATGGAAAGAACAAACATGAACCAGTAACAATTAAAACAGCTCAGTTAATAAAAAGCTATCTGTTCAATGAGACATTTAAGATGAATTTATCTCAGTCATTTTGCCATAAAAAATTCTACATATCTCCAGTCAGAAATGTAATTCCCAGCCAGTGTTGATGTCTGCGCATATGCATTTGCCTGTAGTTTACTGAATGGGTTCCCCCTGTCATGAGACCTCGAAGTCTGTTGAAAATGCTTTCAGTTTGTGGCAGCCAAGAAAGTACTTTTCATGATTCATGATGTTAGGGATCTGCAGCTGAGTCTGTTTCCAGAGTCGTAAGAGAGGTAGTTATTGTGACAACAAAAACAGAAAGGAAGAAATAAAGCTGCAGGCTGAAACTTTGAACTGCTGGGTGATTCAGAATGGCTATGAATTTTCCACTGCCTGCCACAATGGAAATTAAAGGAAATATGCAACAGAATTGGAATTCTTCCGCCCTGGGTGGCATAGATATGCAATTGTTACAAAATTGAACAATAAGCCCAAGCAAATAAATGTAACAATCCTGTTCTTGGCACTGTATTATAACCTAAGCCTCACAGAGGAGCAGCAAATCCAGACAGGAGAGGTTTTGCTGGCCTTGAGTCCCACCTAAATGTTACTTATGAATGATAGGAAAGATCCTGGCTAGGATTGTTTTTGGAATGTGAGATTTCACTATAAAGAATACAAAACTGAGATAGATAATATTTACTCTCAAGAGAGATAATGACACATGCAGAAGTTTTGGAGGTGGTCAATCATCAGCTAGAGCATATTAATGAGAGAAGGGACAAAACTTTGTATAATGCTAAGAGGTATTTCAGGCCAACTGAAAACAACATGTTGGGCAAAAAAATGAAAAAACAGGGAAGCCAGCAGAAAGATCAAAGCCAGAGGACAAAATGTGAATATTCCAAAGGAGTGAGGAAAATAGTACCCTAACCTCAAGAATTGGAATCATATAGTCAATTTGAACTTCATATCAGGTTGAAAGATAAAAATTCCATACATCGTCGCTCGACAAGACCAAACTATTCCTTTTATTCATTAATTAAAGGAGACTAATCATATATTGAACCAAAGGGAAAGAAACTACAAATCCATTGTTTATTTTTAAATTGCAATTCAAACAATAATCAAGCTTTTTCTTAGGATTACATAAAACATTATTAGCATTGATACAAAAAGATCATGCAGTGCATCTTTGTATGGGACTAGTGGTGTAATTTGAGTAATCCAGTAATTTTATTTAAACAAACAGATATAAGAATTCTATTAAGAACTAACAAACTTGGGTTTCAATTGTAAAGTGATCTTTTCTGATCAACTGAGCTATTAGAGGCTACTCATTAAGTCTTTCTTGTGTCTCCTGCATTGGGTAGCCAACTTATTGTCAAGTAGATATACCCCTTGTCATGTACCATCCTATAAAATCCAAATCTTTCTTTGTCATTTCTGCCTCAGATAAAGACTACTGATTTTTAAACTAAATACTTATTTAATTCTGGGTAAACTTACTGTGTGTGAGACACATTATATTCTTATTTTGCTTGGTCAATCATCCTTAACCACACTTATCAGATTATGGCATTTTCTGTCTCAACTTGGCCTGAACTCAACTGATTAATACCATGGAAATAATTAACACTGTGAAACATATTGAACTTGCAGAGAGGGAGATGGAACAATGAAAAGATTCGTTTGTATTCTGTAGGATTTCAGACTGAGGCAGAAGTGGTTGTCATAAAAAGCAAATGTGCTATCAGGTATGGTATAAGAAATTAATTTGCTTTAAGTACAAAATTACTGTTTTATAACCAAACTGAGCTATGTCTTGAACTCTTATTACCCAATTCTCCAATAAGAAAAATGATTTACAAATAATTTACCTAAATTGACAAATATAATCTAGTTTTAAACCCTACCGTTAATTCAGTCTAACTAATCTGGCTTGGACCTTTAGATAGTTTGGTGAGCAATGCATCAAGAGATTGCATTTCTCTGGTAACTGAAGTAGTTTGTAAGTGCGCATTTATACTCTTACGTCCTGCTGCATTCCCCTTTATGCTCACAACATTCTCAACACTCCCAAGGGAGGTTATAGTGTCACATGAAAACTAGGCACTCCAATTTTTCACAGCAAGCTTTAAACCTATTAAAAATGACTACTTACAATGCTGAATCATGGGGACTGAAAAGGATAATGTGTCCTTCACATAACGAACTGCTCTTGGCAGATATTTTATTTTTTTTAGGCCTCCTGTTTCTCATCTCATCCAATTAAGGTAAGAGTTTCTCCCAGTCAGTTCATTTTTTGTTCCTTTCTCTCGTAGTTTCACACCCCCCCTCCCCCGCCCCACCTCCCCAACCCTCTCCCCACTGGCCCGTTTAAATCATGGGCTGCAATTTGTTGTTCTCTTTTAAATAGACGTCAGTTCTTAAGCCTTGAAAATTTTTGGATAAATCCGAAATGCACCTTCTGACTATGTTCAGCTTTGGGCTCAGGGGAGGCAGCTGTCACCCATGATAAAGCAGCACTGCCAACTTGGCTGAAATCAGTGTGTAGTTATAATTCATTTTAATACATTCTGCTCATACTAATCATTTATCGGAACAGGAGACTCTCTAATATGAACATGAATATGGGAAGAGTCAAACCATTGATCATCCAGCATGCATCAGATGATTAAAGGGGATTACTTTTCACCCCCAGACCATTGGGACAAGTGTTTAACTCCATATTCAGCAGGGAAGCAATCTTCTTGCTTTTCTTCTTTTCCCAATGACCTTCATTCAAAAAGCCCATGAAGAAGGTTATGAGTTGTTTTTAACTTTTTATAGGGGAAAAAAAATCAACATGTGGGACTAACTGCAAGTGATGGTGAGATTTATTGGATTGATCGATGATAAGGACCTTATTTCTAAACTGTGTGGATACACATTCGACCCTTACTGTTGCATTAATCAAAGAAAGCAATGCCAAGTTACAGATTCAATAAAAGGCAGACACGAGTCTCGTTTTAAGAAGAGATTTTTCCTCGCTTTAATGGATTTAGATGTGCAGCTGAGTTAGGGAGAGACGACGAGATCCTTGACTGATTATGCATTTTTTTGTTCCTTTTGCTATTCATAGAAGATAGATTCATCATTCCAATTTGTCATGTTCACAGTGTTCAATTAATTACATGTGAATGGTGCTGGCTGCATTAGTCCTGTGTCAGCCCTGGCCTGCCTCATTTATAGGGGCCTAAATGAAGAGGTATCAGAGGTGTTTCTTTTGGTAATTAATTTGATGAATGCCCTTATGATACAAATGGTGGCAGTAGTGTCTCTTCATCAGTCGCACTCACCGAACTAATTTGAGGGCTCATCTATTGAGACGATGTATTACAGAGGGTTTTCTTCTTTCACATTCTGAAGAGTTTACCGTCCTTTGTATAAAGCTGTAAACTTTTGTCATCTTTGTCCTTGCCTGAAAAAAAGAACTGCGACTGTTGAATGTTTCTGCTTTTGGATTCGGAGGGTTTGCACAAAAGAAAAGATAAACATTCTTAGAACAAAATTCATAATTCCCAATAAACTGCATAAACTTGTATTTCCATTTTTTGGTATCTTAACATCCACAAGTACCCTTCTTCACTGAAGAAAAATTGAATGCTTCAAATCTTCACTGTGGAAATTTTGAACCACTTCAGATCTTTTGAGAGTGAAATAACTCCATGAAGGCTGGTATTGCATCATCAAGTCTCTCTTAATTTATATGTACTTGACCCTGGTCCAACTAGCACAGAGCTAGCTCTCAGAGTGAACAGAATCTCTGACACTCCTGTTTTTATCTGTCAGTCAGGGCTCCCTGATTGGACCAGGTTAACAGCCCCAATCATGGAACTCATACTCCATGAGGTCCACCTGTCTGAGTTCCTTCTAATCACTACAGATAGGAGGACCATTTTTTCAGGGAAGTTCATTCTGTTGCGATGAGGAGTCTTGACTACTACAAGCCCCCCCCATTTACTGACCTGGCTGACAAATTTTAAAAGTTAGTCACTGAGAACAACTCACTTGGGACATTTCTAGATTGTTTAGATCTCCCTGTTTTGGAATATATTGCCCCATAATTGGAAATATGAGGATTTTCTCACTTATAATACGCTTCATAGGATAATATGACAGTATTACAAAATGCGCAACCCCAAATACGATGATGTTCAATTTTAAGGTAATGAGGGGAAAGCAAAAATGAGTATAAGTTATAACAAGGTAAGTAGAAAGTTATATCACAAATTATGGGTGTCACCATTTTAAATGTACTCCATTCTCATTATTATTGCAGTCTATGGAAGTCACATGATTTGCATGTTATAGTGAGGTACTTGTAAAGTGAATAGTCAGAAGTATCGAACAAGATATAAAAAAAAGGATGTACGGAACAACAACTGATACGATAGGGATGTTTAAGGGACTTTTTAATAAGTACATGAATATGCAAGGAATGGAGGGATATGGACCAATGGCAGGCAGAAGGGATTAGTTTTATTTGGCGTCTTGTTCAGCACAGCATCTTGGGCCGAAGGGCCCAATCCTGTGCTGTACAGTTCTATGCTTCATGTTCTATGTCCAATCAGGTAACTTACAAATGAGACTTTTATAGAGAAGGTGATCAGTAATATATTGGTGGATTGAACAAACACAGCTATGGATTTGCTAGTATAAAGCTGGAACTGAAGGTTATGCTTGTCAGGAAAAACTGAACGATTCGGGCCCCATTGTTTTTTACAAAAAAGGAGATAGCTGTGTGATAACCTAATACTGATCTTTCAAAATGATGGGAGTGTTTGTTAAGATAGAACATGGAAATGATGCTTTTACTTCCAGTGACAATAGAAAGAGAGATCATAAATATAAGACTGCCAGTCGGGAATTCAGGAGTAACTCAGTGGTTAGATTATGGGACACAATGTCGCAGGAAAGGTCGAGATGAATAACATAACTGCGTTTAAGGCAGCTTAAGCACATGAGGGATAAAGGAATAGAAAGACATGTTGATGGAGTTTAAATACAGGTGGGTCAGAGGACACCTGTACGAAGCATAAAAACTGATATGAACTTTTGTTACTTTGTATTACGCAGTGATGATAGTGTTTAATGAAAGCTCTAAGCATTCAACTTAAACAGAATCATCACTGAAAATGTGAGGATTGTGTCAACCTTGTTTCATACAGGAGCCCCTCATTTTCATAGAATCTCTACAGTGTGGAAACAGGCCATTCAGCCCAACAAGGCCACACTGCACCTCTGAAGAGCATCCCACCCAGACCCATTGCCCTACCCCTGCTCCTGCATTTCCCATATCTAACCCACCTAACCTAAACACCCCTGGACACTATAGGCAATTTAGCATGGCCAACCCACCTAGCCTGCATATCTTTGGACTGTGGGAGGAAACTGAGGCACCCAGAGGATACCCACATAGACACAGGGAGAATGTGTAAACTCCACACAGACGGTCACCCTGAGGGTGGAATCGAACCTGAGTCCCTGGCGCTGTGAGGCAGCAGTGCTAACTACTAAGCCACCATGCCACCTTTATGCCTGTATGGAAAATCTATGAAAATTCCACAATTTGAATTAATTTCTAGGCTGGAGGCAGATGCACAGATTTGGAAAAGGAGATGACTCTGTTGAACTCAGTGTCTTTACCAAATTAGAAAAGGTTTATTAAGTTCAGTATTTTAAATCTATTTGGATGTCCCAGAAAGAACTCCAGACAGAATCTTGCTGATCCTGGGAAGGTGTGCAGAGTGATAATAATGAGGTCAGCCAAATGGACCTTATAGAGTATGAGTTCCCTGATCGGGCCTGTTAATCTGGCCCCATCAGGGAGCCCTGGATGACAGATATAAACCGGAGTTTCAGAGGTTCTGCTCACTCTGAAGGCTGGCTCTGAGGGAGCTGGATCTGTGTCAAGTACTGCACATGTGTAAAGAATGGGTGACTCAGTGATGGGACACCAGCCTCTGTGGAGTTATTTCAGTGTGACCAGGAGGGAATTTTGAAATGAAGGTGTCAGGTTAATGGACCAATGGCTTCTCATGTGTGAGCCATTGAAACATATGGGATTCTTAAGAGGCTTGGCAGACTAAAGTCTGAGAGAATGTTTTGTCTCATGGGACAGTCCAGGACTAAAGGGCATAGTCTCATAGTTAAGGGGCACCAATTTAAGATTGGGATGAGGAGAACTTTCTTCTCTCAGAGGTTTGTGAGCCTTATGTATATTTAAGGCTGAGATAGACAGATTCTTGATCAGAAGGGGAATAAAGGGTTACGGGAAAATGACAGAGAAGTGGACATGAAGAGTGTTAGATCAGCCATGATCCAAATGAATCATAGAGCAGGTTCAAGTTACCAAATGTCCCATGGCTGTTCTTATTTCTTATGGCCTCATGATCAACAGCGATGGCTACCCACCTGGCAGCAATAATAGCCAAGCTGCATAATTTACTGTCCATTCATGTGCTGACTGGGGATGCTGCTGGGATCTTTTTGGTGGCATCCTGATGAGGCCAAAACCTGGCAGGTATCTGAGGGTTATTAGGTTGAATCTTGCCAAAGCAGTTTGTTAGACATCTTCCCATACTGGCTCAACAAATGTTTACGCTGAAGTTTGCTGCACGTACCATCTGATTATGCCATGATGAAGGTAGTTTGGCACTTTGGACTTCAGTGAATGGTGGGAACAGCAATGTACTTCCTTAGCCAACTGGCTTTAAAGAAGGAGATAGAATAGAGGAACAACTGAGCCAGAGGGTGAATTAGAGTCAAATCAGATATATGAAGAGAAATGAAGTGGCAGGAAGAAATTTAGGATTGGAACAGAAGGGGCAGAAAGAGAGAGTCATTGAAAAAAGAATCAAGATCTCAATCAACTGTGGGTAGCTGATTGAACAATTTAAATAATTTCTGGGTGAGAGCAGTTGATTGGCATTTCATTAGCAATTATCAGATCATTAAAAACTTTCACTATTCAGTTCTAGCTATAACTTTATGCGGTGTGTTTAATGGACAATTAATGTGCAAATCTAGCAAGTACTTAAGAATAATGAGATGGCTAAAGGTGAGATACTGTTTGTATGGAGTTGGGCAAATTGACCATCAAATTCTGGAGATCCATAACTTCATAGCATATCTCTTTATCCCCTGAATTTTCTGGCTAATTTGCACATTAAAAATGGTGTGCATCATTAACGTACAATGATTTTGCAAAAAGATCTGGGCTATAAATTTTGTCAGCCACCTTTCCAAATGTTTGCTTTTATTTCCTTGTCTGAATTAAAGATACAAATGATTTGGTGACAACAGCCAATAAAGGTGTAATACGTTCAAATAAAGACAAATAACCTATTCATTTTAAATGAATTGACACTCACATTATGATAATGAGGACAATGGTTAGCTTTAATGAAATTAATACTGATAAGTATATTATTCATTGCAGTTTTGTCATTTCATAAAATGTGGTCAGTTAACAAAATATTATTTATACATGTGAGATGGTTGGTGACAATTCACTCAGACAGCAGTAGCTGTAGCTACTGCAGTAGCAACATGAATATTATAATCTGCAGCTATGGATAGTGATAATAGAGGCTCCAAAATTCCGTCCATCATTTGTCTGACCAAGAATCTTTCCTGTCCTTACTATCAACCATGGATGTGTGTTAACTAAAGCTGGCTTATACGCAACCTGATTTCTGAAGAAGGGTCTAGGCCCGGAATGTCAGCCTTCCTGCTCCTCTGATGCTGCTTGGCCTGCTGTGTTCATCCAGCTCTACACCTTGTTACCTCTGCAACCTGTTTGGTTGCGTTATGAACACAATTCCCTTCAGCCTGGTGGAATTTAAGCCCAGAGCTCCTAGCCCAAGTTCACCGTACTCCAAGACCATCCCATATGCGTATTAGTACAATCCCAGCTGATGGTGCTTATGGTCAAGTCAGATCCCAGAATAAAATCAAGCTTGATAGGTTATGTGTTTTCTTTGCTCGTTAATGAATTAGTGCATCAGTTAGTCACTGAGACTTTTTCACATAAGAGTGCAGATTTTCTTTAACTGCACACCAAGTTTATTACACAAAAAAGAAAACAAGTAAACAAACCAAGCTATCTAAATATAGAAGACAATTAGAATGGTCTTAACATACAGAGCACAATGAAGTTTCACCCTGTTTCTCAATGCTATCTGTTACAGAGACTCAAGTCCAGCAAAGGTACACACCTAAAATTTAAGTTTTAATTTAACTTACGTTCTTTATGCCACGGAGTTTGGAGATTATTCAATGATCCTCTACAGGTCTACCAATGTGAATTTTTCACAAATCTGGACATTCTAACTTTCCTTAGTTCTAATAAGGATTTCTAACCAAACTCGCTTGGTTTGGAAATTCTGCTAATTTATCCCTTTTTCTGAGGTAACTCATCCCCTGACCAGTCCCAGGCTCCTTCTAAGAAAGAATCTAAATTTGCTTCTGAATGTAACCCTGGTGATCTGGTGTTTTCTGAAATGAATTTAAAAACATGCTCAATTTCTGAAGTGAAAACAAAGCTAATGATCTTAAATGTGTTTGGTCTACCTACAATAAACTCAGCGGTATAAACATCATTCTATTAAACCATGAAGTTCTGCCTGGCATCTACCTTCTGACAAATGCTACATTTAGATCATCATTCAGGTCAGACACTAGAAATACTGCAGTGATTAATTCGCCTTCCAAAGCCTGTCCACCATCTACAAGGCACAGGTCAGGAGTGTGATGGAATACTCCCACTTGCCTGGATGGGTACAGCTCCAATAACACTCAAGGAGCAGGACAAAGCAGCCGGCTTGACTGACACCACATCCACAAGCATCCAGTCTCTCCACCACCGATGCTCTGTAGCAGCAGATGCACTGCAGAAATTCACCAAGGATCCAGAGCCAGCACCTTCCAAACTGTCAACCACTTCCATCAAGAAGGACAAAGGCAGCAGGTACATGGGAATGCCACTATCTGCAAGATTCCTTCCAAGCCACTCATCATCCTGACTTGGAAATATATCACTGTTCCTTCACTGTCGTTGAGTCAAAATTCTAGAATTCCCTCCTAAGTGACATTGTGGGTCTAGCTATAGCACATGGACTGCAGTGGTTCAAGAAAGCAGCTCACCACCACCTTCTCAATGCCAGGCTTTGATTAGGAGTAGTCAGCATGCCTTTGTGCACGGGAGATCATGCCTCACAAATTTGTTATAGTTCTTTGATGAAGTGACCAGGAAGGCTGATGAGAGCAGGGTGGTAGACGTAGTCTAAGTAGATTTCAGTAAGGCCTTCAATGAGGTTCCTCATAGTAGGCTGCTCTGGAAGGTTTGATTGCATGGAAGAGTTGGCAAATTGGATACACAATTGTCATGATCGTAGGGAGCAGAGAGTAATATTGGAAGGATGCTTGTCGAACTGAAGGCCTGTGACAAGTGGTGTGTCTCAGGGATCGGTGCTGTGCTCATTGCTGTTTGTTATTTATATCAATGATTTGGACGAGAATGTACAAGGCATGATTATTAAGTTTGTGGATGACACTGAAATAAGCGGTATCGTGGACAGTGAGAAAGGTTGTCAGAAATTGCAGCAGGGTCTTGATCAGCTGGGGAAGTGGGCCAAGAAATGGCAAATGGCGTTTAATATATAAAGTGTGAGTTGTTTTTTGGAAAGTCAAATCAAGGTAGGAGTTTCATGGTGAATAGTAGGGCCTTAATTCAGGTGCACGGTTCTCTGAAAGTGGAGTCACAGGTCGATGGGGCAGTGAAGAAGGGTTTTGGCACACTGGCCTTCATCAGTCATGGCATTGAGTATAGAAGTTGGGAAGTTATGTTGTAGTTGTACACAACATTGTTGAAGCCGCACTTGGAGTATTGTGTTCAGTTTTGGTCATCTTTCTATAGGAAGGATGTTATTAAACTGGAAAGAGTGAAGAAGAAATTTACAAGGATGTTGCCAGAGCTTGAGGAACTGAGTTATAGGGAGAGGTTAGACATGCTAGGACTTTTTTCTTTAGAGCGTAGGAGACTGCGGGGTGATCTTATAGAAGTGTATGGACAGGGTGAATGCACTCACTGTTTTTCCCAGGGTTGGGGTTTTTAGAGGGTATTAGTTTAAGGTAAGAGGAGAAAGAATACATGGAACCCTGAGGGGCAGCTTTTTACACAAGAGGTACACATATGGAATGAGCTGCCAGCAGAAGTGATTGAGGTGGGTACATCAACAACATTCAAAAGACATTTGGATGCATACATGGATAGGAAAGGTTTAGAAGGATATGGGCCAAGTGCGGGGAAATGGGTTTATGGACATTTTGGTTGGGTTGAAGGACCTGTCTCCGCGCTGTAGGTCTCTATCACTCTAAGTAAGGATAGGCAATAAATTATGGCTCAATCAGTGATGCCCACATCCCATGAGTAAATTTTAAAAAATCCAGAAGGACTTTCTGACCTTGTTTTTGTTTTCAAAGTAAACCATTCATGGAAGTAGCCAAAACTTAGCTGCTTCAATTTTGAAATCTAAATTACAGTAATGATGTTAAAATATATGACTTATACTCCTTTGACCACAATGTATAGAGTTATTGAATTCCCACCTGTTAGCTCCACAGTGAGCTTAATAAATTATATCTTGCATTGTTGATTCTGTACTATGCCAGCTGATTTAGTCATCTATGTCCCTGTTATTGTCTATCCAGCACCTCCTTGGCTTTCTTTGGTATCTTGTTCCATGTAAATCTGTATGCACAGTCATGAGAAACACTTAAAGAACTTAATTTCTTGACATGCTCCCCAACTGTCAGAATCATTTTTCTTGGATCTGCATCATTTCATGCTGAAGTCATGCTCTAATTGTATCATTCTGGGTATTTTATCTGTTGGGTATTCCCAGAATTACTCTGAACCAACTCGTCTCTGTTCTCAGAATCATCTGTTCGTCAATTTTACTCACGTTCTGAACTCAGATACTTATAATATTGGTGATAATATTTGCCACATTTGTGGTTAGCTTAGTTTTTTTAACCAAAATATCTCTGACCTTTCATATTTATTTAATCTCCCAAAAGCAGTTTAAGTAAGACCAACCTGTCTTTTTGATCATTTTGTGACAACTTCCATTATTTGACACTAACCATGAAAGATACAAATCATTTGACTTATTCAGCTGGGTTCCCTTCTACTGTAACCTTCCTAAAATTTCCAAAATAACATCTATTTCATTGTTTTATTAATAGAGGGCATAATCTTATTGGTGCCTGAGTGATGTGGGCTATAGTGCTAGGTGAGAAGAAAGGCAGAATCAGATAACAAATGCGATGAGGCCCATCTCAACATTGGGAGCAATTGCTCCATATTTTATGCTTTTCACAAGTGGCATGGTGAGATTCTCAGTGGGCAGCAATTGACTCTGATTATTTGTTTTGAAACACTTTGTTAACAACTCAACTTGTCCCATTAATAGTCAGATTCCTGTCTAACAAACGCACAACACCAGTATGATGTTGGGAAAACTTGACCAGGAAACTACTGAGAGAGGGTCTGGTGGATCCCACTCACCACCTGCTCCAAAAGATCTCTAAGTTGGATGCTGGGCAACAACATCTCAGTGAACACTAAATGGATGCACCACAAGTATATTCTATGGATATTGGCATCCAACACGTGCCAGCATGTATCAAGCCTCATGGCGCATCTCCAATCCACTGACAAGTCACTTTTGCACCAAAATGCTACACCTCAAGCTGCACAGGCAGCTAGCATTGTAATGCTGTAACTAGGAGGCAGTGCACTCAGGGATATACATTCAGCTCATGGACTGGACCAAGCTGCATCCCAGGTTTTCATTTGTTCTCAAAGCGTTCACTCACTCTGAGGCTACTTGGACATTCACGGCATCCCTGCCTTGTATTACCTTTCCATCCTTTGACCGATCAGCCAGAGATACCAGGTTCATATTGCTATTGTTTTGCCATGCTGTTTAGTGCAGGAACTAAGCCAGGAAGCTTATTGTGGTTGTCAGCAGGCCTCAATCATGTCAAGAGAGGTAGCTTGTATTCAGGGGTTTCTGGCACAGTCAATGTCAGCCTCCAATACTAGTTCAGGCCTACTGGGGACAGTTAGAGTCAGGATTCTCTCCTTATAAGGAGGTGAGGAGCTGAACGTCAAGCAGCCCACCACTCGTCTTGTCTCTTTCTGTTCTGTTGTGGGCTACTTTATTCCTAGAATGAGAGAAAAGCAGGTACTATGGGAAATGAAAGGGTGGGGGTGACCCAGGTGTTACTGTTGGTGCAGGTAGAAAGATGTTCTAAGAGTGTGAGTAGGCAGCACAGAGGGCAAGCAGTTTTAGCAGTTTTGGAGGATGGGGTGAGAGACAGCGAGTGGGAAAGTTGTCGTAGGCAATAGTGAAATTGATGGAGAATGGGAATTGGTGAGAGACGGATACAGTAGCAGAGATAGAGTGAGTGTGAGGTACAGAAGAGAAGATGGTGGAACTTAACATGGCAGAGCGGAGAGGGCATTGATCATCTTCACACAATGCAGGTTATTTCTGCAGACAGCTGAGCGTGCTTTAAGCTGGATGGTAATCTTGGGCCAGGCTGGCATCATGGCTATGCTACTGGCATCAAGTTGGGACCCCACCCCATTCAGCAGGAGCTCCAGGACCTTGCACACAGAGTGAGGTTGCTAGTCTCCTCCTGTCTGCCCTAGTCTAGGGCAGATGTCATTGACTGTGTATGACAGCTCTGGACTAACAGTGTTTATCTGGGTGCGCAAAGCGGTCTTAAAGATGGTGTGAACACAAACAACACTGATTAATTCTAGGATATCTACTAAGTAGAAAGTTGTTGTGAGAACAGCACAGGGGAAGATGGGACAGAAGTGGGATATGAGAGATGCCATGGAGCATGGTATGTAATTAATGAGGCGGGTTTGACAAAATACAGTGAGAGGACTTACTAGATCTTATGATGACAAGCTCCAAAAAAAGTCTATACAAGTCAGACTTAGGTTAAAAACTGGTAAATTTCAGCCCATAGTCTTTGTAAATCAGTTTTAGAAACTGAAAAGTAAATATCATCAACACATCTGAGCTTATTCCAAACCTGGACACATAAAAAAACTCCTCCATATCATCCGTTGGTTTCAGGTTCATTACTACACCCAGTATTAAATAAATAAGGTGTCAGTGCATATCCTTACTTCAGCCCAACTGTTGATCCAAACCATTTTTCATTTCCCTGTCCATTTTAACAGTGCTCAGGGACTTGTTATGGATGTTTCCTTTTTCTCTGACTACTTCTCGAGGAATACCATACATCCTTAAGACATGCTGAATCCCTTCTCAACACACTCTGTCAATAGACTACCCTAAATGTTGTTTTAACAATGGATGTTGTACTCTGAAAATTTCACTGAAATCCGTCTTACCACAAACAGTTGATCTATCATACTTCGCCCTGGTCTATTATCAGCATGTTCATGCAGTATCACTTCCAGACTTTGACTTCTTATTAAATATTTTTCCAAGGAAGTTTGCTTCCTCTATAATGAATGCATTCATTCTTTATCGTTTTCTGAAAATTGATATTAATGCCCACTGATGCTCACACTTTTTTCCCAAATTTTATTCAGTGCGTGTCTGTTGAAGTGAGTTATGGTATTTAACTATTATTTGGAGCTAATTTGAATCAGAAGTATTTCCCTGATAACTTCAGTCCTCTGAGTCCAAGCTGGTCAATCTCAGACATGA